>AP027115.1:17284539-17665618 GCA_028142955.1 Pinctada fucata | reverse complement strand
AAATTTCTCGTATCTAAATCTAATCACTTTTTAATGTAAATATTTTTAAATACATGTACATGTATGCTCAAATCGTATCCTTATAATATTCAATTATTTTTTCATTTTTAACTTATCTGACCTCCAAGTTTTAGAATAATTTTTGAATACAGTAATTACACTTATTCAGAAAAAGTGAAAAAAAAAAACCGAAGTATAAACTATTTTTGTCTTATTTCAGAAAGCCAAAGCTCTTACGGCAAAGAAGGAAGAGGGAAATCAGGAGTTCCGTAGCGGAAATTTAAACAAAGCAATAGAAATATATACAGAAGCTTTGTCAATAGATCCTAATAATAAATTTACAAATTCTAAATTATATTTTAACCGTGCAACAGTATCTTCAAAGGTGAGAACACTAAACTTACTCATTTAGACGATAGACTTTCCTTTTATATCCCGCCCATGATAATTGGTGGAACTTTTGGATAAATCTGTTTTTAATGAGAGAAACATGTTTTTCCCATTTGAATCTGAGGGGGTGAGGTCCTGTGATGCTATTGAAACCTCTTGTCCGTGATTTGCTCTTGTCCATGACTCAGCAAGCCTCATTATGGTACAAGTAAATCCTGGACACTCGGGTTGGATTTCCTTGTCAATGCTCACACCCAGTGATAGATTCTATTAATCTCACCCCTGGAAAATTTCAAAGTTATCAGTCTCAATATGGGAGATTAAATAAATCTCATTCCTTTGTTATAGTTATCAATCATAATGGGCATGCAAATAGAGATTTATTTTTCCCTCCTCACAGAATATACATGTAGTGTAAGATCCTATTTATCTATTTTAGTATTAGATTTCATATTGACTTTCCTTCATCAAGTATTATTTATTTTGTAGCTTAATAAATTAGAAGAAGCGATAGAAGACTGTTCGAGTGCCATAAAATTAGACGATGGTTATATAAAAGCATATCTTAGGAGAGCTAAATGGTATTGTTTATCCTTACTTCTAGTTTTTATTGCCTATCTCACTTTTTACATATGTTACATTCTTTTAAATGTATATTGTCATATAGTAACAGCCTCAGCAAAAACAAAATTGAAAAATATTTAACATGTTTAAATGTCATTTAAGCATGAAAAAGTCCAAAAACCCACAGCCTATTGCCCTATGATTATAGGCCGTGGGTGCAATTGTTAGGGAATTGTCGTTTTAATGTGTCATACGGTTATTTACAGTAACCAATGAAATAGGTTCAGCTCTTCTGTGTTGGAGGGATTTTGTAAGGCTCCTTCTTATTGGCTTAAATTCCCTGTTTAGATCGTTTCGGAATACGAAGGTTTGCCAATAGAATATCCCATGGTATCTTACGTAGTATAACGTAGAAGATGCCGTGGGTTTCTGATGATGGAAAAAGTGGAATGTAAATATTGCTGTGATACATTCATTGTTACTGTACCCACATGTACATGTATCTGTGCACATCATTTTTAGCTCTACTGGTCTCAGACCAGTCGAGCTTATGCGATCACCCTTCGTCCGGCGTCCGTCCGTCTGTCCGTCTGTCCGTCTGTCCGTCTGTCCGTCTGTCTGTCTGTCCGTCTGTCCGTAAACAATTCTTGTCCGGACAACTCCTCTGAAACTGTTAGAGATAGAAACTTAATTCTTTTTGTATTTTACTTGGTCCATGGTCTAGTTGTGCACCTGACATTCAGTTTCAGTCCCTGACTCCCAGGGTCTTAGAAAATGGGCGTGGTCATTAAATTCTATGTAATTTTGTCCGGATAGCTCTTCTATCACTATAAATGATAGAGACATAATTCTTTTTGCAATATGATGGGTCTGTAGTCTAGTTGTGCACCTGATATTTTGTTTGAGCCAATGACCCCCAGGGTCTTAGAAAAGGGTGTGGCCATTTTCTTTTATATTATTCCATATAATCTTATGCTTACAGCGCTGACACTATAAATAATGGAGACTAAATTCTTTATGCAATATGATGGGTCTGTAATCTCGTTGTCCACCTCATATTTTGTTTGAGTCTCTGACCCCAAGGGTCTTAGAAAATGGGTGTGGTTGTTTTCTCTCTATTAAACTACATGTGATCTCATGATAGCTAATTTCTCAGAATTTATGGATAATAGTTAATTGATTTATTCCAAAATATTATCGGTTTGCAGTTTAGATGTCATTACAGTATTTTACTTCAGTCCCTGTTCCCTAGGATTCTGGAAAATGGGTATATGGCTATTTTCTCTTACCCTATCTACATGCATTTAGAGTACATAAGTGACAGAAACTATAAATAAACAAAGATATTGCAATTTTACAATATTATCATAGATGAGTCTGTAATTTAGTTTTTCTCATATTTTATTTGGGACCTGACCCAGGATTTTATCTTCAATTCTATAGAAACGCTAGGGGATAGTTTCGGAATTTCCTCTGATCAATCAATCAACATGAAAATCTTTTCTATAGTGTTTATACAGTGCAAGAAAGATATCAAATAGTCAAAATGCATGTATTTCTCACTTATTTTTTATTTGTTTAACATGTTTATGGTGTAAGATTTTTGGGGAGAGTAGTGAGAATTTTTGTTGCAAGAGTAGAATGTCCGAAGTGATCACAGACTTGAGCTGTGCTTTCTGTTAAATGGGAACACCAGAATCACAAAGATTGATCTTTTTATCAAATAAAATAGCAATAATGCATCCTTCACATTGCCAAATGAAAGGAATATTGTGCTTGTGTAAGCTTTTTTTTTGGGGGGGAGGGGGGAGGTAACTAGAATGTCCTAAGTGATCACAGTCTTGAGCTGTGCTTTCTGTTAAATGGGAACACCAGAATCACAAAGATTGATCATTTTATCAAATAAAATAGCAATAATGCATCCTTCACATTGCCAAATGAAAGGAATATTGTGCTTGTGTAAGCTTTTTTTTGGGGGGGGGAGAGGGGGGAGGTAACTAGAATGTCCTAAGTGATCACAGACTTGAGCTGTGCTTTCTGTTAAATGGGAACACCAGAATCACAAAGATTGATCATTTTATCAAATAAAATAGCAATAATGCATCCTTCACATTGCCAAATGAAAGGAATATTGTGCTTGTGTAAGCTTTTTTTTAGGGGGGGGGGGGAGGGGGGAGGTAACTCTTACATCTTTCTTTCTTCTTATAATTTCCTCCACTGCTTGGAGTACCACCCCCAATGGGATGTAAAACTGTGTGGTTTGATAAAATTTTTCATAATGTTTACATTAAAGCAAGTGACACATGTTTTAATAGAAGATAATATAACAAGATATGCCTTATTGGCATATCTACTATGTGTTAATCAAAGTTTAAAAAAATTAAAATAGAATACTAAAAAAAATCATTTGTAAAAGCCGACTCATACAAAAATATTTCAACCCAGGAAAACTTCTACCAAAATTTTCCTTTATTGCCATTTGACAATATTATCATAGATGAGTCTGAAATTTAGTTTTTCTCATATTTTATTTGGGGCCTGACCCAGGATTTTATCTTCAATTCTATAGAAACGCTAGGGGATAGTTTCGGAATTTCCTCTGATCAATCAATCAACTTCAAAATCTTTTCTATTATGTTTATACAGTGCAAGAAAGATAACAAACAATCAAAATGCATGTATTTCTTACTTATTTTTTAATTGTTGAAGGTGTAAGATTTTTAGAGAGAGTAGTGAGAATTTTTGTTGCAAGAGTAGAATGTCCTAAGTGATCACGGACTTGAGCTGTGCTTTCTGATAAATGGAAACACCAGAATCACAAAGATTGATCATTTTATCAAATAAAATAGCAATAATGCATCCTTCACATTGCCAAATGAAAGGTGCTTGTGTAAGTTATAGAAGTTGAATTTGTAACAGGAGAGGGAGAGATGTGACTGTACCGGGAATCGAACCCGAGATCTTCTGCTATCAAGGCAGACGCTCTTACCAACTGAGCTATCTGGGCACGATGCCCGTTCCTGCCACACTCCTCTCTACCAATTTTTCAGGTTTCCATGCACTGGAAACCTCACACAAAACTCCACTTCACCTTGAGTCATTTAGTTTGGTGCCAATTCTGTAACAGGAGAGGAAAAGATGTGACCGAACCGTGAATTGAACCCGAGACCTTCTGCTATCTGGGCAGACGCTCTTACCAACTGAGCTATCTGGGTACGATACCTGTTCCTGCCATAAATTAATGGTAATAAACTAATGTTTCAGGCCTTTTTGTCAATTGGACCTCGAGTCATTTTGTCCTTTTAAAATTTGACCAATCAAAAACATCATTTCAACCTCATGCAGATTTTGAAATATTTTTCTGAACTGGGATATATGGTAGAAATGTTTTCTATAGAGGATCAAATATTTCATACCGGTATGTAAAAATATTTTGTATTATATTTTAATAATTAGCTTCTGTCTACATTAATACCACATTCGCCCTAAAAGTTCATGTTCTTCGTTCAATATTCTATTTACATTGTTTTACATTTACTAAATAAATAGCCTAAAACCTTTTTAGGTTTTAGAACAAAATGGCCGATTCTTTTAAAATTTCACTCTGTAGGCCACATGTTCTATTATATTTAATTTCAATCTGAAACTGCCTGATTACTTGATCTAAGTATTTTCACTGGTTAGTATAAGAAAGAAGGAAATATCTCTTATAATAGAGTATCCTATGCAATACTATTTCAGCTCAAATGAGAGGTTATTTATGCCTTTAGTCTTAATTTTATAAAAGGGCATATAGTGGTAGGTCTGTCTGTTCATCTGTTTGTCTATCCATCCGACTGTCAGTATATCATTCCATTCAACTAAATTCTGATGAAAGGGTATAAGATAATAGAGCTGTCATATATTGCATGTCTATGAACCTTGAGAAGGCTCATCTTTTGGAGCCAAATTTTTAACCTTTGACCCCATCACTGACCCTTGCCCCACATATTTTGAAAAATAAAAACATCTGTTATTTTAGTTTTGATACATATGGTATGTTATACATGTTGTATACATACACGTTTTTAGTAATTCTCTCACATTCTAGAGAAATCTAAGGCACGGTCCATTTGATATTCTTGGGGGGGGGGACTCCGTTTTTTTCAAAAAAAAAAATTTTGCTCTGAATTTTGATGAAAAAAATTAATTAGGAATTGATGGATATGCATTGGCATGTGGTTGTTGGTTCTAATAAAAAAAAACTTGATACACATTTATCCCGCCTCTGGCAAATTTCTTGCAATCTGATTGGTTGAGAAGAACCAAATATTATGTTGTATTATTTTACTAACAGAATATTATTTTGATATCCTGCTTCTACTAAGATGCTTTATGCTTTTGACGTCACCAAAATGCTTTAGAATATGTTGACGTAACATACACAAACCAAAAGCGATTCAGCGGGATAAATTCGTTATAGAGTGTTTTACAGGGGGATACAGAAATATATTGGGTCGATGAAAAAAGTGGTATTAGGCAAGGTGAAGTCCAGCATTCATTCTCTTGAGTGTATATGTACAAATCAACCAGGAGAGCTTCAGTCTCATCAGAGACTTCTGGTCTTTCTTAATAACCTTGACATACATGTACATGTAGATAAGTTTGACTTTCTTGTTTGACACTCTCCTATAATGAGTATGTGCTTTACAGTTACATGGATACAGAACAGTATGAAGATGCTGTCAGAGATTATGAGCAAGTCTATAAAATGGACAAAAACAGGGGTAAGTACGCTTACCATACAGCTTCCTTCCGAGAAGTGTGAGCCTGATGCAGGTGCATTTGGTAATTGGTTTTGTATAAATGTACTGTAAATGTGGAAATCTTCGCGTGGGGATAATTTTTTACATTTTTCATGAATCAAGAGACTTCGCGAAAAATTTCTGAACATGAAAATAACCCCACTGCATTGTTACAAAGGTGGATATATTTATATGGCAAAATTTTCCCCCAAGCGTAACGTTTTGATGTTATAATTGCGAAATTTTCCCCCTGAGAAAATAATCACGTTTACAGTACATACAAATATTGGAATACAGAGGACTCCTGTTAATCTGATGATCAATTTGGCTGAATATCATTTTTATCAGGAGTTTGAAGTTTGAAATCCTATTGAAATGCAATGAAATAGTTTTCTTAATTACATGTATATAAGAGTGCATCTTAATATACTTTATTTTATGCATTACATGTAATAAAATGTATTGAATACTTTTAAGCCATTTTGAATAGCATGGGGGGGGGGTTTAAAATACCCATTTCAAGGATTTTTTTATGATGATACATTCAAAATGATGTAAATATCATAGGAATAATATCACAGGTGATGGAAAATTTTATCAGATTGACAGGTATCAGATTAAGTGGAGTCCTCTATACCAATTTCTACTAAGATATTTTCTGATTACTACATGTATTCATTTACAAATACTGTTATATTAGTTTAAGCTGTAGTCAACACATAAAATGAGCATATTTAACAATATACATGTATTTGTTTTGTTCGATGCCCATACATTTATTAGTCCCCTACCGGCAACGCCGAAGGGGACTCTTAGTTTCCTCTCGGTCCGTCCGTCCGTCTGTCCCATTTTCAGTTTTCCGGACTTTTTTTCGCAGTCATTGTAGATATTGAACTCATTTTTGGTATGTGAATATATCTCAATGTGATACAGATCAAGTATGAGTTTGCTTTTGATTGACCTAATTTTACAAGAGTTATGGCCCTTGGACTTGGCAGATTTTGAATACATTATAGTGTGATGCAGATCAAGTTTGAGTTTAATATACATGTAGATTGACTAATTTTCACAAGAGTTATGGCCCTTGGACTTAGCAAAATTTCGTGAATTCATTTTCCCAGACTTTTCTTGGCTGTTGTTGCAGATGATGAACTGATAAACAGAGATGCAAGACATCAATTTATGCTGCCGGTAGGGGACTTATATCGCACAGCGATCATTGCCTTTTTTATTTTCCAGAAAACAAAAGGTTGTTACAAGATGCAAAATTGGAATTAAAGAAAAGCAAAAGGAAAGACTTTTATAAAATTCTGGGCATTTCAAAAACGGCTTCAGATGACGAGATCAAAAAAGCATATCGTAAACGGGCATTGATGCATCATCCAGGTAAGACTTACATTATGAATCATATATTTCATTGTAAATTTCATGTTTATACAATGCATTGAAACAAGGGTGAATGTTTACCATAATTGTCTGAAAAAAGTCCACAAGAGTAAATACCATGCAGGCAAAATGTTGTGCTGAAAATTGCAGAAAAAGCTCTAATCTAGTAAAAATTGAATAAAAATCAAAATTTTGCCCCTATTTTTCTCCCAGATTAATCTGTTTTACATTAAAAATACCAAAAAATGGCCCACTTGGTAATTATAATTTCAGATTTAAATGTACCCGTTTTTTAAATAGTTTAATTAGATATGTAACCGGAAATTAGTTGAATTATAAACGTACCCGTAATTAAAAATAAAAAATGAAGCAATTATTGGAGGATTTTGCGATTACTTTGATAGCCCGATAACGCTTTGATAGACCGAAATTAATAACAATTACATAAATGTAATGACTATTACAAAATAATCCATAATACGATTGAAAGATTTAGGATTGACAGCCGTATAATGTATTAATTAAATGAACTGACCATTAAAATTTACTGTTGTAATAAAAATATTTGAGAAGATTTTACTTCTCCCTTCACTTGTCAGAAGTGACAGAACAATTTCATGCTTGACTGTATCGCTACCAGTGAAGGCTATTGTCTCCGTACAACACCCCCTTGGTGTAAACAGGTGTTACACTTTCAGGTATTTAACGTACATATAAATACACAAGATTAGAGGAGTTCACAAAATATGAATTTGGGTCGATTTAACCAAACACTCTTGTATGATCTGACCTTAGTAAATACTTCTGCAAAATGTTATTGCCAAACGTCTATTTTCCGTACACACAGACTGGTAGCGTAAATTAAAGTCAAATATACACGTACAAAATTGATCTTTTGATAAATTCTCCATTCAGGAAAATGGTATCAATATTCTAAATCAGTGTATTGACCACATCAAAATATATTTGATCAAACTGCCTTAAAAAGTAGCGGGTACTACACCTGAAGTTACGGTAAAGAAATGAAAAAAGAAAGGTTCTTAGAGGTTTGTCCCACATGCATAGCTATTGACAGAAATTGCATTCTGTACTTTATGAATGCTATACTATTAGTTATACAGTGTTTTACAGGGGGGGATACAGAAATATATAGGCAAAGGCGAGCCCAATACAACTTTTTTCATCGACCCAATATATTTCTGTATCCCCCTGTAAAACACTGTATAACGAATTTATCCCACCGATGGCTTTTGGTTTGTGTATGTTACGTCAACATCTTTTAAAGCATCTCAGTGATGTCAACAGCGGAAAGCGTCTTAGCAGAAGCAGGATATCAAAATAATATCCTGTCAGTAACAAAATACAAAATAATATTCGGTTCTTCTCGACCAATCAGATTGCAAGAAATTTGTCAGAGGTGGGATAAATTCTTATACACCTGTCATAATCAGGACGTATGAACTATTATGGTGTTTACTTTTTCACTCGTCAGATCGTCACAGTCATGACACCCCAGAAAAACAGAAAGAAGAAGAACTTAAATTCAAGGAACTTGGGGAGGCGTACAGTATATTATCAGATCCACGTAAAAAGGACAGGTACGATAGTGGAGCAGACTTGGAAGACTTAGAGGGAGGTGGATTCGGTAAGTTCACGTTTATTTTTAGAAAAGTATTCAATATGATTGATTCAGTTAGTTCGCATTTACAATGTACTGTACATGTATTTTCAGAAAAATTTTCCATATGATTGATTCAATGTGCATTTATTTTTAGAGAAAAAATTCTACAGTGTTGAGGTCCAGGACCCTTAACTCATAAAAAGAATTCGTTAAATTATAAAATTGACAGTTAAATGACTGTTCGTGAAAAACATAGTCACTGTAGACAAAATAAGTTTAAGAACAAACAATTTTCTATTCTCCTTACATCAGTGATTTCTAATCTACGGCATATCAAGAGAGGTAACTCTTAACTACAAACAAATGTATCAGAAAAAAGGAAAGTGTAGGGATTGACCTTTAACTAAAAATAAGAAAAATGCATGAAGTTAATGTACATTCATCGTCGGAAACCTGTAGCATCTTCTCCATTCAACAATGTAAGATACTGTGGGACAGTCTATTGGGAAACTCTCGTATTATGAAATGATTCTAACAGGAAATTTAGGACAATCAAAACGAGCGTTACAAACCTTCAACGCAAAAGAGCTGATACTATTCAAACCGATTATTTCATTGGTTACTATATATAACCCTATGACACATTAAAACGAGAATTCCCTAATAATTGCGCCCATGTCCTATAATTGGTAGGGCAATAGGCTGTGGGTTTCCTACAATGATGTACATTTGTAATAATTTTTTCTTACCTTTCAGATCATGTAGATCCTAATGTGATATTCCAGTCATTTTTCGGAAGCGGATTCGGAGGTGGAGGTGGCGGATTTCCTGGTGGTGGATTTCCGGGCGGATTTACGTTCCAATTTGGATGATGACGGCATTTCGCTAGGTTCATTCATCCCTGTGACTACATGTATTTCATCATTCATTTTAAGTTGTTGAGTTTTATTAAGTTTTCGACAGAATCTTGACGTGCACTGTGTACACATATTTATATATCGTGCATTTTGGATGTGTGTCAAGTGACTAGGTTATGTTTGACGAGTGTGCAATCATGTGTTTGAAAGCTAGAATGGTGAATTCCTGATTTTATACATGTACGTACATCTCTTAATATTTTATCGAAATCAGTTATTAGGCTTTTCTGGTGCCTGTCTTACAGTTGTGAAAAATTCAGTACCGAACAGCAACATACCGATACATCCAAGTACCATATACATGTAACAAAATTTTCTGCAAGTGATTTGAAAACCAGTCCTCAAAAAATTTGCACAAAATAAAGGCTGCATTCAGTTTTATATGTAGATTCTAATTATACATGTACATGTATTTGTAAGAAAGGGCATCTTTACTCTATTGTGTTAAACGGTTTATGTAGATTTCTTTATCCTTGATTACATTTAGATACCTAGTTAAAAGAAAATCTTTGAATAACCCACCTGATAATATATAAGACATTGTTATATACTTGTTTTTTTTTTTTTTTTTTTTTTTTTTTTTTTTTTTTTTTTTTTTTTTTTTTTAAACACTACAAACATAGAAACATTACACAGACAAGGACATTTTTTGTAACATGTTTTATGTAAGTACATGTATGTATAAGTCGGCTGACCCTTGGGCCTAGTGAGGCTGGAACCAGCAACCTTTTGGTCACTGGCCCGATGCCCCAGCCCCTAGACCACGGTGCTGACGTTATATCCTTGTTAATACACATCACCATACAGACTCTACAGGAACTTCAAAATTTTCTCTTTTGTTGGTCACATCATTCATCATTCTACACACATCCATACTTTCTTATTGCATGGGTGACTTCCTCTGTCGTCAGCCAAACTACTTTTCTGTAAGAATCTAGCAGAATCTTTTAGGAACTGTGATATCTCATTAGAGAAACTCTTTTCTATTTCTATTCATTTGCAAACTGTTCCAGAAAAGACAAAACATATAAAGTCATTAAAAAAGTAATATTTCGAATAGCTAACACATCTTCGAAAACTGGCACTTTTATTGGTACAGACACCATAACGGCACATTGATATATATGAAACCATCGACTAAAGTCTGTGAATGAGAATATACGCTAAGCTTCAGGCAAGGATAGTTTGCATAGCTTTCCTTACTTGTTGTGTGCATGATGATCGTTGATGTGAAAATCACATCGGATTCCGCTTCTTTTCAATCTTTATAATGTACGTAACACACATTGCCTCTTTTAAATCGAGGTCATATTCAAGGTAACATACATTATGTTGTTTGTTTTAAATCAAGGTCATATTCAAGGTTACATGCATTATATTGTTTTAAACCAAGGTCATATTCAAGGTGACATGCATTATGTTGTTTGTTTTAAACCAAGGTCATATTCAAGGTTACATGCATTATGTAAAAGGTCAAGGTCAAGCTTTTATTTATTCCATATTATGTATGTTTTACAGTCAATTTAGCTACTACTAATGTAGGAACTTAAGTATTTATTGTAAGATACGTATAAATTTAGCTGTATAAGTTTGGATATTTTATTACGTTCTCTCTATTTCTGCCATTCATTACATGTATCCTGACGAAAGATGAAATGTCAGATACGTGTGTATAATTCAAGGTACATGTACATATATTTTCAAATTGTAAATATATTATACTGGCTGAAGAAAGAACAAGATCTGTTCAGCTTTTTATCGTGTCTCAAGAAGATGTACCTCCACAAACCGTTTATTTTAATGTCATAATGTTTGTTGTTTTTTCATTTCAATCATACCAAGTAGGAAGTTTCATTATTTATTACTACATGCATTCGTTTCTGCTTACAACTTCATTTTCTGTAAGTCTGTCTGCAAGTCTGTCTGCGTGTCTATACAAAACTGTCAGATTTAAAGAAAGTTATGTAGGGATAAAAAAAAAATCGTGTATGTCATGAGTTTTACTTGGTCATTACAAGTAGGCTTAGTGTTATAAAAACTCTCGTTGCTGTTACAAATCAATTTACTATATCACGTCTCTAAATTGAATACCACCAGAAAAAAACTTTAATCTGTCGAAGCTTTTATCTGGGAGCCTTGTTGAAAACAATAATTATTCTCCTCTCAGTATACATTTGTTACACAGACTTGTGAAACTTAATTCCTCTGCGGAATTTTATTGCTGAACCAATCAAAAGGAGTATTAGAAGCTAGAACATGCCATCAGCTTCAATATTTTGCCCTTTCTATTGTTCCAGTCCATAGTTTTGTGCATAGAAAATACGAATAATGTTTTGTAAGAGTGAAATTTTGAAGCTATTTTTTGCCTTATGCACTACAATTTACGAACTTGTTAATTTATCTACAGTTTTAAAGGGAAGAAAACTTTTATCATCTGAAGATAAAAACTTCATAATTTCAGTTCAGAATGTTTTTCAGTGTTTCTTAATGTATGTTTTAGCTGAGTATATGTCCAATATTATGTGATGTGACATCATATAATTTATTTGTACCGTATAATTATGTACAAAAGTCAAACAAATGGAATTGAACATGTAATGTTAAGATTTGTACATGTTTATTGATGAAAAAAATGTTTCCAAATAAATTTGAAATTTTCATACAAAGGATCGAGACTTTATATAAGCTTGAATACAAGCTTCATGCTATTCGCTATTTTTGAAAACCAAGAGTTACTTCCCATTTTAGATGGTATCTGACGTAGACTGATTATGACGTCATCAAATTCTATGGAAACAGCCCTAAAAGTCTGGGAAATGACGGTATAAATTTGACGTTACCATAACATTTCATTGACGTCACAATGGTTTTATGTCAGATACCGTCTGTAAGGGGAAATAACTGTATTCCGCAAAGACTCAATATTTGCTGGATGTTATGGTGCAGGAATTAATTGGAGTTTGCTTTGTGGACTGTCATGTGGTCATGTCCTCACTCTCTCTGATTCCTCATGATTATGTATCTAAAGATGCTTCCAATTTGCTAATTTTTATTCTTCTAAGAGAAATAAAGTTACAGAGGTAGCAAATTTGGTTGAATTATTAAGTCAAGGTCAAGTTGTTAAAAAGACGATTAAAAAGGTCAAGGTCAAAAGTAAACTGTATTAGCACATATTTGTATCTTATTTACTAGGTTAAAAAACAGAAATCTACAAAGAACTACCGGCAATGCTGAAGAGGACTCTTAGTTTCCTCTCTGTCTGTCTGTCTGTCTGTCTGTCCCATTTTCAGTTTTCCTGACACTTTTTTCGCTGTTGTTGCATATATTGAACTCATTTTTGGTATGTGGATATATCTCAATGTGATACAGATCAACTTTGAGTTTGCTTTTGATTGACCAATTTCTACAAGAGTTATGGCCCTTGGACTAGGCAAATTTTATGAAAATTTCAGTTTTCCGGATTTTTCTTCGGTCCTAATGCAAATAATGCACTGGTTTTTTGGTATATGAATACATCTCAGTGTGATACAGGCCATGTTTGAGTTTGGTTTCCATTGCCCTATTTTTACAAGAGTTATGGCCCTTGGACTTGGCAAATTTCATGAAATTTTCAGTTTTCCAGACTTTTTCATGCTTGTTATTGCAGATAATGAACTGATTCATTTTAGTGTGATGCAGATCAAGTTCGAGTTTAATTTAGATTGACTAATTTTCACAAGAGATATGGCCCTTGGACTTAGCAAATTTCGTGAATTCAGTTTCCCAGACTTTTCTTGGCTGTTGTTGCAGATAATGAACTGATGAACAGAGATGCAGGACATACATTTATGCGGCCAGTAGGGGACTTAAATCGCACAACAATCATTACATTTTTCAACTAAAGTACATTATGTACTTTAAAACAACCCCCCCTCCCCAATAAAAGAAGAAAATAAAAATGGAAAGAAATGTCAAGGTCAAATTAAAAGTCATACTTGTGAACAAGACTGGTCATCTACTGAAAGCATGGCAGAAATTGGTGTCCAAGTGTATCGATTATACAATACATATGTCGGTCAACATTTGTTCATTACACGTATGTAATTTAATGGAATAAAGAAAATTACCCTGTACATGGAGCTGGTGCACTTGGTTTGGGGAGATGTGCCTAAATTGCTGCCAATGCTGCATCTTTGACAAAATTGTCAACATAAATCAAGTATCAACCTGCCAAAATTACGAGAGAATTTGGGAGGTCATGAACTATGATTTTCAAGGTCAGAGGTCTTAATGAAGATTAAGAGTATATACAAAGGACAATTTTGAGAAAAAAAATTTCAAAGAGGAAGAAAATATAAAACAAAAACAAAACAAAAACCATCATAATTAAAGGTCAAATGAGGAAATGACTGCCTATCCAACCATATATTATATGATTTTCAAGGTCAAAGGTGAAGGTCACAGTTGGCTACATTGTAAGCAATGCATTTTTGGCATTATAACAATATACATGTAACACTACAATTTCACATTTTCCACCAATTAATACCATATGAAGAGTTCATGAATCTTTTTAAAATTATCTGGTTAGGAGGAAAATGGTGGAGATAACTGTCGATTAACCCTTCTAACGCTGGAAAAATTTGAGAAATTACATGACGTCACAATGCAATTTCTATGTTTAACCAAGGTTCGAAGCTTGTTTGTCTGAGGTAAAAGCATTGTGATGTAACGAAATATTGCATTTTTCCCACAATCGGAAGGGTCTGAATACACTACAGTACCAAACTAAAAAATAAATCAAGGTTAAGTTAATCATTAATGAATAATCTCAGAAAAGCTTTAAACAGGCAGTATAAAACTTAAATTGAATTTAAACAGGCAGTATAAAACTTAAATTGAATTTAAACAGGCAGTATAAAACTTAAATTGAATTTAAACAGGCAGTATAAAACTTAAATTGAATTTAAGTTTTATACTGCCTGTTTAAATTCAATTTAAGTTTTATACTGCCTGTTTAAAGCTTTTCTGAGATTATTCATTAATGATTAACTTAACGTTGATTTAGTTTTTAGTTTGGTACTGTAGTGTATTCCTTTTTGATACACCAGTAATCGAAGATTCAGGGGCATATGATTTTGTCCTGTCCTTGCATGAATCTGTCTGCAAAAATTTTAACATTGGCAATGACATTTGAATGATACGCGATAGGGATTTCATACTTCACATGTGCATTACCTGTGACAATGAAGACAAGTTATTTCTATTGATACCAAAATCTTTGACATTGTGGACATATACCTCAGAGTTTGTTCTACTTTTGAAAAACTTAAACCTTGGTCATAGCGTATGAGTGATAATTGATAGGACTTTCATACTGGTATTTCTTATGTGTATATTTCTTGTAGATGTATGACCTTTCTATGGAGTTTGATCTACTTATGAAAAACTTTTTTAATTAAAATAAATTAAGTTATAGAGCTTTACAAGAAGTATACCTTTCCATTGGTGCCAATTAGTTTTGTCCCTAAAAACCTTTGGAGTCTGCATGAACTTCTTAGGGGAAAACAGTGTTTTTACTGACAAAGATGCTGACGGGGGAATTCATGTTTCATGAACACATGATTTTTTAATTTTTGGTCTTATTGCAAAGCAAAGTCCGGTCTATGAAATGGCGAAGTCTGTCTGTCTGTCTGTGTACGTCCGTCTGTCCGTCAGTGCGTCAACATTTTGTTAAAAGTGTTGCGTTTAAGTCTGTTGAGAGAAAACAGTTGGGAGGAGCAACTTGAAACTTGACATGGTGATACAAATGTATATCTTGTTGAGAAGAATCAAACACAGCAACAAAATTTCACCTAGTGACCTTGACCTTGGAGTTTGACCTACTGTTGAAAAACTTTAACCTTGGCCATAGCTTTTGAATGGTAACTGATAGGGTTTTCATATTTCACTTGTGTATTTCTTGTGACAAGACCTTTCCATGGATACCAAACATTTTTACCTGTTGACCTTGAACTTGGAGATTAACCTACTTTTGAAAAACTTTAACCTTGGCCATAACTTTTGAATGATAAATGATAGAGCTTTTATATTTCAAATACAATGTGTATGTATTCCTTGTCACAAGACCTCACCATGGATTCCAAAAGTTTTGACCTTGTGATCTTGACCTTGGAGATTAACCTACTTTTTTGATATTTCACATATAGATTTCTCATGCCAAGAACTTTCATTTGGATATCATGACTTATGACCTTGACATTGACCTTTGACCTACTTTTGAATTATAAGAGGTAGGGTTTTGATATTTCACATATAGATTCCTCATGACCAGAAATTTAATTTGATATCATGACTTTTGACCTAGTGACCTTGACATTGACCTTTGACCTTTTTTTAAATAATAAGAGGTAGGATTTTGATATTTCAGTTGTAGAATCCTCATGACCAGACCTTTCATTTGATATCATGACTTTTGATCAAATGACCTTGACATTGACTTTTGACCAATTTTTGAACTAGAAGGGGTAAGGGCTTTGATATTTCACATTTAGATTCCTTGATGACCATAGCTTTTTTTCATTGCGAAATAGTGTTAATGACCTTTGACCTTTCTGTCTGCGCAAAAATGTATACGTCATCTAATACAAACACTTCGCATTCTGGCCTTACCGCCTTTAGCGGTTTTTTGGTTTATTAGTGATATCTTATCTAATTTTATGAAAATTCAAAATGGCACATTCTCCTAATTGATCTGTCACTAAATAATACAGATTTTTTTTTCATGTTTTACGTTCTCATGTTAAAGTGCTGAAATTACTTTTAATGCATTCATTTTGCTCAAGTAATTATTTTCTTTTTAAAGATGATATTACACCTTATTTTGTTATCAACAAGAATTACATACATTAGAAAAAATTTTAAAAAAATCGAGATCGAGTATCAGATGCATTTATTTCCTACTTTCGTTATGTAGACGACTAATCACATAACAGAATTTCTTGGTCATTTATGGTTTTATTTCTCAGGATACAAATGAGGAACAATGCTGAAAGTCGTCTTGTTTTGGATAGAATTACTAGTGTTGATTAGAGCCTCATCAGGTCAGTTGATTGGATAAAAAGTGCTCCATATAACAGAGGAATCCCATCCCAACCAATTACGTCCTCCATGGCCATACACTTGAGGTCATTGATCAAGCAAAATACTTAGGTATAATAATCTCATCTGACCTCAAGTGGAACAAACATGTGGACTATGTAGCAGGTAAAGCCAGTAGGTCTCTTGGGTTCATTCGAAGAAATATAAAGACCAAACACTCAAATATTAGGGCTTGCGCATACAAGACACTTGTCCGTCCCCAACTTGAGTATGCGGCATGTGCATGGGATCCCCCTACAAATGAGCTCTCAGACAAATTAGAAAGGGTGCAGCGTAGAGCTGCTAGATGGGCTACTAGTAACTATAGCCAAACTTCCAGTGTCACCTGTATGCTTGATCAACTTGGTTGGGAGACTTTGCAACACCGGAGATCCTGTGCTAGGCTGTCACTGTTCCATAACATAGTATATGGACTGGTGGCAGTGCCCCTTCCAGAGTATATTGTGCAACCTACCAGACAGACTCGTTTCACACATTCCCTCTCCTTTCGGCAAGTGCAAACATGTAAAGATTTCTATAAATATTCATTTTTCCCCCTGGCTATTGTCCAATGGAATTCCCTCCCACAGCACGCAGTGGAGCTCGCAGACCCTGATGCCTTTAAGGCAGTGGCCTCAGACCTCCACCACCTAAGGCCATAAATCAACCAATCTGTTTTATCTTTTAACTGTAAATTTCATAATTTTTAACAGCACACAATATGAACTTCACCAATTTTTAACACTACACTGACGCGCACGCTGCACATAATACTCATAAGAGGGTGTTGCAGAATAAAGAGATAGATAGATAGGGCACCTGTCAATCACTTTTGACTTTGTGACTGTTTCAGTGTTTGTCAGACAAAGTTATCTTCAACTTTATAATATATACCTAAGTTCCGTGAAAGAATAATTGTGTTACCTTTATTAATCATTTTTGTGAAATATTAAAACAGTAGCTTCAATATGAAGATCGGGATCCTGAGGGGACAGACGTCTTTGTTGCCGTACATAGACGTTTGTCCCCCCACCATCCTAAGTGCGAAAATACTTTAGTGGTGCAGCACTATAGTGGAAGGAGAAGAAGAAGAAGAATATTTAGCCCATATCGCATGTTATTTCTATTCAATAATTATTAGCGAGCGGAGCTCGCTGCAAAGGCCCTTTGGGCCTTTGCGAGCGAAGCTCGCATTTATGGTAACGTGTATACGTAAGTATGGGAAAATGCATGAGCAAAAGATATACATACGTAGAGCTGAAAAAGTATGGTAACAGTACCGCGGATATGGGTAAAAGTGACTCGATTCCCTTAAACGACAGAAAAGGAGAACATACCTTGACACATTCGCAATGGAAAAAATTCTTCTATTTTATGGCGCAATAAAACTAAGTGAAACCTGCCGAATTGTTCGTCGGAAAATCAGAAATTCAGCAGCAACTAATCCGCTATCTTTATCACTAATGACGACACAACGGTACGTAACTCTGCAGTATACTTGACGTCATTATTCCTCTATATGTGACGTCATTGTAGCAGTGCGCCCATTTTCACGTGCAAGAATGGAACACGATTGTAATAATGCAAGAAGGAAAAGTAACACAAAACAGCAGCGATTTTTTTATGCTTTTCAGTGTATCATCATGATCATACAAACAAGATAATTATGATCATAATAATTATTTGGTAAAGAAGAAATTAAAGATAAAGATTTGATTTTTTTCAATTGATTTCAAGGTCATTAGAGAGGAAAGGGGAGGGATTTCAGACTCCCTCGCTAATGATCTACGTCTGTGTAAAGTACATGGGACAGATCCAGATTTTTTTTTTTTTTTGGCAGTGGGAAGGGGAGGTCCAGCTTGACCGGCGGTGAGGGATTCCTGGAGTCACAAGGTTATGATTTTGATAAGTTTTCGATTTTGAGATCAAGGTTTTAAGGTTTTAGAAAAAATTTGGCTTCTTTTTCTTCCGCTCGCACATAAGGCTTTGCCTTGATTCATATTATTTTTGAATTTGTTAACGTGTGTGAGGGCTTCAACAGGTTGGGGAAAACTTCAAATCGAGCGATTATAGCTTGATCAGGCTATAATAGCTAGAACAAGCTATTGCCTAATAACATTTTTCAATACAAATTTAACTGAAATCAAAAGTTTTGAAAAGTATTCACCGATTATATTTGTACTTGATATATATCAAATTTTTTAACAAGACACATATATTCAAATTTGGACTGATGATGAGCAACAAGATTTTGAAAAAACGAAAAATTTGAGGTTCCTTATTTCCTTATCTGTTGGTATTTCAATAGGGGTTTCTATACAAAAGTTGTAGTATTTTATCAGTACTAGTGCAATTTGTAAACAAAATTTAATTATCATCAATTTTTTATATTTTCCTTAAGAAAAAAATAGTTCTATGAAAGCTACATGGAACTATTATAGCTCAATCAGAAATTTTCCCCAACCTGTTCAATAGACAATTTTCACATTATTGAAGTAACAACTTTTATTTACATGTCCTAAGACAAGAATACACAACTGGGGATTTTGCATTTCACCTGGAGAAATCTGGAGGAATCTGATCGTTTTCGTTGGGAGAACTTTGTTTCGTCGGGAGGACGAAGTCTCCCTATGAAATGAGGATCCTCCTGATCGGAAATAGTCCTCCCGACGAAACAAAATCCTCTCGACGAAAACGAAAACCCTCCAGATTTCTCCAGGTGAAATGCAAAATCCCCACTTGTGTATTCTTGTCTTGGGATGCATTAATAATAAATATTAACAAGATTTGATGACTAACTTTTAACTTTGACGTTGTATCTGATTTATGACGTCATAATTAGAAGTAACGTCAAAAGTAGTGATTTCAGGTCTTGGAGTGTCTAAAATGCAAGTCTACTGGTAATATGAAGATCCTCAATCTCCATAGACTGCTGTGGTGCATGCTGATTGTATGACAATCGCATGTTACCGCATTATAACAATATGCTAGTGCATGATGATATTATTAGGTCTTCCGACTTCCGTCGGAAGACCTATTGTTTTCGTAACCGTGGAAAATTGGATCAGCGATTTCTCAAGAACCCTGTAAGCTAGGACAATGAAAGTTCTCCAACATTACGTTTGGAGTAAAAGCTAGATTGGTCTTTTTTATTTTTGGTCTCTGTTATTTTTTTCATCAGGTTTTTTAGTAGATTCAAATATTTGACGGGAGCGTCGAATTACTCAAAAGGACCGAAAATTTCATGTTTTGCTTTTTGTAAGCTTAAATATCTCGTATTTTGCTATCTACAATTTCCATTCTTTTTGAAAGTCGACAGCCATGCAAGATATGAAATGCTAGATGCACACTGTAACGATTTATTACGATGACGTCCTTCACTGTCCTTCATATTTCCAAATTCAGAAGTTCATAGGAGGAAGACACTTTTTTGCTTATAATAGTAAACAAAAATTAAGCTTATGAAGTTTCCTAAAAATTTCAATATTATTATTTTTTATCCATATATCTGTCTTATTTAGTCTTTCTGATTTTTCCTATCTCTTACTGTTGAAAAGATATGAGCATCGAAATTTTGAGTTGGGTATTTCGATACACCTTCACGCCAACAGATCGGGCGCACACTAAAATTGGTAGTCCGAGTCCGACTCGAGAAAAGCAGTGTTGAGATTTTCGAATTCCGATTTCACGGCAATGATGAATATGCATTTCATAAATACATTTCGATATACACAATTTGATTTTAAAACAGTTGATTAATTTAGAAGAGATCAGCTACAAACCAGAATTTACACACAAAAAGTGGTAGTTTGATTCCGATTTCTAACCTACAAACCTGTTTCTAAACTTCAATAACTATATTTTGAACATCAAGTTTAATTTCTAATTCTAGCAAACGTTCGAACATAATTTTTGGTTGGTTTATTTACAAATTGATGAACAATTTCTCCAACATTCTTCCCTCCCCTCGTTTTTCGAAAACAGTTCTGTTTATATTGAACGATGTCGCCATGATGGAAATTCAAAATAAACTTTGAAAAAAGGGAAGGGGTGGGGGGGGGGTTCCAAATTTGAACCTGCACAGCGAGAATCTCATGGTATTTATATATATATATATTGAACGTAACTTGTTATTACCATTTCTCTTCTCAAGAAAATTGGTTCTACAGCTACGAGCTCGCCTTTTTTATGGGGGAAGGGGGCAGGAAGAATTTGCAAAAAAAAAAAAAAAATCTCGACTCTGAAAAAAATATTCCGGCCCAAAGGGCCGGCAATTTTTTTTTCCCGGACCATGCAAAAGTAAGGATACATTGCATGATATGGAAATTTTTGCTGGCCCTTTGTGCCAGACAATTTAAAGTCAAAAAATTAATTAATATAAATACAAACTGTTCACATAGCTGTATCTACCAGAGACCTAATACGCATAGGCACAAAAATCTAGAAAAGGTTCTATTTAAACATCATACAATCTGTCTGAAATTCGCTAATTGCAAAGAGACATCTGAAGGAACGGTTATTAACTCATACACTGTAACAGCGGGGAGTTTAACTTACACAGACATTCACAACATTTGACAATTTGTTTAAATCCGGCCCGAAGAACCGGCGAAAATTTTTCTCCTACTTTGGTAATGGCTGAAAAAAATGGCCTGCTCAGAAAATTGCTGAAAAAATTTTACCAGCTGGCAATAGAATTCCTGCCCCCCCCCCCCCCCCCCCCCAATCAAATGGTTGCTCACCAACAATTATCGGTTTGAAAATTTAATGTTACTGCGATTTGAAAACTTAAATATATAATATAAATACATGTAATGTGACGTCCTTCATATTTCCAAACCAAAAATTGTATAGGAGGAAGACACTCTTGTTGCAACCGCAACAAGAAATCTTTCTAGTTAAAATTTATATTTTAAACAATATTTTGCTTTCATATTGGTAAATCTCCACCTCATGACCCCTTTTCCATACAAATCTATCTGAGTCATGTGTATAACCTTACTGGATGAAATTTTTTTTCTGACTAAGCTTTCAAGATGAACGTCATTGTAGATTGTGGATCGACTAGGAATTAGCAGAAATCCTTGCTAACAAGATAGCTTTAAGTGAGATAGGATTTCAATATTCTTCGTAATTTTCATAATTACGCCTTAATTGTTATCACATGGTAACGTTTGCTTGTGATACTGTGACAATCGGCTTGCCCTACAGCAGTCTATTGGGAGGAGTTGAAGCCAGTCTCACACAAAAATAACTGAATAGAAACAATTTTTGGGATGGGAGAAATATTGAAGCTACTCAAACAGCAGCAAAGTGGCCATTTGTGAAGCAAACTTACAGGTAGAAATGTCTCGAAAAAATGAAAAATGGATGAAATGTGCCCTTATTCTATTATTTACCCCTTTACTCATCAGTGCACGCTATGGCCTATTTTTTGTCTCAAAAAGGAAGTTATTGGTTTTATATTCACGTCCTGAAGAACAGTTCAGATTTGAAATTGGAATTTCATGTCATGATTTTTTTCATTTCAATTCAACTAAAGTATGGTACACACTCCTGAAGATTAAAATCCTTATGTGTGCTCTCCTATAGGCTTTGCCTGTGTTCATATTATTTAATCTCTTCATGTCATGATTTCCGGTTAATTTGTCAATTTATTTCGAAAAATAGCATAACTCTTTATTATTTCCATTGAGATAACATTGAGAGGGATGGTGAACAACTTTTCCTTCATGCATACACATAAAGACATGCAAAGATAGCAACATATCAAAATATAAAAGTTATTCAGAAGCCTGCTTGACACTAGATTAGGAATTTTGTCGAAAATGAACCCCAAAATTATGTTTTGGTAAAATACACCATTTTTGAAGCCCAAATTCTAAGAAATTGAGAAAGGAAATTAAAGGTTATGTATCATTTCATAAGTAGCCTACATTATAGAATAGATATTGGTACAAATCCATTATTTCATGAAACTTTCAAATTTTTCCCTGAAAGGTGGCCACTTTACTATGTCAGGGAAAAAAGCCGAAAACTATCCATTATGTCAGAGAAAGTACTGATCGAGGCCTACAAAGTTCTGAGTTTCAATGGGCCATTTTGCACATTAATGGGACTATAATGGCGCATAACCCATGTGCTTCCCAATCACTAATGTACAGTTTACATGGTTTAAATATTCAAAGTTTGAGGTGTGTCACATTTATTATTTTGTAGCTGATCTGTCAAAGAGACTTCATTACTACGAGACAATTCATCATACCCATGTAAAATCCCGTGTCCGCAGAAGTGCCGACCAAAACCCCGCATCTCACCTTCATCAAATATGGTTCAATGCATACAGTAGGTAAGTAGACCTGATGTGTGACCCTTGTCCGTTTGTCTGTCAGTCCATCTGTAGAAATGATCCTGTCCAGTTTTCCATGTTTATATTATCAACATGATCAATTTTAGACAAGGAACAGGAGATGGCAATCTAGGGTTTTGCTATGCAGCTTATGAGATGAAGATAGCTGTATTAAACATTTATGCAGCAAAGCTCTACATAGTTAACTTTCATTTTATTTTAGAGCATATAAGTTTTGATGCATTGCTACATTCATTTCAATATCTTAATATTTTGATATTTTTTTTTTCAGGTCATTTCATTTCATGCTACATCAATCATCCATTTTACCCAGGGACTTTCATGCCAAATATCTACGCAAAAATAAAGTAGAATTATTCCACGTACCGCAGAGTGACTTTTTAGTTGGGAGATTAGTAGGTTTGTACATTTTGTATGCTTTAACATGTTTAAAGATATTACTTTTGTCTGTGCAGCTCAGAAATATCTTCTGAAATTGGAAATTGAGATTTTTTTTGTTGCATGTATTTATGACAATAATTTTGATACTGTTTGAAAGATGTTAATTTCTCGTAACTACATGTACATGTATATGACCATTAGTGCTACTGTACGTTTGTCAGAACCAGAAATTAATTTTGATAGGGTGATTTCGATGTTGATTTTTCTACTATGTGGTGCTAATTCAACGTTGATTTTTCTACTATTTTGGCAACAAATTCATATGTCATGAATTTATAAGGCATTTAAGTACATGTATAACAAATATCCATGAATCGGTTATTGATAGTTTTACATGTATTTTGTAGATGACGAATCCTCACATGTTGAGGCACATTGGGAGGGTCAGTATCTCACAGCAAGTGTTACTACAGCAAAAGATGTGTTCATTGTAGAGGTAATCCTCACTCTCCCACTCTTCCCCTTCTCATCCTCCTCCTCCCCTCCTATTCATATCCTCTTCTCCTTATATGAGTCAATATCAAAAAATGCAGCCTTTTCTGTCAGTAGACAATTGCCATATTTCTATATAAGTTATATGACCAAAATTTTATCCTATAATATTGTTCACAATGGAATCTATCTTATGGGCACACTTTCTTTGTTCAATAATGAGGAAATCATTTCATTCTGTCTTATAGAAGGTCCATTTTATGGCAAATATTGCTGTCAACTGGCTTCAGAATTTTCTGAATGACTTCTTTGCGATAAAGTATTGTCAAAACAGTTAACTGCAATTGTGATATTATGAGTCTATTATAATAAACATGAAAAAGATTGAACAAATACGTAAGAAATATTATAAATATTAGTTGCCTTATCTTAAATTTCCTCGAAATAACCTGGACTGTACACAAAGAAAAAATATTTGTCAATGGTGTAACAAACGCCTTTTTAGTCATATATTTTTGCTTTCTGCTTTTTCAAAGTATTCAAAGACCTACTCCGTATCTACTTTTATATCTTGTCATTTATTTTCTCATGTCCACCTTTTTCAAAATAATTTGAAACGAAGATTATACGGTTCCATTAAGGGTTAGCTTAACCGTACATTTGTTTCACGTCAGTAGTGTTACGTTTATTTTTATCAATTGTATAATACTTAGCATGATGTACTTTTTCCTTGCAAATTTTGATACAACATAATGTTTATGGAAAGTATTACAAAGTCCAGGGACAACACTTTATCGAAGTTATTGTAAATTAATGATGAATACATCATTGGTGAAACGGTCAGTGGTGTTATAGTTACACCATTTACAATTTTCGTTACACCAGTGACAAATACAGTCTAAATGTGATTGCATCTTCATTGTGTTTTGGAAATGAAGTATTCAAAGGATATAAATGTCCTAATGTTGTGTTTAGCATTAAACGTGTGTAGGTTATATCTATTTAAAGAGAGCCAATTTCACGATAATGCTAGTTGTGTTACACCACCGACATACCGAGTAACACCATTGACATATTGCTATTTTTTCTGGATTTTGTCTTCTATGTCATAAATGAAAATTATGATTTTTAAGTGAAATACGATCAATAGTGTGTAATGTGTTCATCAAAGTATCACTATCAAAGTTTCCGAGAATTTAACTTCTAAAAAGCATTATGTTTTGAATCCTGTTACACCAATGACCATCACATCATTCGAGAACCAGAAATGATTGTGAGATTGATGGGATGAAATCGCGGAGAGAATAGATATTACGGTTGAAGGTGATCTTCACAAAGACCCTTTGTAACATCCACAAAAAATAAATACATTAACACTTAAATTTGATGGCACACAAGGGACAAACACCCACAAAAAATTATGAAAATTGAAGGAAAAGAAAAACAAATAATTCATGAACCTTAACATCAATAAAATAAAGAGATTTCATGTTTACTTAGGTGGCAATATCACACATATCAAACATACATGTAAATGACCGTGGTGGACACCAAAAGCATGTTCCAGTTAATAGGGTGGCACTGGTGTTATACACGTGAAGTGGTCTTATACGAATAAAGATTGTTGTTACGTGTGGTTTACAAGTATACCTTCGTAATTTAAATTCAACGAAATTAATATGACAGAATAGGTATGAGAGCACCGAACAGAACGGTTATAAATAATCTACACAACAAAAATACCTTATTTTCACTGTTTAAAACTATTATTGTGTTAGCCATTTTGACTCTTTGGAACTTTCTTACTGTTTACAGAAGAAAAAAATAAAAGACCAGATATTAACTTCTATGACCTCAGTAATCAAATTTAGTGCAAAATACGTGCTCACCCAGAATATCAAATTCTTGTCAAGGTTGATCAATTCAAATAATTCCAGACAGATTTTGTTTCGGTTATTTTGAAGATAATTCTATGTTCTCAAACGAAGTAAATAAATGACATAAATATGCAAAAAAAAAAAAAAACAACAACCCCAAAACAAATAAACAAACATTATATTCTATATTGCAAAATACTTTGTATTGGGGTAATTACTTTTCCAAAAGTGGTGGCCGACACTTGTGACCCTACTGAAACTTCAAGTGTACCTACCAAAAACGAAAACAGGTACATTGTTTTATATTTTTGCTCACTATCTTAGTCCATTGCAGAAAAAAAGTATTGAAAACTTGGCTAAAATGATGGACAGACGGACATACAGACTGACATACAGAGAGTAAGCTAATAGTCCATCTCGGGTTTGTCAGTAGGAGGCTTATGAATTAAAACTGTTTTCTAATTGGAATTGTTACATTTTAAATTTACAATTCAAAATATCAGGAGAACAATGTTGGTAATAAGAACGCCTATACATAAGTCAATGGTGTTACAACTTGAATCATTGGTGTCACAAATTTTAGTATTTGAAAATTTATAGTCTCATGTAGACATTACTTAGGATTTAAAAAATACAACAATTGAAATGTTTCTTTTTCCTCATACCAACACTTTTATTTTGTCATTTTCTTTCTTTAACTCGAATATATTTCATCTTTAATATGACTTTGTCAGTGGTGTTATATTTCTTGTAATTGGTGTTACACTGCTTACAGAAAATAGAAAATATAGCTTAATACAGATCACTTTCATCCATTTTACTGCACATAATCTTAAAAATGGACATTTTGTACTTTATGAACAAGTGTGGTATGTCCCTTTTGTATTTAAGGGCATGAAAAACATATGATAAATTTCGATGTCAGTGGAGTAACAAAATTGTCATTGGTGTAATCGTCAAAATCACTGGTGTAACGAGGGTTATATTTTGAATAACTTCCGTAAAAATTATGACATCTGATCTAATTTTATTGTTGAGAAAAGAATTTAATTCATTTTATACAAAATGAGGAACACTAATTCCAAGGAATATATCGGCTCCAATTTAAACTCATTAAATATCTTGTAGCTTCATGCATTTGTCCATAATTAGAGTTTGTATGCGCATAGAAATTTAAACTGATCATGAAAAACTAGCAGGAATAAAAGAAATAGATAGATTTATAAGCCCTTCACTTGATTACAAAGTTCCTTTTGTGCTGTTTGCATCAGAAGTCGAAATAATGGTTCAAAACATACGTTACACTACTGACACGTTTTTCTTAGTTGATATACTTTACAATTCTTAAAACTCTATTTGTCATGCTTATTTGTTTGCAAATTATATTGATTTGAAGTTGTGGTTATTTGTTTTTCTTGTCATCGAAAAATTATTTGAATATCAGACGATATTTTTCTGATTTTTCATTCTTCAGATTTGGCTGCAATTTTTGATAATGACCCATATCTCCTCTCTCTTCTTCCACTTTTTTCTTCCTCCTCTTCTCCTTCCTCTAACCCAGGGATGGGGTCAATTACATTTCAATGTAATTAATTAAATTACACATTACATTGAATTTTTTAGCTATGTAATTAATTAAATTACACATTACTTTGCATTTTTTTTGCAATGTAATTAATTAAATTACAATTACATTGCAAATGTAATTAATTAAATTACACATTACATTTCATTTAATGAATTTATTTTTAGCACATCATTTTTTTTCACATTGCTGAATACTAGAAGTCATTTCAAGTCTTTGACAAAATGCAAGAAAGTGAAGGTCAATATTCATTCTACAGTCAAAAGCCTTTTTAGGTTCCCTGAGAACATGGAGAAATCATTAATGTGCAATGCACATATTTTGCCTAGAAATATTCTCCAGAAATTTTGGCACTTAAAAATATGCCATTAATTAGTCCCCTACCGGCAACGCCGAAGGGGACTCTTAGTTTCCTCTCGGTCTGTCTGTCTGTCCGTCCGTCCGTCTGTCTGTCTGTCTGTCTGTCTGTCTGTCTGTCTGTCTGTCTGTCTGTCTGTCCGTCCGTCTGTCCGTCTGTCCCATTTTCAGTTTTCCGGACTTTTTTTCGCTGTTGTTGCATATATTGAACTCATTTTTGGTATGTGGATATATCTCAATGTGATACAGATCAAGTTTGAGTTTGCTTTCGATTGACTTAATTTTACAAGAGTTATGGCCCTTGGACATAGCAAATTTTATGAAAATTTCAGTTTTCCGGACTTTTTTCCGCTGTTGTTGCATATATTGAACTCATTTTTGGTATGTGGATATATCTCAATGAGATACAGATCAAGTTTGAGTTTGCTTTTGATTGACCTAATTCTACAAGAGTTATGGCCCTTGGACTTAGCAAATTTTATGAAAATTTCAGTTTTCTGGACTTTTTTCCGCTGTTGCTGCATATATTGAACTCATTTTTGGTATGTGGATATATCTCAATGGGATACAGATCAAGTTTGAGTTTGCTATTGATTGACTTAATTTTACAAGAGTTATGGCCCTTGGACTTAGCAAATTTTATGAAAAATTCAGTTTTCCGGACTTTTTTCCGCTGTTGTTGCATATATTGAACTCATTTTTGGTATGTGGATATATCTCAATGGGATACAGATCAAGTTTGAGTTTGCTTTCGATTGACCTAATTTTACAAGAGTTATGGCCCTTGGACATAGCAAATTTTATGAAAATTTCAGTTTTCCGGACTTTTGCATGTTTTGTCCGCTGTTGTTGCATATATTGAACTCATTTTTGGTATGTGGATATATCTCAATGTGATACAGATCAAGTTTGAGTTTGCTTTTGATTGACCTAATTCTACAAGAGTTATGGCCCTCGGACTTAGCAAATTTTATGAAAATTTCAGTTTTCCGGACTTTTTTCCGCTGTTGTTGCAGATATTGAACTCATTTTTGGTATGTGGATATATCTCAATGGGATACAGATCAAGTTTGAGTTTGCTTTCGATTGACCTAATTTTACAAGAGTTATGGCCCTTGGACATAGCAAATTTTATGAAAATTTCAGTTTTCCGGACTTTTTTCCGCTGTTGTTGCATATATTGAACTCATTTTTAGTCCCCTACCGGCAACGCCGAAGGGGACTCTTAGTTTCCTCTCGGTCTGTCTGTCTGTCCGTCCGTCTGTCTGTCTGTCTGTCTGTCTGTCTGTCTGTCCGTCTGTCTGTCTGTCCGTCTGTCCCATTTTCAGTTTTCCGGACTTTTTTTCGCTGTTGTTGCATATATTGAACTCATTTTTGGTATGTGGATATATCTCGATGTGATACAGATCAAGTTTGAGTTTGCTTTCGATTGACCTAATTTTACAAGAGTTATGGCCCTTGGACTTGGCAAATTTTATGAAAGTTTCAGTTTTCCGGACTTTTTTCCGCTGTTGTTGCATATATTGAACTCATTTTTGGTATGTGGATATATCTCAATGTGATACAGATCAAGTTTGAGTTTGCTTTCGATTGACCTAATTTTACAAGAGTTATGGCCCTTGAACTTAGCAAATTTTATGAAAGTTTCAGTTTTCCGGACTTTTTTCCGCTGTTGTTGCATATATTGAACTCATTTTTGGTATGTGGATATATCTCAATGTGATACAGATCAAGTTTGAGTTTGCTTTCGATTGACCTAATATTACAAGAGTTATGGCCCTTGGACTTAGCAAATTTTATGAAAATTTCAGTTTTCCGGACTTTTTTCCGCTGTTGTTGCATATATTGAACTCATTTTTGGTATGTGGATATATCTCAATGTGATACAGATCAAGTTTGAGTTTGCTTTCGATTGACCTAATTTTACAAGAGTTATGGCCCTTGGACTTAGCAAATTTTACGAAAATTTCAGTTTTCTGGACTTTTTTCCGCTGTTGTTGGAAAAATTGAACTCATTTCTGGTATGTGGATATATCTCAATGGGATACAGATCAAGTTTGAGTTTGCTTTAGATTCACCTATTTTTACAAGAGTTATGGCCCTTGGACTTAGCAAATTTTATGAAAATTTCAGTTTCCGGACTTTTCTTTGGTTCTATTGCAAATGATGCACTGATTTTTGGTAAATGAATACATCTCAGTGTGATACAAACCAAGTTTGAGTTTGGTTTTGATTGGCCTAATTTTACAAGAGTTATGGCCCTTGGACTTAGCAAATTTCATGAAATTTTTAGTTTCCCGGCCTTTTTCATGCCTCTTATTGCAGATAATGAGCTTTTTCTTTTTTATGTGAATACATTATAGTGTGATGCAGATTTGAGTTTAATTTAGATTGACTAATTTTCACAAGAGTAATGGCCCTTGGACTGAGCAAATTTCGTGAATTCAGTTTCCCAGACTTTTCTTGGCTGTTGTTGCAGAAGATGATCTGATGAACAGAGATGCAAGTCTTAAATTTATGCCGCCGGTAGGGGACTTATATCGCACAGCGATCATTGCATTTTTTTTATTGGTTTGTGGATATATCTCAATGAGATACAGATCAAGTTTGAGTTTGCTTTTGATTGACCTAATTCTACAAGAGTTATGGCCCTTGGACTTAGCAAATTTTATGAAAATTTCAGTTTTCCGGACTTTTTTCCGCTGTTGCTGCATATATTGAACTCATTTTTGGTATGTGGATATATCTCAATGGGATACAGATCAAGTTTGAGTTTGCTATTGATTGACCTAATTTTACAAGAGTTATGGCCCTTGGACTTAGCAAATTTTATGAAAAATTCAGTTTTCCGGATTTTTTTCCGCTGTTGTTGCATATATTGAACTCATTTTTGGTATGTGGATATATCTCAATGTGATACAGATCAAGTGTGAGTTTGCTTTTGATTGACCTAATTTTACAAGAGTTATGGCCCTTGGACATAGCAAATTTTATGAAAATTTCAGTTTTCCGGACTTTTGTCCACTGTTGTTGCATATATTGAACTCATTTTTGGTATGTGGATATATCTCAATGTGATACAGATCAAGTTTGAGTTTGCTTTTGATTGACCTAATTCTACAAGAGTTATGGCCCTTGGACTTAGCAAATTTTATGAAAATTTCAGTTTTCCGGACTTTTTTCCGCTGTTGTTGCAGATATTGAACTCATTTTTGGTATGTGGATATATCTCAATGGGATACAGATCAAGTTTGAGTTTGCTTTCGATTGACCTAATTTTACAAGAGTTATGGCCCTTGGACATAGCAAATTATATGAAAATTTCAGTTTTCCGGACTTTTTTCCGCTGTTGTTGCATATATTGAACTCATTTTTGGTATGTGGATATATCTCAATGGGATACAGATCAAGATTGAGTTTGCTTTAGATTCACCTATTTTTACAAGAGTTATGGGCCTTGGACTTAGCAAATTTTATGAAAATTTCAGTTTTCCGGACTTTTCTTCAGTTCTATTGCAAATAATGCACTGATTTTTGGTAAATGAATACATCTCAGTGTGATACAGACCAAGTGTGAGTTTGGTTTCCATTGGTCTATTTTTACAAGAGTTATGGGCCTTGGACTTAGCAAATTTCATGAAATTTGCAGTTTTCCGGGCTTTTTCTTGCCTGTTAATGCAGATAATGAACTGATTTTTTGTATGTGAATACATTATAGTGTGATGCAGATTTGAGTTTAATTTAGATTGACTAATTTTCACAAGAGTTATTGGCCCTTGGACTTAGCAAATTTCGTGAATTCAGTTTCCCAGACTTTTCTTGGCTGTTGTACAGTTGCAGATGATGAACTGATGGACAGAGATGCAAGTCATAAATTTATGCCGCCGGTAGGGGACTTATATCGCACAGCGATCATTGCATTTTTTAGTTCCCTACCGGCAACGCCAAAGGGGACTCTTAGTTTCCTCTCGGTCTGTCTGTCTGTCCGTCTGTCCGTCCGTCCGTCTGTCCGTCTGTCCCATTTTCAGTTTTCCGGACTTTTTTTCGCTGTTGTTGCATATATTGAACTCATTTTTGGTATGTGGATATATCTCAATGTGATACAGATCAAGTATGAGTTTGCTTTCGATTGACCTAATTTTACAAGAGTTATGGCCCTTGGACATAGCAAATTTTATGAAAAATTCAGTTTTCCGGACTTTTTTCTGCTGTTGTTGCATATATTGAACTCATTTTTGGTATGTGGATATATCTCAATGTGATACAGATCAAGTTTGAGTTTGCTTTTGATTGACCTAATTTTACAAGAGTTATGGCCCTTGGACTTAGCAAATTTTATGAAAATTTCAGTTTTCCGGACTTTTTTTCGCTGTTGTTGGATAAATTGAACTCATTTTTGGTATGTGGATATATCTCAATGGGATACAGATCAATTTTGAATTTGCTTTAGATTCACCTATTTTTACAAGAGTTATGGCCCTTGGACATGTTGGACTTAGCAAATTTTATGAAAAGTCCAGTTTTCCGGACTTTTCTTCAGTTCTATTGCAAATAATGCACTGATTTTTGGTAAATGAATACATCTCAGTGTGATACAGACCAAGTTTGAGTTTGGTTTCCATTGGCCTATTTTTACAAGAGTTATGGCCCTTGGACTTAGCAAATTTCATGAAATTTGCAGTTTTTCGGACTTCTTCTTGCCTGTTATTGCAGATAATGAACTGGTTTTTTTTGTATGTGAATACGTTATAGTGTGCTGCAGATTTGAGTTTAATTTAGATTGACTAATTTTCACAAGAGTTATGGTCCTTGGACTTAGCAAATTTTGTGAATTCAGTTTCCCAGACTTTTCTTGGCTGTTGTTGCAGATGATGAACTGATGAACAGAGATGCAAGTCATAAATTTATGCCGCCGGTAGGGGACTTATATCGTACAGCGATCATTGCATTTTTTTAACTTGTCTTTGATAAGTACATGTAAGTTATCCCAACTGAATTTTGTCACATTAGAATCAAATCAAATTTGCAAACAGTGACCTGTAACAATTTTACTCATGCATTCTTTCTATTGCCAACAATCAGGTAAAGATATAATCTCTAAGACTTATATACATAAAGTCCTTGCAGAAGTGACAAACAAGATAATTAAAACAGAAACACATAACCAAGCTATGTTTTGATAACTATAAATCACATTAAGCATTGTGGTCATTTAGGTAAAACTGTTTATTCAACCATTATCTTTGGCCTATCCTCAATGAATCATGAAAATTAATTACAAAATAAGTTATTTTTTTCACAGATCAATCTGTGTATTCCAAGTATTTTTAGTTGCAAATGTAATTGAAAAGTAATTGAAATGTAATTGGCATTACATGCAATTTTAGCTCTGTAATTAATTAAATTACAATTACATGTAATTGAAAAAATCTTCAATTACACATTACATTCAATTACTTGAAAAAATGTAATTAATTGTAATTAATTACAATTACATTTTTAATTACCCCATCCCTGCTCTAACCCTCTCCTTTCTCCTTCCTCCTCACCTCCTCCATAATAATTCCATCACCTCATCTTCCTCCCCTCTCACCCTCCCTCCTCCCTTCCCTTATCCTCCTCTGCCCCCTTTTCTCCTCTCCTTTCTCCTCACCTCCTCCTTAATAATTCAACAACCATTTCCTCCCACGCAATTCTCATTACCTTCCCTCCTCCCTTCTCTCCTCCTCCTCCCTTCTCCTCTCCTTCTTCCTCTCCTTCCTCCTCCCCTCCTCCTAAATCATTCAACAGCCACTTCCTTTCACACAATTCTCATTATCCTTTCTTATATTTTGCTCTATCCTTGAAAATGCATGATTATCCTTTGTTTGAAATGTCATTCAAGTCTTGCAAAATCACAAATATTAAATAAAGATATATCTGAATGAAGTTCATTTTTTTCATTGATAAAAGGGACTCCTCTGATATGTATGATAACATTTACATTTAATCTGTCACTTTAAAAATATTTCTCTGGTTTTTAATACATTTACGTGTATATTTAAACATTTACATTTTAGCCATCACTTAATATTTCTCTGATTTTATACGTTTATACATGTATGTAACATTTACATTTTAGCCGTCCTGGCGTCACTTGGGTCATTCGTCCAATCATAGCATGATCATTTACAGACAGAGGGATCTTATACAATCATCTCCACACAACATGGCTGGAATCAATTTACCGTAAGTACATACATGTATATTAAAATTTAGACTAGAATATTCAAGGACATTAAAATTGATGATTTCTTCAAGAAGGAATGACATTATTCATCGATATATAAAAACACCAAACACTTGATGAATACTCAAATTTTTAGCCTCTTCGTCTTTATCTAGTAGGATCTTCAAGAAGAATTGTTATAGACGCTGATTAAAAAAATTTCACCGCTTTATACGATGCATGTTGTGATTAGAGGAAATTTGAGCTAACAAGTTCAGAATCTGTCATTTGAGTTCGTGAAATTTTGATGAGTGCGGCCTCTTAATGAAATCACTGATCAAGTGAAGATAAAAGTGATTTTTTTCAGTAATTTGGGAATGGGGTCGGGGCCCGTGCAATTGGGAAAATTAACGACGTTTGGGAATATTTTGGGAAGTACTAATATAAAAGTAAAATGACAGTTTATACAATCAATAGTTCAGAATTGAATGTTTAATCAAATAGTTTTCTTTCAAATATGATTTAATTTCTTGTGCTTACAAAAATATGGCAAATAATTAGTAAATTTGCTACTTTTGAACCAGTAAATTTCACTAATTTCAGTCATAATTCCATCTGTATGTGATTGGGAAATTTTAGAGCCACAATTGGGAAAAAAAGATACTATTTTTCATTGGGAATGGGGCCGAATAACGGCCCCAAAAAGGGGCAAAAAAAATCCCTGGATAATAACATTTTTTTCCCTATTAAGTATAAGAAGGATATTCTTTGTAAGTATCCAGTGTAAGAGTATCACAGTTTTATATCATTGTCAAGTTTAGGCTCAACTTCATAGAAATTGTCAAAATAAAAACGATGTGGTGGGCAAATGTTTGTAGCAGCACTTTCATGTACACTAATATTTCCAATAATATTTCTCTTTTATTGTTTTGTAGAGCAAGTTTTTGTGGTGTAGACAACTCACAGCATTATAAAAATAATACTCAAAAATACACAACTTTATTTACAGGTAAGTTTGATGTTATTCACATGACATTGTAATAGAGTATGTACCATGTGTACTATTGGTGTTTTTTGCAGAAGGAATTGCCTTCAGTAAAAATCTTCTGATAAATTTGTGAAATTCTTGGAACTACAAATTTTAATGAATAATTACTTTCCCATTTCTAACCTAGTCACGAACTGTAGCCTGTTTCACAAATATACTTACGAAAAACTTTGGGAATATTTGTAACTTTTGATTTTGCAATACTTCTTATAAACTAAAAATCGCGATATTTTGTTTCTGAATTCATATTTATTATGTAGAGATGATATCAGAAAGCACGATATAATCTATATAAACAATTTAAGCTTTTACTCGATGATGAAAGTTACGAAAATTCCTGAAATTTTTTCGTAGGAATTTTTGTAAAATTCGGCACTGTTCTGCTTATACAGTATTTATAAAGCCAGAAAGAAAGTTATCTCTCATGCTTTATTTTTTGATGGACAGACAGATAGACAGACGAACATGTATAAAAATGACCTGTAGAGATGGATTATTTCTGATTTATCTGGTATTTTCAGATCATAAACATGTCAGATTAAAGCGGCAGACAACCCCAACGATTTCATCCAATATGGTGTGTGAATTAGTGGTCGTAGCCGATTATAAATTCCATAAGTACGTTGGAGGAGAGAGCAAACATTTTACAGCAAATTATATTGTAAGTTCCTCATCTGTATGCAAACTGCAAAAGCATATACATGTATATGCAAGGTGCATAAAAAAAATTCATCTTTCAGTGTGTACTGATGCACGATTTCTCAGTATACAACTATTTTTAATAGTTTAAATATGTATGACACATTACATCACACACCCATTTACCGTATTACATGTACTTATGATTGAAAAATCCTGAAACACATTTTGTATTTGTTGTAGATTGGTATTTTAAACAGAGTGAATTCCATTTATATGCAGACTAGATGGCCAGATGATAATTCTGACATTACTGGCCTGGGCTTTCAAATTACAGAGGTACGTTACAGTTTAGTTTGGTTTTCCTCATACTGTCTGTATGGACATGTATTGTCTGTCTGTTTGTCCATCAGAGCATTACTTGAAACTTTACATGTACATGGACTGTTACTGTATATTGTTTATGTTATTCTCTGTCTGTTTGTCCGTCAGTGACATTATTGAAACAATTTAGTAACATGTACATTGGCTGCCTTATATAGAATATAAGGTTTATGAAATGATATAGTCATGTTTAAATATTTCAAAGTATAAAAATAAAAAATCTGAACTTTTTTCAACTTCTGAAATTTTACAGACAGCAAATACAGAGTTGTTTGTGGTGAATTCAGGATAACACTGGTATTCCCTAATTAAGTGACAGGTGCATGTTTTAATTTAAGATTTTTAAGCAAGACCTGTTACTGCTTTATATTCTATGTAAACTAGACTAAGTATGACATATATTTTTTTTTATAGATGAAAATCCATGAAGATTACACGACAGGTGCTGAACATTACAACATGCAGAAAGACACGTGGAACACCACACATCTATTACAGGTATTACAGATATCCTTTAAATGTCTATTTCAATAAATTTTATGATGATGTCACATGTAAAAAAATGTATGGAATTTAAGAAAAAATCAAACGGATTCTAGCTTTTGTCCTTCCCTTATTCTCATTGTTGTCTGTCTGTCTGTCTGTCCGTTTCTTCGGCTGTTCTGCATAAACTTTTAATATTTTTAATTTCTCAAAGTGGTAGGGTACTGCGATTAGAGTTGATTTTTACCATTTTAAAGCAGAATTCTGCTACCTAGAATAGCAACTACTCTACATTTGACCCCCAGAATTCTGTCCTTTAGGGTCTCTGCTTGTTATTTTCTATCCCTTTCAGAATTTTTTACTGTTCTGTGCAGTGGAATCATGTCCTTACAATGAGCAGTATAGGCCCATTTAGGCCTCTTGTTTTATTCTTTAAGGTGTTTAGCCATGTCACTGACTTCAAGGATTTCTGCCTAGCACATTTATTTACATATCATAAGTTTACCAGAGGGGTACTTGGACTAGGGTATATGGATGAACATGGTTCAATGAGCAGTAAGGCGCACTTAGGTCTCTTGTTTTACTTGATAAAATTTACTTAAACATTTCTCATTTTAGGTATTTAGCCGAGGCACTGACTTCAAGGATTTCTGCCTAGCACATTTATTTACATATCATAAGTTTACCAGAGGGGTGCTGGGGCTAGCATATATTGCAGGGCGTGGTTCCAAACAGCCTGGGGGTATATGCTCTACGGGACCATCGGCAGGGAAAGGTATGGTATCACTGTGTTTATTGTATGAAATGCTTCATAGAAATAATTATTATTGAATACCAATACATAGCAATAGAGTTTTGATTATTAATACTTTTAATTTTTCAATCCCAATACAAATGTATTCCATATTTGGAGAGTTCAGAATCTTCCCATTTGTGATTATATTTGCCGTAAAATGATTATGACGTCATTAAACTTCAAAATTTTGCATTAAATTTTATTGCTTTATGTAGTAAATATGATATTTTTTTGCTTTTCAAACAATGAATTCCATTTCAAATTCAGTGTTCACTCTAAACGGCTATGCCTCAACATTCAACACAGGATGGAGCTCAGCTCAGAACAGCGAGGGTAACAGAGTTCTCTCCCTTGAGGCATCACTAGTTACCGCTCATGGTCAGTGACTGGTCAATTTATTTTTATTCTGATATTTTCTGGGAATACGATTACATTTTATACAAGTATGAATTATTCTGACATAAATTCATCACTTTGTTGTATATGAAGGGTAAGTTTCGATTGATCTCTGATTTATTGTGATGTCACCCATATATAAAAAAAATTGGAAAGGTTACGTGTATGTTCCTGGAAGTTGACTTAACACTATACAGAAAACTTGTAGATTTACATGTACTTTATTGAACGATATGTCATTTGAATGCGGAAAACTAAATTATTTGATGAAATTAATAACTGCTCATGAAGCCTAGTCAACATTTATTTACATAACAATATGCTTAATGTATATTTACACAGCCAAGTGTGCAACCTCACATGAAATTCATATTAATTTATATGAATTTTACATAAAAGTTCACATGAAATCTATGTGAAACGAGCTCAAACATGAAATTTGCATGAAATGTTTTACATGAAATTCATGTGAAGTTTCTAACATGACTTTCATATAAATTCAATTTCACAGGAACAACACATAGAAAAATTTATGTGAATTTCATATGAGGTAAATTTATGTAAATTTAACATGAATATTTTTTCACATACAACTGTAAATCTTATGTGAAATTTTCATGAACTTCACATGAACTTTTCATGTGAACTTCACATGATGCTCATTTCAAATGAATTTCATGTAAGGTACAATTGGCCATGTAATAGAAACTACATGAATTAGTAACATAAACTAGGATGAGAGAATGTTGATTTGTAAAGAGCTATTGTATATTTTTAAAATATTTTTCATTTCTTTACATTTGCTGACAATTGACACCCTTTTGCGGATAAAAGAATTAGGTAAGTTCTAACTACAATTTTTTTTAACAATTTTTCATTTGCAATGCAAGAGTGACAAATATGAATCACTCTGTACGGTGTCTGTCTGTCCGTCTGGCTGTCCCTCTGTCTGGTAGTCACACTTTCGCATAAATGGCTATAACTTGATTAATTTGTATATACATGTACATCCATCAAACTTGTTGGAATGGTCTAGCATGGTGAGACCAACATCCAACAAAAGTCAAGGTCACTTACAAGGTCAAGGTCACATTATAGGATTAAATACTGTGAACCATCTTTTATTCGCGAGTGTTTTATTTTTGCTATACTTGAAAATTCCGTTGGTTTGCGAATATAAAAGTATGTAGTAAGGTACATAAGTACGATGTCGCAAAAATAAAATGCCGCTAACCAGTGATCTCACTCATGATCGCGAACTTAAGATGCCGCAGTATGCAACAGGCAACATACCTGTTCTTGAACAGTTCTTTTTTTCAATTTGATTAAATAACTTAAAATATTAGAAATGAATTCATATTTCACTTGAGCATTTCTTGTGGCAAGACCTTTCTGGGGTTACCCAAATTTTGACATCTTGACCTTGACCTTGCAGTTTGGCCTACTTTAAAAAAAAATCTGACCGAATTCAGATGCTTATATTTCAGTTGTTTTTATACCTTAAAAGAAGGCATAGTATCAATACCCCATTCTCACAATTTCAGGTCATAATTGGGGAAGTGAGCATGATAATGCTGGATGTATACCGACAAATGGAGGAAATTATCTCATGTATCAATACTCAGTGACTGGATATGATCCTAATAACTTGGTAAGTCAAGATTAAATGACAAATTAGGGAGTTGGGGAACTTTGTCCTAATTGCTACATGTACATGTACATGTATGTATAGATAATTTGGCTGAAAATTTATGTACCTGATCGTAATTATGTGTTGGAAAAGTACATGTACCAATTGAAAACTCAAAGCAGTCTATACCTAATACATGTAGATACTGTAGTAAACAGGTCTTTACCAAATTTTAACAAAAAAACGAAGATTTATCATGAAATATAAATTCTTTATAGAATTTTCATTTTCGTGTCTTGATGAGTATTACGATGAATAAGTTTTTATTTTTTTTTTTGCAGATTTTTTCATCTTGTAGCAAGAGGTATATTTATAATGTGATTAAAACCAAGAGCTCCTCCTGCTTCAAAGGTAGGTCAATTACAGTCAAACCTGGTGGTCACTCGTTTTCTACGGTCACTCCCTGTAACTAGTCACTTTTTACTCCTCCAAACACAATTTGCTGTATGAAAGTACCTTAATCAACGGCTAACGTGGCCCGCAGTCAACAAAATTCTGACCAAAATTGCTACCTAGACTATTTCGTTTCACTTTGATTTGTATTGGTTTTTGTTCCTCACTTTCTCCTCACACATAAGTATTTTTTAAACCTACAGACAGGAAAAGTTCTGCAGTCTGCGGTAATGGCAGAATAGAGGGTACGGAGGAATGCGACGCCGGCTGGAACGGTGACGCATGCTGTACGGCCGACTGCCATTTACGTGCTGGTACGGGTGCCATTTGTAGTCCCATGAATTACGAATGCTGCAGCGAAGACTGCCGTGTGGCCGACCAAGGAACCATTTGTCATTCATTGGTTGATGATAGGGCAACATGTAAAAATATGTCATTATGCAAGTATCCTTCCGTATAAATGTACTAAACTGATCAAGGAACCATTTGTCATTCATTAATCGATAATAGGGTAACATATTAATATATGTCATTATGCATTTCCACTTTACAGGGCTTTTCCTCTCCTGTTTGGGAGTGTGGTGCTCATATTCAGAATTCTGCTGCGATTTGCTCAAAATTGGAAATTTGAAGCAAAGAGTAGGATATCAAAAATTGCAACAATGACCCCTTATTAAGTGATCCTAAGAATTTCAGCTCTAAAATGTGTAGAAAATAAACTTGCTTTAAGGACAGATATTATCAAATAAAGATTCTGTACATGTACAAATTCAGAGGAAAAGGAGAAACTGAAATGTACAAAAATGCTAGTTCTTCCCAGTTTTAACTTCACAGATCAAAGACTCTTCGGTTTGAATTCCTTGTCAATTATGACACTTGATGGTACTGTATAAAGGGAAGTTTTCATCCCGTTTTATTTTTTGCCCTTTTTACCATTATCCTGGGGGGGGGGGGGGGGGGGTTAAGACAGGGCCAATAAAATTATACACAAAGGATTTCTTTACAAAATTCAATACTGGACAAATCAGTTTCCTGTTTTAAAAAGTGAACAAAAATAAGTTTGGGAGTATACAAAGCTGTGAACAGTCTCTCTGTATTTATTAAATCTTTGCATGACGAATTTGTACAACCTTAACTTATCATAAGCGGTGTAGATAAAGATTGTCCACCAGCCTCGAACAAGAAAGATAACTCTTCCTGTATCGATGGGTAAGTTTAAATAAATATATAAAGGCAGTCATTGCGTAAAATTTCTTTGTGACACACTTTAAAAATCAAAATTTGTGTCGAACTTATTATGAAATATAGATATTTCTCAATAGACCATTTTCCAATTTTTATTTGAGATAAAACTCACTCAGGTCTACATGAACATCTTTTGGTGTTGTTTTTTGTCATGACGTGACTTTTAAAGAAGCAATTTTTTTTGTGATGCAACAGTTAAAATTTAAAGAGCATAAAAAGTTCCTACCTCTCAATGCATGGTAAAATGTTAAAAGAAAAGCCAACTTTTTGAATATGAATACATGTATTTTGTATATTAATTCCATTTATAGACTTTTTTTTCTATTTTTATTCCTTAAATATTTTAGTGGTAAATGTAGAAATGGTGTGTGCCTTAATTTCTGTGAAATCCGAGGAAAAGTCCCCTGTATCTGTCCACAGAGTAAGTACCTTAAATGCTGTATCACTTAAGGTGTACCTATTTTTGCGATAACCATCTAGAAGATTTCTTTGATGAATTAAAATCGTTAAATTCATTATACAAGACATGAAATTGTGTGTTTGATCATGCACTCGAATGTATGTTATATATTATCCCTCCCTTTTACCGACTCCACAAAAATTTGTCTCTGGTCTGGTAAAATGATAACATGTACATAAATCAAGAGTCAGTATTTCATTTTGTTGCACAATAGGCAAGCATGCATGCCAGCACCCCCTTCCCCCCCCCCCCCTTTCCTTATTTTACAAATTGAGAGAACTGCATGTTAGTGAGCAAATATATTGCAGTTAACTTATTTTGACAGGAAGGTATGGCCATTTTGAACCTTCAACCTTCATTTTATCCTTTGCAAGCCAACATAGTATTAAATAAAAGCAGTAGTGCATTATTTGAATTTAGACAGTATAATTATTTGCCTGAAAATTCATTACACTCATTGAGTTTAGAATGATTTTTGCATACGACACATTATTATACATGATCCTTTTCATTTGATAATGATGATATTTTATTTTGTATACCCTCAAAACGTAATTAGATATTTATTTCATAGAACAATTGACCCTTCTGAACGCGGGAAAAATTTGAGAAATTCCATGGCATCACAATGCAATTTCGATGTTTGACCTAGGTTCGAAGCTTGTTTGTCCGAGGTTGAAGCATTGTGATGTCACGATATTTTACATTTTTTTCCCGCAATCGGAAGGGTCAATTATACCCGTTTCCATTATGTTGCATGCTTACGCCAGTCATTTTCCTTGTTTGTTTACAGAGAGTGGGTTTGCATGTTATAGGTGTTGTAAATTATTTCCCAATGATACCGAATGCATTCCCGAGTCCCCGTACGAACAATTACCAAATGGTCGGCCATGCTTCCAGGGAACGTGTAGTAACGTAAGTTTGCATTCCTTCATGTACATGTACCTGCTGGCATTGTCAGAAACATAAAGTTTTTGTCCTATTATCCTCCTTGGGTTAATTGAACTGTTTCCAAAGAGACGTGCAAAATCCACAAACAATCGTCACATAATTTAAGGGCTCAAAATAGTGTTAGATATTTAGACTTACATGTGTGACCAAAGTGAGTGTTGTGAATACTGTAGAAAACCAAAGTCAACTAAAAAATTTTAACAAAGAAAAAATTTGGTTTCCCAAAAAAAGTTTTGATGAGAAAAATCTTGGTCATCAGACAACTGCTTGCAAACCTATGTTGGAAGGTGAGAAATTTAGGCATTAGTGATGACCGTTCATTTTGATTCACGCTTCTGTCTCCAGCTTCCTCTATTCATGTATAGTTTCATGAAAAAAGGTTGGAATCTACGCATTTCAATTGACCAGTTTTAATTGACAATAATATTTGTAGTCACTGCAGTTGTTGTTCACACTTGGTGTAAGCTGACAGTAATCATGATGTGAAATATTTATACTTACAGGGTAAATGTGAGAAACAGATCAGTGATGTAGTACAGCGACTTTTCTCCATTATAGAATCAATCACTGCTGATGAATTTGGTATGTATACACATTAGATTTAACACAGGCAGGTCTAAACTGATGGGGTAGGGTAGGAGGGGTTGGGTTGGGGTCTCAGGCTTGTCGGGGACATACGTGTAGTACAGAGACTTTTCTCGGTATGTATACACATTATGCATGATACAAATATAAGGGGGGGGGGGGGTCAAATTGGACTTAATCTTGAAAGTGCACTTGATAGGCAAAATCATGTCCTGACCATTTCTGCGTAAAAAAAACCATCCCGGCCAAGTTAATAGATTGAAAGTCAACATCATAGCAAGTTTGATAGGTGATACCTTTAATTGCAAAGATATTATTTCCTCTGCATTGATGTCAATTAAATTTCATGGATTTGCTCAGAATCCAAGTTTGTGTCATGAATTCTAATCAAGGTCATGGGTAAAGGTCACAATTGCACATAATGAGTAAAAGGACACAATGTCTTTCACTCTACGTGGATTTTAATAATATTTCACAGCATTGTTGGTTAGGACATAAGGGTGTGTTATCATATTGATTCAAGGTCATCAGTCAAGGTCACAGTATAATTGATAAGCTAAAGGGTGTCCAGGACATATTTGCATTGTTGCTTAGGACATCAGGGTGTGTCATGATCTTGATTCAAGGTCATAAGTCAAGGTCACAGTTTAGATGATGGATAAAGGGTGTCCAGGACATATTTTCTTCCCCTCTGCATGGATTTCAATAATATTAGACAGAATTGTTAATAAATTGCCAAGGATGTTTGGGTGATAACTTCGTCCTTTTTTCATTGATTTCAATCATTTTTACAAAATTATTGCTTAGGACACAAGAATCTGATGTGTCATTTCCTATTCTAATGTTCGATTAAAATATATGTACATGCAAAAATTAATGTCATTTGGTTTTGAAAGTTTTTCAATGACACAAGTGATGGCGTATGATGTACCATTTTTGGTACTCTAGCTTCTTCACATATAGAGTTTTGCCTCTTATAATCAAAGATAATAATAATGGTCTTCTTAATCATTGATTGACCAATCACATAATATATTTTCAGTGGATTTTATGAAGAGTAACATCGTGGCTACCATAGTTATATTCTCTCTGCTGATCTGGATACCAGCCAGCTGTACATTCAGTCATTTTGTAAGCCATATTTTTCATCCTATTGAGAATATTAGTACAAGACAAACTGTAAACATGGTTATTTTCGGAGGGGGGGGGGGGAGGGAAATTTTGCGATTTTAACATCAAGACGTTATGTGTGGGGGTAGTATTCATGATAAAAATGTCTTCCCCATTGTAAGAATGCAGCGGGAATACTTTCGGGTGGAGGATATTTTCGTAAAGTCAGGCCCTGATTTGCGAAAAATGCGGAAATCACCTTCACACGAAAATTTCCATGTTTACAGTTGCTTCAAAGTTCAAAGTTGCTTGAGACTAGAGCTGAGCAATTTTGTCTTTCAAAATTGTTTGATAAGCTGTCAATAATGAAAATAAAGTTAGATATGACAGTGATCTATAGATACCTTGACAGTAGTGAAAAGGTACAATTATGAAATAAATGTACATGTACTTAGACACATTTTCAAACTAGACCAATTTCGTAAAATCACAAATACATATACCCAGAGTGCAGTGCAAACATGTTCAATGTAGTCAATTACTAAAGCTGGGCTTCCACTGTCGCGAATGCAGAGGCGATAGAGCTACGATTAGGTAATTTTGTTTAATCATAGCGCATTCTCCTCTCAATCGCGGGCATTCTCGTCTCATCGTGTCACTATCTTGTCATGTTCTCCTGCATTCTTCTCTGTTCGCGGCACCGACACGAATGCTTCAAACTGTTTAAAACATTTGCGTCTGAATTCTTATTCGCCTCACACTCGCAGCACATGCGCAGCACACTCGCCTTCTTCTCTATTTGCGGTGCGTTCTCCTCACATTCGTGTGCATTCTTGTTCCCAAGGTGGAGGAGAATGAGCCACGATAGAGCCCCGATAGAGCCACGATAGAGCCCCGACAAGAAAGAATCTGATGCAAATGTGATGCCAATGCGCCAAGAATGTGACGCGAATAAAAAAATCAACGCGATTCAGCCATGATCTTGACACAATAGTGACACGATAGTGACACGATATTGCCACGATAGTACTACATACGCACACGACAGTGACAATAATAATTATCTCAGAGTTGATGTAAAAGTGTGCGGATCAATGTTTCGAAAACTTTGACAATGCCTTTCAAGAGAAAACAACCTGGAAAGAGGTCAAAGTCAACAAAGAGTATTGATGCTCCTAGATACATGTATGTCAAATGATTTTGATTTTGCTCTTGTCACATTCTTGTCATGATCGCAGCGCTATCGGGTTAAAGTCGTGTCTCAATCTCCTGCATTGCAGCGCTATCGGGTTAAAGTCGTGTCTCAATCTCCTGCATTTGCCTCTCATTCGCCTCAGTGTCTTTCATCATGGCACATTCGTGTCGCATTCTTCTCTATTCTTATCACACTCGCCTCACTATCGTAGCGGACGCGTAGCATATTCTTGTTGCATTCGCAGCGCTATCATGTGCTTATCGCGCCAAGAAATACTTCATGAGAACAGACAAGAATGTGACACGTTTTTTCATTCGCCTCTGATCGTAGCTCATTCTCCTCTACATTCGCGACAGTGGAAGCCCGGCTTAAGCACTTACTATTCTCAAGTAAAGTAATTTTACAAGAGAAAATCACCTTTACTAGGGCAAATCAACTTAAGTAACTTTACTGTGGTATTATTACTCCTGCAAATCATGTAATAAAAGATACACAAATTCTGCAGAATGACAACATTGTAGTAATTCTAAATTGGGACATCTTTACGAATGATTTCAGGACAAAAAACGAGAACGTAAAATCAGAGGAGAACACAACAGATGGAAAAGTAGATCGGTAAGAAACTTTGTGTATTTTCCAAGACTCTTTAAGTAAAGGTAACGAGGCCCATTGCAAAATTGCATTCCTCCCCATTTTTTACCCCAATTTTCACTAAATTATTAGCTTTAGAAAGTATCTTCTTTTTATTCATTTGAAAGTATGGAAGAAAATGAACAAATCCTGAAAATTTCATGAAGATATCTTGATTTTTACAGAAATTATGATACCTCAAACTTGGTTACCGAGGCTATTTCTATAGAAAACCCCCCCTTCCCCAAATTTTTGTCACCAACACTTTTTTTAATAAGTGAACATAGACAGCAAGTTGTTATTTATTTTTGTTCAAAATGTGAATACAAGCTCAAAATTAATGAAAAATTTGATGTTTTCAATGATTATACTAAAATTTAAGAAAATGTCTGAGCCCTCGAGTCTTACGAAAAAGTACATAATCACCAAGTTTGTGATCTAAATTCTCAGAATCTACTTGCACTATAACCTCTTTGTACAAATTCTGAATAGTCTATATAGAAAATATCACAGAAATACCATTCTTAGCATGCTGTGCATTTTCTAAGAGAAGAATTTTTTTTTTTGAAATTCATAATTATGAACTTTCGTCGCAACAAAGGTAAAATGTGCAAGTTTTAAAGGTCAAAAATTTTGTAATCACATTCAATTTGGTCTTCATCCTCTCAGTACTTCATCTCTACAACACATATGATCTAGAACTGTAATTTCTAGCTACTAAGTACTTTCTTTCAAAAGTTTATGCACTATAAAAACACCATATTAGCCATTTTTGTACAGGAAATAAAACAGAAATGCTCTTTTCGAGGACACATATTTGTTGTATTTTTGTCAATATCACAGGTTTAATTGGTATAAACTCTTTAACTAGTGCATAAATATGTAAAAAAAATATCTTTGATATCTCTGATGATTAATTTACTGAATAATAGTGATGCATAATCACTCAAAATGTACTTTTTCAGTCCTAGAACAACCCCCCCCCCCCCCCAATAAAATCAAGTACAATCAAATGTCCTAGTACATGTATGTTATTTTCAAAAGAATGATTAATCAAAGTTCTTAGAGAAAAATAACCTTTTTCATTTAATAAATACTAATATTCACCAAATTAGCAGGTTAATTAGACTAAGTAAATAATCAAGGTCATCTTCAAGGTCAAGATTACCTTCAAGGTCGAGGTCACTCAGAACAGGTCAAACAATACTTTGCTGTTAACATAACATGACAGTGATGACACACATCACATATTGACCAATGTGCAAGGAATATATAGTTCAAATTGAGAGTTATCACTTGGAGAAGGTCAAGGTTATTGTCATAGTGAAGGTCAGACTTATAAGGTCAAACTATGTGCCGAGATCTGCACTCTAATTTAAACTTTTGATTTTGGGATAATCAAATTCAATTTCATCACATGATGGAATAAAAAAAAAAACAGCATTACATTGTAGCTCATGCATTTATTACATAAGTCATCAAAATATTAATTTAATTGTATAAATACAAAAAAATATACCGGCCCCTGGTTTCTGGCACAGGAGGATCAATACAAAGAGGAATGAGTAGTCATCTTGTCGACATCTATCAGCCGTTTTCCAGGCCATTGTAGGAGCATAATTTATTTTAAAACTGCCTTTTCTTTCCAAAATTATATCATCATCAAAACAGCAAGCAAAAAAAAAGAACAGTGAAAAAAAAGAAATAAGAAAAGCCCCCCCCCCCCCCCTGAAGAAAGCCCTGCTGGAAAATCTTTGATTTATCTTTATGGACAGACATGTTTCTTTGTTAATAAACAAATGTAAGTATTTATGAAAAGGATATATGAAAATTTGTGCGCATTTTCAGTCAACTTGGTATATGCTTGGCGATCCGATGGTGTTGGCAAGGAGTAACTTGAATGGAATGTTGTGTTGGGTCTCAGTCATTTTGCAAACCAAATATAAATCACCTGAAAATAAAAAACAAAGGGACCACAAAGAAAAAAGTTCTACCACTAATGAAAATGAATAGAACGTGTAAAAATATTATTCATCAAGTATATTTAAGAAAACAAGTTTATTCATTACGAAAACTGACATTAAAAAAAAATCATGTAAGTTTGATCTGCTTGAAGTTTCCCCGATTCGTTATAAAAATTTTATTTATACATACTGGTTTATAGTTACAGTTTGTAGTTACAATTTGAATATTGGAGAATGTAAAAGGTCATTTAATTACCGTAAAATCGCTTCGTTTCAAAACGAAAGTTAAAATTTAAGGGCGCCGCCATTTTGAATTACTTCAAGAACGATAATCGGGATGGCTATAATGGCCAATAATTCCGTGACAAGATCTTCAAACTGGTGGCGCGCTCTTATTAGCTCACCTCGACAAAGTTGAGTGAGCTTATGCTATAACCCCACGCGTCCGCGTCCGCGTCCGTGTCCGCGTCCGTGTCCGCGTCCGTGTCCGCGTCCGCGTCCGGTTAAGAAGTTTGGGGTAGCTCAGTATCTGACAAAGTACTAATGCTACAGTAACCAAACTTGCACAAGTGATTCATCTTTAGATGCTGAGGTGAACCCATGCATCGGATGCAGCATCTGACCTACATTTTCCGCTTGAGTGACTTGGTTAAGAAGTTTGGGGTAGCTCAGTATCTGACAAAGTACTAATGCTACAGTAACCAAACTGGCACAAGTGATTCATCTTTGGATGCTGAGGTGAACCCATGCATCGTATTCAGCATCTGACCTACATTTTCCGCTTGAGTGACTTGGTTAAGAAGTTTGGGGTAGCTCAGTATCTGACAAAGTACTGATGCTACAGTAACCAAACTTGCACAAGTGATTCATCTTTGGATGCTGAGGTGAACCCATGCATCGGATGCAGCATCTGACCTACATTTTCCGCTTGAGTGATTTGGATAAGAAGTTTGGGGTAGCTCAGTATCTGACAAAGTACTAATGCTACAGTAACCAAACTTGCACAAGTGATTCATCTTTAGATGCTGAGGTGAACCCATGCATCGGATGCAGCATCTGACCTACATTTTCCGCTTGAGTGACTTGGTTAAGAAGTTTGGGGTAGCTCAGTATCTGACAAAGTACTGATGCTACAGTAACCAAACTTGCACAAGTGATTCATCTTTGGATGCTGAGGTGAACCCATGCATCGGATGCAGCATCTGACCTACATTTTCCTCTTGAGTGATTAGGTCAGAATCTACAAATTCTCTCTTTTCGAAATAATGAGTTAAGCCTTACTTCCATTTGTGCAGGTTAATGATGTCAAGTTATTATGACGTCATTAAATTCTATGGAAACCAGAATAAAATCAAGGAAACTTGGCTACAAATTTTAGATTAAACATATTCTTTATTGATAACGACATTATAGGGATTGTAAACAAGTTATCCAAGTTAGAGGTATTCCTCTCCCCTATTCCTGGCTACAAATACATGTATTACATTTACAAAGGAATTTTATGACATCACAATTCTTTTACATGTATGTCAGATACCTGCATAAATTGAATGTAGGCCTATTGAATCCAAAAGATGGTATTCAAATACAATTCATGCATCGTTACTTCATTTCATATAGAAGAATTTACACTTGGTCATGTTGGTAGCATTTCTGTACAGGCTGTGTTTTACATATAATTGTATGAAATGTACAAGAAATCGATGTCTGTATTATGGAAATTTATAACCCAATTCAGAATTCTTGTCTTTTAATATAAATGTCAAAATATACGTATTTATCAGTTTAGAGCAAGTGACCATATTTCGCCGTATTTTTAGCTCACCTCGACGAAGTTGAGTGAGCTTATGCTATAACCCCACGCGTCCACGTCCGCGTCCGTGTCCGCGTCCGTGTCCGCGTCCGTGTCCGCGTCCGCGTCCGGTTAAGAAGTTTGGGGTAGCTCAGTATCTGACAAAGTACTAATGCTACAGTAACCAAACTTGCACAAGTGATTCATCTTTAGATGCTGAGGTGAACCCATGCATCGGATGCAGCATCTGACCTACATTTTCCGCTTGAGTGACTTGGTTAAGAAGTTTGGGGTAGCTCAGTATCTGACAAAGTACTAATGCTACAGTAACCAAACTGGCACAAGTGATTCATCTTTGGATGCTGAGGTGAACCCATGCATCGTATTCAGCATCTGACCTACATTTTCCGCTTGAGTGACTTGGTTAAGAAGTTTGGGGTAGCTCAGTATCTGACAAAGTACTGATGCTACAGTAACCAAACTTGCACAAGTGATTCATCTTTGGATGCTGAGGTGAACCCATGCATCGGATGCAGCATCTGACCTACATTTTCCGCTTGAGTGATTTGGATAAGAAGTTTGGGGTAGCTCAGTATCTGACAAAGTACTAATGCTACAGTAACCAAACTTGCACAAGTGATTCATCTTTAGATGCTGAGGTGAACCCATGCATCGGATGCAGCATCTGACCTACATTTTCCGCTTGAGTGACTTGGTTAAGAAGTTTGGGGTAGCTCAGTATCTGACAAAGTACTGATGCTACAGTAACCAAACTTGCACAAGTGATTCATCTTTGGATGCTGAGGTGAACCCATGCATCGGATGCAGCATCTGACCTACATTTTCCTCTTGAGTGATTTGGATAAGAAGTTTGGTGTAGCTCAGTATCTGACAAAGTACTAATGCTACAGTAACCAAACTGGCACAAGTGATTCATCTTTGGATGCCGAGATGGACCCATGCATCGGATGCAGCATCTGACCTACTTTTTCCACTTGAGTGATTTCGCTTTTAAAAGCCAATATTGAGCAATCTTCTTGGCTGAATCCACATTTGAAATTGGTAAACACCATTGATGTCTTCGATCACAAGATAGATATAACACTTTTATGTTATCCTTTGTTTTCATTTGAAAGGATCATATATTGTATTTTATCGATAATAAGTAGTTCATATACGTTTCGTTTTCACTTTCAGCAATTTTCTTTTTCTCGATTTCTTTCTCTGCTCAATTGTTCATTATTGATACTGTTACATTCCGCCTTCTAAACGCTTTTCAGGCCTTTATTGCTCACATATAATTTTTTTCAGTTATTTTTATCTCTTTTTTTTATTAAATTTAAAGAACAAATTATATCAGAGACACTTTGCTTTTTCTCAAAATTTACATCAAATTATATAAAATGAAATATAGATCAAAATGTACCCAGCCGAAAATGTACCAATGTACAAAAGTTCACAATTTTATTTTACACTTAGAAGCATTTTTCAAAAATCAAAATTACCACGATTACGCCAAGTCAAAACGTATCCTGGTCAAAACGCACCCACATCTTCGGCAAAATGTACTTTTTGAAATGTACTAAAAAGCACTTTTTAGAATTCTAAAATCAAAAATCACACTAAGTCAAATCGTACCCTAGTCAAAACGTACCCACATCTTGGGCAAATGTACTGAATTCTGACATTAAAATCAAAATCCTGCAGTTTAAACGTACCCATATATTGCGCAAATTATATTTGGGTACGTTTTGACCAGGGTACGTTTTGACTTTGGTACGTTTTGGTTTAAAATGTGGGTACGTTTCGACCAAAATTGGGTACGTTTTGGTTGGGTACGTTTTGGTTTGGGTACGTTTTGACCTGCACCCAAGGGAATAAGCATGGGAATATTTGGTTGGTCGGCGCGCTGCGAATAAGCCTTCTACAGCCAATGAAATTCGATTTTTCGGAAGCTTAGGCAGATAAGATTATGTGTACAAACCACAGCAGGATTCCGTGACGTCATCATTTTTTGAGCCCAAAAAATAGGGACTGTGTCAAAGACAAATATAATTCGAAAGCTGTGGTTTTACGGTGAGTAAAACAATATTTTATCTATCACTTGTCAAAATTTGAAAGCTATTCAGTAAGAAAACATAGGTAATCACAGATTACGAAGCTCACCTCGTGACAGCAAAATTCAATTCAAACATATTTCTTAGTACATGTATATTGGCTTTTAAAGGCAAAACCACTCAAGCAGAAAAAGTAGGTCAAGGTCATTTTATGAAAGTTTGATCAAAGATACATCCAATATGCAAGTTTGGTACATGTAGCAGTTATACTTTGCTCAATATTGGCTTTATAGAGCAAAATCACTCAAGCGGAAAAAGTAGGTCAAGGTCATTTTATGAAAGATTGATCAAAGATACATCCAATATGCAAGTTTGGTACATGTATCACTTATACTTTGCTCAATATTGGCTTTTAAAGGCAATTTGGTAATTTTTTATACGCCCGTCATTTGACGGGACGTATTATGGTATGGCGAAGTCCGTCCGTCCGTCCGTCCGTCCGTCCGTCCGTCCGTCCGTCCGTCCGTCCGTCTGTCCGTCTGTCCGTCCGCCTATGGAACGCAATAACTTGAATACGCGTCAACGGATTTTTATGAAATTTATACATAGTGATCAGACTGTGGAGAGGAAGCCGCCTTTCGATTTTCAGGTTCATCCGATTTGTCGTTACAGAGTTATGGGACTTAGATTTTTAAAATACAGTGAAAATATACTAAAATATTTAAAAATTATTTAAAAATCTATTTCTGGTCGAAATGTTTTGAAATTTTGTATACTTCAAGTAGAAAGGATGTTCTTTGACATATGTAACGGGTTTGTAATTTTTTTGTCGCATAACCGAGATATTGTGTGTAATAGGAAGGGGGGGGGGGTTATATGCACATACATTTTAAGTTAAGGGCAAAATATAGGCGCATGGAACGCGATAACTTGAATATGCGTCAACGGATTTTAAGATATTCATACATTATGATTGGACTGTGGAGAGGAAGCCGCCTTTCGATTTTCAGGTTTATTCGATATGTCGTTACAGAGTTATGGGACTTAGATTTTTAAAATACCGTGAAAATATACTAAAATATTTAAAAATTATTTAAAAATCTATTTCTGGTCGAAATGTTTTGAAATTTTGTATACTTCATGTAGGAAGGGTGTTCTTTGACATATGTAACGGGTTTTTTATTTTTTTGTCGCATAACCGAGATATTGTATGTAATAGGAAGGGGGAGGGGTGGGTTATATGCACATACATGTTAAGCTAAGGGCAAAATATAGGCGCATGGAACGCAATAACTGGAATATGCGTCAACGGATTTTCATGATATTCATACATTTTGATTGGACTGTGGAGAGGAAGCCGCCTTTCGATTTTCAGGTTCATTCGATATGTCGTTACAGAGTTATGGGACTTAGACATTTTAAAATACTGTGAAAATATACTAAAATAGTTAAAATTTATTTAAAAATCTATTTCTGGTCGAAATGTTTTGAAATTTTGTATACTTAAGGTAGAAAGGATGCTCTTTGACATATGTAACGGGTTTTTAATTTTTTGGTCGCATAAGCGAGATATTGTGTGTAATAGGAAGGGGGGGGGGTAATATGCACATGCATGTTAAGCTATGGGCAAAATATAGGCGCATGGAACGCAATAACTTGAATATGCGTCAACGGATTTTCATGATATTCATACATTTTGATTAGACTGTGGAGAGGAAGCCGCCTTTCGATTTTCAGGTTCATTCGATATGTCGTTACAGAGTTATGGGACTTAGATATTTTAAAATACAGTGAAAATATACTAATATAGTTAAAAATTATTTAAAAATCTATTTCTGGTCGAAATGTTTTGAAATTTTGTATACTTCATGTAGGAAGGGTGTTCTTTGACATATGTAACGGGTTTTTAATTTTTTTGTCGCATAACCGAGATATTGTGTGTAATAGGAAGGGGGGGGGGGGGTTATATGCACATACATTTTAAGTTAAGGGCAAAATATAGGCGCATGGAACGCGATAACTTGAATATGCGTCAACGGATTTTAAGATATTCATACATTATGATTGGACTGTGGAGAGGAAGCCGCCTTTCGATTTTCAGGTTTATTCGATATGTCGTTACAGAGTTATGGGACTTAGATTTTTAAAATACCGTGAAAATATACTAAAATATTTAAAAATTATTTAAAAATCTATTTCTGGTCGAAATGTTTTGAAATTTTGTATACTTCATGTAGGAAGGGTGTTCTTTGACATATGTAACGGGTTTTTTTTATTTTTTTGTCGCATAACCGAGATATTGTATGTAATAGGAAGGGGGAGGGGTGGGTTATATGCACATACATGTTAAGCTAAGGGCAAAATATAGGCGCATGGAACGCAATAACTGGAATATGCGTCAACAGATTTTCATGATATTCATACATTTTGATTGGACTGTGGAGAGGAAGCCGCCTTTCGATTTTCAGGTTCATTCGATATGTCGTTACAGAGTTATGGGACTTAGACATTTTAAAATACTGTGAAAATATACTAAAATATTTAAAAATTATTTAAAAATCTATTTCTGGTCGAAATGTTTTGAAATTTTGTATACTTCAAGTAGAAAGGATGTTCTTTGACATATGTAACGGGTTTGTAATTTTTTTGTCGCATAACCGAGATATTGTGTGTAATAGGAAGGGGGGGGGGGGGGTTATATGCACATACATTTTAAGTTAAGGGCAAAATATAGGCGCATGGAACGCGATAACTTGAATATGCGTCAACGGATTTTAAGATATTCATACATTATGATTGGACTGTGGAGAGGAAGCCGCCTTTCGATTTTCAGGTTTATTCGATATGTCGTTACAGAGTTATGGGACTTAGATTTTTAAAATACCGTGAAAATATACTAAAATATTTAAAAATTATTTAAAAATCTATTTCTGGTCGAAATGTTTTGAAATTTTGTATACTTCATGTAGGAAGGGTGTTCTTTGACATATGTAACGGGTTTTTTATTTTTTTGTCGCATAACCGAGATATTGTATGTAATAGGAAGGGGGAGGGGTGGGTTATATGCACATACATGTTAAGCTAAGGGCAAAATATAGGCGCATGGAACGCAATAACTGGAATATGCGTCAACGGATTTTCATGATATTCATACATTTTGATTGGACTGTGGAGAGGAAGCCGCCTTTCGATTTTCAGGTTCATTCGATATGTCGTTACAGAGTTATGGGACTTAGACATTTTAAAATACTGTGAAAATATACTAAAATACATTGTAGTTAAAATTTATTTAAAAATCTATTTCTGGTCGAAATGTTTTGAAATTTTGTATACTTAAGGTAGAAAGGATGCTCTTTGACATATGTAACGGGTTTTTAATTTTTTGGTCGCATAAGCGAGATATTGTGTGTAATAGGAAGGGGGGGGGGGGGTAAAATGCACATGCATGTTAAGCTATGGGCAAAATATAGGCGCATGGAACGCAATAACTTGAATATGCGTCAACGGATTTTCATGATATTCATACATTTTGATTAGACTGTGGAGAGGAAGCCGCCTTTCGATTTTCAGGTTCATTCGATATGTCGTTACAGAGTTATGGGACTTAGATATTTTAAAATACAGTGAAAATATACTAATATAGTTAAAAATTATTTAAAAATCTATTTCTGGTCGAAATGTTTTGAAATTTTGTATACTTAAGGTAGAAAGGATGCTCTTTGACATATGTAACGGGTTTTTAATTTTTTTGTCGCATAACCGAGATATTGTGTGTAATAGGAAGGGGGGGGGGGGGTTATATGCACATACATTTTAAGTTAAGGGCAAAATATAGGCGCATGGAACGCGATAACTTGAATATGCGTCAACGGATTTTAAGATATTCATACATTATGATTGGACTGTGGAGAGGAAGCCGCCTTTCGATTTTCAGGTTTATTCGATATGTCGTTACAGAGTTATGGGACTTAGATTTTTAAAATACCGTGAAAATATACTAAAATATTTAAAAATTATTTAAAAATCTATTTCTGGTCGAAATGTTTTGAAATTTTGTATACTTCATGTAGGAAGGGTGTTCTTTGACATATGTAACGGGTTTTTTTATTTTTTTGTCGCATAACCGAGATATTGTATGTAATAGGAAGGGGGAGGGGTGGGTTATATGCACATACATGTTAAGCTAAGGGCAAAATATAGGCGCATGGAACGCAATAACTGGAATATGCGTCAACGGATTTTCATGATATTCATACATTTTGATTGGACTGTGGAGAGGAAGCCGCCTTTCGATTTTCAGGTTCATTCGATATGTCGTTACAGAGTTATGGGACTTAGACATTTTAAAATACTGTGAAAATATACTAAAATAGTTAAAATTTATTTAAAAATCTATTTCTGGTCGAAATGTTTTGAAATTTTGTATACTTAAGGTAGAAAGGATGCTCTTTGACATATGTAACGGGTTTTTAATTTTTTGGTCGCATAAGCGAGATATTGTGTGTAATAGGAAGGGGGGGGGGGGGGGTAATATGCACATGCATGTTAAGCTATGGGCAAAATATAGGCGCATGGAACGCAATAACTTGAATATGCGTCAACGGATTTTCATGATATTCATACATTTTGATTAGACTGTGGAGAGGAAGCCGCCTTTCGATTTTCAGGTTCATTCAATATGTCGTTACAGAGTTATGGGACTTAGATATTTTAAAATACAGTGAAAATATACTAATATAGTTAAAAATTATTTAAAAATCTATTTCTGGTCGAAATGTTTTGAAATTTTGTATACTTAAGGTAGAAAGGATGCTCTTTGACATATGTAACGGGTTTTTAATTTTTTGGTCGCATAAGCGAGATATTGTGTGTAATAGGAAGGGGGAGGTTATATGCACATACATGTTAAGCTAAGGGCAAAATATAGGTGCATGGAACGCAATAACTTGAATATGTGTCAACAGATTTTCATGATATTTGTACATTTTGATCAGACTTTGAAGAGGAAGCCGCCTTTCGATTTTAAGGTTCATCCAATTTGTCCTTATGGAGTTATGGGACTTAGATATTTTGGTGTTGTGAAAAAAATCCCAACGGGCGTATCTTGCTGCGTGAGTGTAGGCTTTATTCCTATATAGTTGTGCTCTCTACTCGTTTAAAGCTATTAATGATGGGAAGTTAATTCTTTATTCAACATTATATATGGATCTGTATAGTCCTGATGTGTCATTGATACATGTAGTTCATTTGAGCTAGCAGCCCCTGGCCCCTTTTTAAATACTTTTCTCGGATATTATGAATTATATGAGTGATATTCTAGTTGCAGTCTAATGGATATATTGTTTTGACAATATTTACAAAAAAATTGTCATGCATTTTTAAAACGTGAAAAGTGAGATAATAATGTATCCAAGTGAAAACATACCCATAACTATACATTTGTTTATTTGTGTACGTTAAAAAATGACTTGGGTACGTTTTGACAAAAATTCGTGGTTATGCATTTTTTAAGTCAGACAAAACGTACCCAAGTCAAAACATACCCATCCATCACACACATTTGTTTATTAGTGTACGTTTTGAATTGGGTACGTTTTGACCAAAAAAAAAATAAATCATTTTCATGCATTTTTAAAAAGCGAATTAAAAGTCATGCAGCAAAAAGTACCTAAGTCAAAACGTACCAATTACTATTAGGGTACGTTTTGAATATGGGTACGTTAATTCTGACCATACAAAACAAAATGTATTTTAAAGTGAAGGCCAGCCGAAGTCAAAACGTACCCAAGTCAAAACGTACACATACCCGCGTACATTTGTTTATTTGGGTACGTTTTGACTTGGGTACGTTATGACTTGGGTACGTTTTGGTAGAAAATGTGGGTACGTTTCGACCAAATGTGGGTACGTTCTGGTTGGGTACGTTTTGGTTTGGGTACGTTTTGACTATAACCCATTCCCTTAGTCGCGGCGGGCAATATGGCCGACACGCGAAATAGACTAAGTCCCGAGTGATAAATACGATTTTTAAACTTACGGTACGCGATATCAATAGATTTGTTTATTATTTTAACTTGATAAATCGAATATATAGAAAAAAGACATTTGATTGATGTTACAAAAAATAAAGTTACAACTCAATTTGATACAAAAAAATGCACAGAAAAACGACCCAGATTTAATTTTTTCCCCTGCTTGAACTTGGGCCTCGTTAGTAAAGGAACAAAGAGGAATCTCTTTTTTTCAGCATCCGCTTTTCTATTAGTCCATCTGTCTTTTACCAACTTAAATGGCTATAACTTCGTTTTACATACATGTATATGCCATACATTAAACAATAACCAAACTTCCAAGAGATGTCAATCACACTTTCAAGGCAGTAAACAGAGATTGAGATCATTTTCAAGATCAAAGTCAAGCTCAGTAGAGTCAAGCAATTTGGCAGGTTCATGTACATATATCTGTACTCTAAAACAATATCGTTTTATTCACTTGCATTGTACAACATGTTTATTTTATTAATCTGGTATATAAAAGTGGTAGACACTTGAGTTTGCAACTGAACAGAATTTTGTTGAATCCTTGGAAAGATGAGTGTAACAGCCCTTTATCTTTACTTTCATGTTAGTTACAATAGTCCAATTTCCGGTTTAGTGTTGTGACAGTTCTTAACCTTGATTTTGTACACGTTGAGACCGGACAACACGTCATTTGGCAATTTTTAGCTCACCTCGACGAAGTTGAGATGAGCTTATGCTATAACCCCGGCGTCCGCGTCCCCATCCCCGTCCCCATCCCCGTCCGCGTCCGGTTAAAGTTTTTGGGCAACTCAGTATCTGACAAAGAACTGATGCTGCAGTAACCAAATGAGTTAAACTTGCACAAGTGATTCATCTTCGGATGCTGAGGTGAACCCATGCATCGGATGCAGCATCTGACCTACATTTTACGGTTGAATGACTTTGTCAATGTCTGGTTAAAGTTTTTGGGGTAGTTCAGTATCTGACAAAGTACTGATGCTACAGTAACCAAACTTGCACAAGTGATTCATCTTGAGATGCTGAGGTGAACCCATGCATCGGATGCAGCATCTGACCTACTTTTTCGGCTTGAGTGATTTTGCCTAATAAGGCCAATATTGAGCAAAGTATAAGTGCTTCATTTACCAAACTTGCATATTGGATGTATCTTTTGATCTAACTTTCATAAAATGACCTTGACCTACTTTTTCCACTCGAGTCATTTTGTCTTTAAAGGCCAATATTGAGCAAAGTATAAGTGCTACATGTACCAAACTTGCATATTGGATGTATCTTTCATCAAACTTTCATAAAATGACTTTGACCTACTTTTTCCGCTTGAGCGATTCTGCCTTTAAAGGCCAATATTGAGCAAAGAATAAGTGCTACATGTACCAAACTTGCATATTGGATGTATCTTTGATCAAACTTTCATAAAATGACCTTGACCTACTTTTCCCACTTGAGTGGTTTTGCCTTTAAAGGCCAATATTGAGCAAAGTATAGGTGCTACATGTTTGGATGTATCTTTGATCAAATTTTCATAAAATGACCTTGACCTACTTTTTCCACTTGAGTGATTTTGCATTTAAAGGCCAATATTGAGCAAAGTATAAGTGCTACATGTACCAAACTTGCATATTGGATGTGTCTTTCATCAAACTTTCATAAAGTGACCTTGACCTACTTTTTTCCGCTTGAGTGATTTTGCATTTAAAGGCCAATATTGAGCAAAGTATAAGTGCTACATATACCAAATTTGCATATTGGATGTATCTTTGATCAAACTTTCATAAAATGACCTTGACCTACTTTTTTCCACTTGAGTGATTTTCTTATTATACATGTACTTAGAGATATGTTTGAATTGAACTTTGCTGCCGCGAGGTGAGCTTCGTAATCTTTGATTACACTATGTTTTTTTCATTGTGTCGTCACATTTGATTGCACCGTCTTGATGCAACTAGATGCATTTTTCTCTTGTGTAGCTACATTGAAAACATCGCCAAATTTTGTGATGCTTAGTATCTGACTAGATTACTCGGCTATTCTGTAAAGATTTACATACTGTTATAAAATAATTTTTATAAAATAATTTTTTTCGTTTCAGACCTACACATTATTATTGGAAGAGGACAAACGCAAATTTCCACACGTCCGATTAAAAAATGTTGGAGGTAGTGTCATCCGTCACCATGGAAACCCCATTCACCTCACTCAGAGTCTTCTGAACTCTTCTCACAACCATGATATGATAAAAGAATCCAAAGTCTAAAACTGACTGTGATCAATGTTTTTACATTTATTTTATTAATGATGTATATGAATATATTATATACATACAAATTGTACATTGTTTTATACAAATATTAAATTCACTTGTAATTTTTAGGTTTCTTATTTCGTAATTTTTCAGCCTTCAAAAAAATAATTTGAGGCTTTATAGCATATCTTAAATTTATCAATGACTAAGTATGATGAACTAGGCAGCCAGAAAGCAGCCTGATGGACAAAAATGGCTAAGTACAATGCACACGACCTACATGTTTTGGAAATCCTCATTAGAGGTGGCTGAAGCTAAAATAATTGTTGTTTGAAAAGGACTATATATGGTTTATATAGTAAAGCGGCCCCCTTTCTGGGCAAAATCTGAAGTTTTCATGAAGTAATAAATTTGTACCAATATTTATTCTACAATGTAGGCTACTTATGAAATCATGCATATTCTTTAGTTTCCTTCCTCACTTTCATGTTATTTGGGCTCCAAAAATGGTGTATTTTGCCAGATTTTCTTAAAAAACGTCATTTTTGTGCTCACTTTCGACAAACTTACCATCAGTTACCAAGAATTATGCTATTTTTCGTGAAAAATGGATAAAACCACCGGTTTTCATGATATTCATGCAAAATTTACAATGTCTTACAAATAGAGGGATAGTTTTTGTAACTAGATTTCTCAAAATATAGATATTTAACTTTCTAAAAATTACAACAAAATTAGATTTTGGAGAAGTTGATTTAGGGGGCCACTTTACTATATAAACCATACATAGTCCTTTACATACTGATTATGATTATTCTGAAAAACTTTTGCCTATATATGTTTCATTTATCATCTCAAAAGTCGCCTGTTTTAAATCAGCTTAAATATAGATACCGGTATACATGCGTATAGGATTGTAGATTGTACATTAAGAATTACTAATCAAAATTGGTTCAAGGGCATGGTCTAGACAAACATTTCAAGTTTTATCATATGACTTGATCAGAGAGCTAAACCAAGGTTGTCAACAGTATTTCTCTAGTTGTTATAATGATTCCAACACATTATTGAATCTTTGGTAGTCTAGGTGCATAATACTACCAGAGTTATATGCCAAGTTTGCTGTTTAACCCCAATAACATGCCGTGGGAAAGTTATGCAATTGAAAAGTCTAATCAAATTGCATATACAGGTAAGTTTCACAACGTCAGATACATGTATATGTATGCAAAATGAGCTCTGTTAATTTAGAAAAACAAATTTTCAATTGCTGATTTAAAAAAAATTCTTCTCTTGAAAATTCAGAATCACTTTTGATTACGTTTCCATCGAGTCATCTTGTTTGAGTTTATTTTCTAAATGTTCTTTTATTGTTGACGTTGGATTTTCTTTGAATGCGGGATGTGCCGTGACTTGATGAAAGAGTGCTATATCGTCTAACCTAGAATTGAAAAAAAATTTAGACATTAGGACAATAGATGATTTTTCAATAATCTAATCGGATACCATACATCACAAAATTTTACTATATTTGTAGTGTGATGTCACAATAGAAAACACTTCAATGCATCAAGACATTATCAAACATGACGTCACAATAGGCCATTTGCCGAATTTTATAATGGCTGACAAAATGACAAAAAATTTCCAAGGTAGGCAATTTTTTAGCACTTCTTCATTGTTAGGTCTCAATGGAATTGCATCTTTTAACAGCTCTTGGAGGTACTTGTAATTTATTTCTCGACCAGAATCTGAATGGCGCGCAACTTACATTGAGTGGTCACTATACTGACTATCAAAGCAAAAAAATTCTCGTATCTATTAAAACCTTAATCTCAATAATACAGAATGCAAATAAATTTAAAAGAATCTTTGTCTGTACTTGTAAAGATCCTTTGACGTTAGAAGAAAGATTATAACATTTTACATTTGCTTCTTCCGCTTCTTTTCTTTAGGAACACTTCTTGGTTTTTCCTCAGGTCTCTCTCTAAAATAAGCAAAATATATTAACAAGGTCAAGGTCAAGGTCAAAGGCCATAAAGTTTTGGTAACACAGAAAAGGAATTTTCATTATAACCAATGTTATAAGGAAAGTCCTACCAAATGCCATTAATTAATGCCAAGGTCAAGGTTTTTGTAGACAATGAAAGACAATTTTTACAGATAGATAAATAACTACCAGACATCTCTGATAATTAAGGTTTTAAATTTTGCTACACATGTTCTAAAAATGATTTAAAAATTATTATCTATTGAATTATGATATCCCTAACAACTACCATTTAAAAAGTCTTGGTAAAAGATATCTTGTGGACAAAGAAAGATAACTCTGATTATCAGCTTGAATTGATAGTGCTTTGCTAAACATGTAATATTCTTTATTTTGTTGCAGATATATTGCAGTTGTTATGGTAAAAGTGAACATGTCTTGTGCAAAAGATGAAAACTAAAATTTTCTACCTGGTCAAAAACAAATAAATTGATCGATACAAAAGGTATTTTTCCAACAATGAAGCCAAAAAAATTCCTACTTCTTGTCATTTTCTTCCAGAGTTGATGTACGTAATTTCATGACAAAATATAATGAGTTAAGTTTTCAGAATTTGAAAAAAAATTAAATATATATATATCAAATTGTGCACCATCATGCCCTTTCCACTTTGAATTATTAGGCACACATGAGGAGATGGGTCAACCTGAGTTCACCATCAAATAAAAGTCAAAACTGCATGGCATGATATATAGGCAACCGACTAGCAATGTTTATGTAAAGTATTGACCACGCCTACTTTTTCTTTTTGTCTCCCATCATCAGTAGATCTAATGTAGGTAGGGCGTCACCCATTGCCCCTATATCCCCCACCACAGGGGTCTGCTGTCTCCTCTTCTTTTCCTTAGCTTCCTTCTTGGCTGCATCTATGGCACTTAACTCTGATAAAAGATAAGTCACTTAATATTCATATCTTTAATAATATATCAAAATGAATTCAGTGAAAAGTATAAAAATCTGAAATGATAAATTTTGGCTTATTTTTATGAGAAACAGTTAACACATATTATATTTTTATTTTATATGGATACATTATCAATAGAATACACAAGATCGCAAATACAGTGCGTGCAGCGTGTCCGTTCTGATTTTTCATTTAGTCACCTATCTAAACCATTGTTCAAAACTTGGGCACCTTTTCTGCCCAAGTAAATTGATGACGTCATAACAATGGAGAACAATCGAAGAGTGTGCGAGAACATTCGAATAGTCTTGGTCAGAAGTATTTGCGATTTTCCATATTAATATTCACTTTGCATATTGTATAAACACCACTTGTATTAAGACCTAATATTTTTTAAAACAAAATTGTTCTTTCATCTTACAAGAACAATGTTTTTTAATGATTATGATCCTACAATCAATGTGCTAACTTCAATCAGAAAATATTCATACAATTTTTCATGATTTCGGATATGAATTAAGTCTGAAACACTAAATTGTTTCACACAGAAGACACATTTTGTTATGGAAAACATACTCTTGATCCAAAGGTCATGTCGTAACTTCTTTTTGTCTTTTTTCTTTAATTTCAGCTCTTTTAGAGACTTGCTCGTGATAGCGCTTCTAGCATCAAAATCTGGTAGTTTCTTGGCAAGAGCTTGTGGATCAATCTTCACATCACTAAAAATGTTATCAGATCTATTGATAAAATCTGCCATGGTCTGAACCTGTGAGAAGAGAAAATATCAATTTGTATACTATTATGGCAGAGTTCTGACCAGCATTCAATAATATATGACTTGTTGCTTTGGTAAGCCTGACTGAACTTTTAATAATAATTAAAAGTCGGAGGGGGGGGGGGGGGGGGGGTCAATGTGTTCTAACCTATGGCTTTAAGAAAAGGAAATTTTAAAAAAGAACTAGGGTCTTAAAAAGTCCCGCTCTCATATACCCTGTAGATCAATTGCATTATGCATGCATTCGTCACTGGAATCTCATTATGTACCATGTGTACTGCATTATTATTTTAAAAGACAATAAAATCATATTCTAACATGACTTGAGATTTTCTCCCTATATGTACCATAGAACTCGCCTGGTGTAAAATCTCCAAAAAACTTCCAGCGTGCTGAGCTCTGCCCATTCACATGCTGTATTAGAATAGAAATAACAACTAGCTAGCCGTGATTCATTGTCCAGTAATTCCACTTGTCACATGAACCAATCAAATTATCACCTCGCCGCTTTGCGGCTCGGTGATAATTTGATTGGTTCATGCGACTCGTGGAATTACTGGACAATAAACAACGGCTAGCTTAGTGAGTTGTTATTTCTTAAGTACGTTCTCATGCAGCGCTAGTGTACATGTGTGACTGGACCAGGAATCGAACCCAAGACCCTCTGCTATCTTGGCAGATGCTCTTATCAACTGAGCTATCTGGTCTGACTATATATGTGCATCTCTGTCTATGCTATATAGAAGTTCTTCTTCCGAACACTATGCTGGGTTCGTTGAACATTATCGCAGTTTCTGGATAAAACTTTTCACCAATTTTATTGTGTTTATAGATACATGAATGGAAAGTTTTGTTCCTTACGGTGCATGGATATATATTGATACCTTAGCATCTGTATCCATTGAATCTACAATGTCAACTTTGTTGTTGTCCACATCCTTGTCATTTTTCTTTCCATTTGGTTTTACCGCAGAAATATGTGCCTTAGATCTAGACCTCTTCTGCTTTCCCATTCTGAATGTGAACAGCCTTTATGACCCTCAGTACTTGAAGCACAAACAATATGTCACAAAGCAGTTCCTTTAAAATGTAGTATTAAACAGTTAAAAAAAATCGTCAGTGCTACTGCTCCGATAACTTATCCAAAATCTTCAATTACACCACAAGTGTTGGTGGAATTTTGCTTATTCATGAAAACTGAAAATCAAGCTTCACAGTTTCATTAGTTTGATTGAAATTAAGACCAGGGAAGGTAGAGAATGTCTGCTTTTTTATGCATGGGTGTGTCAGCGTGGTAATAAATGCATTACCGGATATCAAATTTCACGTGTATTTACAGAATCCCTTCTGTAACTTAATTTCCGGATTTTTTCATTACGTGTACAACATACGAAATTGAAAAGAAATTACTCCTGTTCTAAAAGGTACTCTGTGTAATAAATATTTCGAAAGCGAATACACGATATTTTGATATTTATCACAACAGGGGTAAATCAAGGACTTATATATCCTTAATTAAATGAAATTCTTTGCAGCGGTTGCAAAGGAGAAGTCACAAATGCTTCAGCCAATCAGGGCCTTTGCGGCCACATTTGTTGACCGATCTTGAGTACTTTCTTCTGTTGTAGAGGAGAGGTCGAAAAATGCGTTTAGGTCAGTCAATGAGAGCCCTCGGCGGCCATGCTTGTTGACCGATCGGCACGAAGAATACAGATTTGGTAGAAGAACTTTAAGACAACCTGCTTCCAGTAAGGTTTCATGAAATTCTGAGCAGCGGTTCAGAAGAAGTCCGAATTGTTACAAGTTTACGACAGACGCCGACGACACTTATGTACGGTGTACTGTGACAATACATGTAGCTCTCTTGTATGGGGCGCCGTTTTACTATTTATTCCCTATTTTTTGATATCACAAATTTATTTTTTGATATCACAAATTTATTTTTTGATATAAAAAATAATTTGTGATATCACAAATCTATTTTTGATATCACAAAATCGAATATTTGATTGAATTTGTGATATCACAAATTCGAATTTGTGATATCAAAAAATAGGGAATAAATAGTAAAACGGCGCTTCATTCATACCTCTTGAGCTTCTGTCTGGTGAGTTCATCTTCCCAAGTCACGGTGATCGATCCGCGTTTCTTCTCTGAAGAGAAGCGAATCGATCGCCGCGACTCGTGAAGATGGGTGAGTTAAAAAGCAACAGATTTTCATAGTGATATTTACATTTTAATAGTCCTGGATTTCTCTCTCGTGTTGATGCATCGTTCGATCTTCAAAGAAAGGTTCCAAGGCGTTCCTAAACGACTATATTGACAATCCTGATTTTCTCTCTCATGATCATGCCTTCGAGACATTTTCAATTGTGTCCGTCAGCAATTCTCCTATAGTATCACCAAGATGTTCTGATCTATAATGGCGAGACTAGACTTGCCTTAAAGACAGCTACTTCAGATTCAGAATATTTTCATGATTTAGAACAGTTGTGAAAATGATTGCAACCAACATATTAGGGGACGACGATTTGATCCTGAGGAGGGGGGGTTCAGTTTTTCAGATTATTTATTTTCAACGCAGGGCCGCCCGGATTATTTATTTTTACTCAAGGTCAGAATGTCTATTTTCTTCCTGTAACAATCCTGACAAGCAAAACTGAAAAAAAAAAAAAAAAAAAAAAAAAAAAAAACACGCACACACCAAGAATATATGCACACACACCCACCTGCCCTGGTTATGTAAACTAAATATGCCATCAATTATTTACAATGTGCAAGACTTTCTAAAAAAAATCTTGGCACTTCAATAAGTCTATTTACATATTCTGAATTTCCGCTATTTCCCCCAGCGAAGAGGAATTGGGAAGGACACAGAACAATAGCGTATGTGACGTAGAATCTGCAGACGGAGAAACAAGAGAGGGAAACGATGCTCTACAAATCGTATGCAATAAACAAAGTGAAAATATCAAATATCCTGAACGTGACGCTAGAAAGATTGAAATCTTTTTAAGAGAAAACTTGTTGTTTATCAAAACTGACAAACAGAACGGTGAAATCTTCAAGTCACCTAACGGCTCGGTAACTGTTACATTGTACAAAACTACAAATCTGATCCATGTTCAAGGAACTGGCCATTCACAATGGAGTGAAAACTTCAAAGAAGTTCATACAAATCTTAAAGACGAAGTCGAAACTCGACGAGACGATCAATCTAATGTGACTGTATTTGGACCTATCCTTACTTCAACACCAAAGCCACCAGGAAGAAAAATCGCAACAAATTCCATAGAAAGTCTATGCGATTTAGTATCAACCCTTTCAGAGGAAGTGAAAGTTCTTCGGGAGCGAGTTTCAAAGATGGAACCGACTGAAATAAGAGAAGTTTCTCTCAAGACGGTAGAAACTCAGCTGGGCTTTCGTCCTCAACAGCTTCTGGCATCTTTCCTTCTTCAATGTCACCTTCTTTGCCGTTAGCATCGCCTGATCCCTTTTCAACAATATCACTTGATCTGTTACAACCAGAATTGACTGCTAGACCATTAATTGCATCACCTCCTTCACCAACGACATCACTTCCTAGAATAAGAGTGTCACCTCTCTCAGTAATATCGCCACTCTGGATCGCTGCACTTTCTCTTTCTTGTGCTTTGCCAGCAGCCGCATCTTCAGTCTCTATCTGAACATGTGTCTCCTGCATCGTCGACTGATCAGATTGTGACACCCCTTTCCCCTCAATATCTGCCTCTGCAACATCTGTCTCGGTTAGGGCCTTCTCTAATTCTCCCTTTTCTTTCCCTGATTCTTGTACATCTTTTTCCGTTATCGTCGATGGTGTGTACACCGGTGTTAGCTGTCCAACCATCACTCTTTGGATGTTGGCAACCTGGATTCCAGATGTTGAAGCAAGGTCTTTCTTTAGCTTTTGGTCTTCTTTTACATCCTTCCATGTCGATGGTACTTTGAAGAAAAGGTCTTCCTTTGAATGTTCAGCTCTTCTCAGTAAACTTGCAATGATCTTTGGCTCTCTCTGCACCCCCTCTTTCAGCTCTAATCTGTACACGTTATCCTTCTCTCCTTGGATGTCCACGGTGATTCCCTTCCCTTGAAATGTTATGTTCTTCACCATCCATTCTTTCATTTGGGGCCTAGTAGGAGAATATTCCCTCATCCTTTTGGAAGCCGAAGAGCTGTCTCCACCTTCATAATCCGGAGTGAAATCCTGTTCAGGGGTGAAAGGTCTCTTATTGCTCTCGGATCTGACATCTGACCATTCTTTCATCCATGCATGTCTCTCCTTCTCTGGCTTCCTGTTGTTCTCCAACCATTTCAGGATCTCTCCTCTAGCCAGGGTCGCTGATTCTCCCCTATATGAGCTTGCACTAACGATTCTAACGTAGTCCTTTGGGTACAAGGAGAAGTAGAAACCATTCGCCCCGCTGAAGAAATCTCCAGGGAATTTGCTGATGTCGACACTCTTGTGGTTTTCCAGGGCATCTACTTTCAGGTCCGACATCCTTCTGAGGGTTTATCTCTCCTCCCATCCTTACTTGGGCACCAAGGGCAGAGAACTCTCATCCGCTCGTGCGGCCTGGCAACCAGATGGTTCTTCAGGTCCCTGTTGGTCTTGAATTGCTCTTTACATATCCAACAAGCAAATGCCACAACTGATGCTGGACCCATTCTGCAATCTGCAAAGATACTAGGCGTTGTCAGTCTCTCAATCTTGACTATCATTTTTGTTAATTTCATTTTATCAAGTCCGTCGTCATTGTCCCCTCCCCAGTTTTGATGATGACTGCCAGAAATATTTTTGAGGTTAGGAAAGAACATCAGCATTTTAGTAAGTAAACAAAACAATGAACAAATTCAACTGCAAGGGGCGCCAATCTCAATATTCTTCATTGAAATCCCTCTCTCACACTCTAGGGACAACAAATTCTCAGCAAACTCATTGAGTAGACCCCTGGGTGATCAGGCCAGTCCGTCCTACTCCTCTTCTCAATAAATATCGTGGTACCATAAAAAGTAATGAAGAACTTGATTTTCCTTGACAGTTGTAACAACATGAAGTCTCCCTACTTCACCGCCTCAATGGCTAATTACAAATCAAATTAATGCTGTATATCTTCTTCCCTCCATTCCTCTATCCATTTAGGTATACTCCTTCCTCTGTATGGAATTATTCTGTCAATATGGTATGTCATCGGGGACCTCTGTCGGGACTTTCTCACTTTATATTTCGTGTCGTCAATTTTCTTCGTGATGATGTAGGGACCCTTCCAAATGGAACAAAGTTTTGGACATACGCCGACTTTTCTTGTAGGATCATGGATCAGAACAGGCATGCCAACAGGTAAGGAACATTTCTTTGCTTTCAGATCATACCGCTTCTTCATGTATTGGGCATTCCTCTTGATGGCTTTTCTGGCACATTCATGGACTTCATTCAGTTTTCGTTGTTGGTTCTTAACAAAATTACTTGACGTACTCACTAGGTTCTCGTCTGGGATTCCAATCACAGCTTGTAAGGGTAAGGTAATTTCTTTTCCAAATGACATCATGTTTGGAGTAAATCCTGTTGAGCTATGGACTGAGGATCTATAGGCCATCATGACTTGCGGAAGATATTCGTCCCAGTGGTGTTGGTTCCTTTCAAAGTACATGATGAGCATGTTTGCAAGGGTTCTATTGAAGCGTTCTACATTCCCATTTGATTGGGGTCTCATGCTTGTGGTTCTTGTCTTATCAATCTTAAGGAACTGGCAAAGCTCTTGGAACACAGTGGACTCGAAACATTTGCCTCTATCAGTGTGTATCTGAAGGGGAACTCCAAAGAAACAGATGTAATGCTTAAGTAACGCATCAGCGACTGTGATTGCTTCCTGGTTGACGATTGGGACAGCCATGGTCCATTTGGTAAAACGGTCACATATAACAAGGATGAACTTGTTTCCTGATGTTGTCTTTGGGAGAGGTCCAAAGATGTCTATTTGGATTCTTTCATTTGGTCCACCAGCCACATAACTTCCAAGGGATGCCTTGGTTCTTTTGTGTGTTTTCTTCGTTGTACAGGGAAGACAACTACTGCAATATTCTTTGACTGTTTCTTTCATGGAGGGCCAATAAAATTTCTGTTTCAAGCGACTCAGGGTCTTTTCGTGTCCTAAATGTCCAGATGAGGGTATGTCATGGTGGTATTTCAATGCACCATCTCTTTTACTGTTGGAACTACAATTTGGTATCTGCTTCCTGGTGTTTTCTTGTCCTGCCAGAGTCGACAAAGCACACCATTTTGAAAGTGTAGTCTGTCCCATTGGTTCCACAGAATCTTGACTTCAGGGCCCAAACTTGAAATTTCCTCCCATTCTGGTCTAAAATCTCCAGCTTCCTTAGCAATCAAGAAAAGTTTTATGTTTTCATCCAGTAGTTGCGAATTTCGAATGTCAGTAACGGACCAGAGTTCTGTTTCTTCTACACTTTTGTCACAGGTCGTTGCGCAAATGTGTTCATCAGTTAATTCCTCGTCTTCAACCTCCTGCTCAATGTCGTTCTTCATCTGCCGTTGGCACGATTTACATGGACTCCTCGACAAGGCGTCTGCATTTCCATTTTTCCTACCAGGTCTGTGGACTACCTCAAGGTCAAATGTACCAAGTTCCTGAAGCCAACGAGCAACTTGACCAGTTGGTGCCTTTAAATTTCTCATCCAGCTGACTGCAGCATTGTCAGTTCTAAGAAGAACCTTTTGACCATATAAGTATGAATGGAATTTTCTCAATGCAACGACAACAGTCAGTAGTTCTTTTCTGGTCACGCAGTAGGACTCTTCTGCTCTGCTGAGGGATTTGCTCATGTAGGCGATAACCTTTTCCTTGCCGTCTTGTTCTTGTGAAAGTACTGCACCAAGGGCTGTGTTGCTAGCGTCTGTGTCCAATATGAATTGTTTCCCTTGGACTGGATAGGCCAAAATTGGAGGTGAAGTTAGCGCTGTCTTTAGTTGGTCAAAAGATGAGTGTTGGATGTCTGTCCAATTGAATTTCGGTCCTTTCTCACATATCCTATGTAACGGTCTGGCTATTTCTGCAAAACCCTTGATGAATCTTCTGTAATAGGATGCAAGTCCTAAAAAGCTCTTTACATGACATTGCGTTTTTGGAGTTGGCCAGTTCTTCACAGCCTCTATCTTTTTGGGATCTGTTTGGATACCGTCAGCTGAAACTATGTGTCCGAGGAAACTAACTTGCTTTTGGAAAAGAAGGCATTTGGATGGTTTTAATTTGAGGTTTGCTTCAGATAGCCGGGTAAGTACCATTTCAAGTCGCTCTATTTCTTCTTCAAATGATGCACCAGGTACAATGATGTCGTCCATATACACTAGACACTTCTCCCACTGTAGTCCTCTCAGTACATTCTCCATGAGTCGTTCAAAAGTTGATGGTGAGTTTGCTAATCCAAAAGGCATAACTGTAAACTGAAATAGACCTTGGCTTGTAGAGAAGGCGGTCTTTTCTTTGTCTTCATTGGCCATTGCGATCTGCCAAAATCCAGAATTGAGATCAAGACAACTGAACCAGATGGAGTCAGATAGGGAATCAAGGCACTCATCAACACGTGGAAGAGGATAGGCATCTTTTATAGTTACATCGTTCAACTTTCTATAATCCACACAGAATCTAGTGGTACCATCTCTTTTGTTGACTAACACAATGCAGGAACTCCAGGGACTCGACGATGGTTCAATCACTCCTTTCTCAAGCATCTTTTGAATTTCTTCCTTTTCAATTTCTCTCTTACCAAAGGGTAGTCTGCGAGGAGGTTGACGTATAGGAGGAGCTGTACCAGTGTTTATTCTATGTTGTACCGCATTTGTTTGTCCTATGTCTTGACTGGATTTTGAAAAGATGTCTTGGTACTTAATTAGAAGTGACTTCAAATCTGCTTTTTGGTCCTCTGTAAGATGGACTATACTTCTCTCAAATAGGTCCTGTAGATGGTCTGGTAATACTGCCTCATCTTTAATTTCAGTTGTGATAGCACCACACTGTCCTGACACTGTTTCATAATAAGATTCACATGTTCCTATACAGCTGTTTGGATATAGGGTCACTGGTTCATTGTCCAAATTCATAAAGTCAATGCATTTAGAAGTTGAATTGTCTCTCAGATCAATGATGCCTGCGCTGAAGAAAATGCTCTTTTGATGTAACTGGTTCAAACATGGTTCAATGATGCCTAGAGGTGCTAGTTTTTCGCTGCTTGGAATATGTATTGGTAACCATACTCTGCTTTTGGGTGGTACTGTGGTGCTACGTACAGGTTTCACATTACAAATCATCTTTGTTTCTCCACCAATCCAACAAGGTATATTTCCGAAATCAGTAATGAGCTGGAGCTTCTTTAGATCAATTTTGTTGGCATACTTTAGAAGGAAGTCTTGACCAATGATTGCGTCTGGCATAATATCAGCAACAAAGGCTTCATGGCTAAACGATGTACCTTCTAGGGAGACTGTTATTTTTGTCGATCCATACACCCTTAAGCTTTGGTTATTTACATTCTTAAATACTCTGGATGATTGCTTTATTACTGGTCTTCGTTTAGGAGATATCTTGGTAAAAAGTTTGTTACTGATGATAGTGCACGTAGATCCACTGTCAACAAGGAAGTCTGCAGGAACATCATGCAAAAATCCACTAATGTAAAGACCATTATCCCACACGTCATTCTTGTTAGTTAGGTTGAAAATTGATCCAGGTATTTTGTCATCTTTGCTGTGTGCAGGCCTTATTTCTTCCGTCGGCTCATGGCCTAAAGGGCCAACGGACTGCCGTTTCCCTGTGTTGTTTGGTCAGCTGTAGATGTGTTGGTTGCTTGTTGTCTCGCTTGGTTTGACCTTCTTGACTTATACACGGGACAATCTCTATAAAAGTGGTCAGGAGAGTCACATGTGAAGCAGTTGCCATATCTGTTTTGTGTCCTACTTCCTTGTGGTTGTCTTCCATCAATGCGATCAAGTCGTGCCGTAATTTCTGCAAGGGCTTTTGATAAATATGAGTTGGATCCATCTTGTTGTTGCTGTCTATTCCATCTACCTTGGCTACCATTATTTCTGTTTTGGTTGTTAAATTGCTGATTACCTGTGGCTCCACCAGAAATACCGCGAACTGGTACTGCCTTCTTCTTCTCCTGTGATTCACCCATGACTGCTTCGTATCTTTCAATAATCTCGACTGCTTGAATCACAGTGGTACATTCTTTGTCTATACAACGACACTTCATTTCAAGTGGAATGCATTTGTAAAGTTGGTTTAAGGCAATAGCTTCCTGGGCAACAGCATCAAGGTTCGGATAGGCTCTTTGTGACATTTGCCGTAAATCATCTGACAGTCGAGCTATAGATTCTCCTGGCAACCTTTTTCTCACTTCCAGCTTTGAAAGCCATCTATTGTGTTGTCTCTCAGACCCAAATCTCCTCCCGAGTTGTTCAATCAGCTGTCCATAGTTCTCTTTTACTTCTCGTGGCAAACTAAGGTAGAATGTCCTAGCAGACCCTCTCAACGAAGCACCCAATGCCAGTCGTTTATCCTCTATCCGCCATCTTCCAAGTTCTGCGCAAAGCTCAAAATGGGATAGGTACTCTTCCCAGTCTTCTAATCCGCTGTATGATTCAGGTTTCATTTTAAGCCCTTAATGTCCCATGAAATTTGGATACCTAGGTACGTCACCTCTGTCGAACAATGCTGGTCTTCCCATATGGTCCCTAGGATGAATGATTTCCACCTCTGTGTCGTCTTTCTCTCTTTCATCGGCCATGTCTCCACCTGCCTGGTCATTTTCGGCGACAGCCTCATTTTCGTCACGGAACTGAATTTCGGGGTCAGATGTATCAGCCATTACTACTTTTGTACTTATACACTGTTATCTGCGAAGGATTTTTACAGTCTATTACTAAGGAGAAAATCACACAAAATTTGAAGTTCGTTTTTTTTCCGACGTAAGTACGTATCGAGGATGTCATTTATCGCGATGACATCCCACTTCTGACACCATTTATGTAGATTAAAAAGAAAAGGGGGCCGAGAACGGACCCTTGTGGGACACCGGCCCTTAGATGACCTGTTGATGATGCTGATTCTTGGAATTTTACTTGTTGTGTGCGCGAAGATAGATAATCAGATATCCAGCTTAAAACCCTACCCTTAAAACCATATTTACCGAGTTTATATACAAGGCCTTTGATCCAAACACGATCAAAGGCCTTACTAATATCGCAGAACGTAAAGCAAGAAAATTCTCTATTATCAATTGCAACACAAATCTCTATTAACTGTGTAACTGTAGATTGTCCAGGTCTGAATCCGGCTTGAAGTCTGTACAATAAATCGTAATTTTGTAAGTAGTTGTAAAAATGTTTAAACATAACACGTTCAAATAATTTACCTATGCAGCTTAATAAAGAAATCGGCCTATAGTTACTTGGACTGGATTTTTCTCCTTTTTTAAAAATGGGTAATACATAGGCATGTTTCCATTGTGAAGGAAATTTTCCTAACTGAAGGGATTTATTGAAGATGATAGAAAGTGGTGTAGCTATTTCATTACAGACATAAATTTGTTGACCGATCGGCACGAAAAATACAAACTGAATTGGTAGAGGATCTTGAGTACTTGCTTGTAGATGAGAAGTCGAAAAAAGCCAACGAGAGCCCTCGGCAGCCATACTTGTTGACCGATCGGCACGAAAAATACAGATTTGGTAGAGGACCTTTAAGAGTACCTGCTTCCAGTAAGCGGGTTTCATGAAATTCTGAGCAGCGGTTCAGAAGAAGTCCGAATTGTTAAAATTTAAGTTTACGACAGACGTCGACGACACAGGAACGGACTCCGAACGGTGTACTGTGCCAATACATGTAGCTCTCTTGAGCTTCCAAAATTTTCTCAAATTTCTAAAACCTGGGTCATGTAGCATCATATCCCAGCCATCTAGCTACGTCTTTCGGTATATTTTGGACATGATTTTCACAGATTTTGGCCATATTTCATTGTTTTGGATTGAGGATCACTGATGAGGGTTAAATACCCGAAACGTGCATGTAATGTCTGGTCAATGATGTTAATTTATCTGCTTTTAAATGATGGTAATGAATTTGAAGACGTTTAACAAATGCAACGGAAAATTGTGGGAAACATTTTTTCCGTCTGAAAGAACGAAGAGCTGTTACAAAATATGATAGAATTCCGAGGGTCAAGGGGTGGATTCACCCATAGACGTGATACATCCTAGACAAAAAGTGGAGAAGCATTTTGAACAGATCGATTTGCAACGCGTTTCTCCTCCTTTAAAAAGAGTGAGTTATGGAGGCAATTTCCCTCTATTTTTTCAATTTGGTTTTTATTTGGACGGTAACGGACTGAAGCTGTGTCCTTGTTTTCAGACTCTGGAATATAAGATGAAAATGAAAAATTGTACTTTATATTCATTCACATATCCATCGGGGTGATTCTTGGGCTCTTGTGTCATGCTGTCTGTTTGTATGATCATCTTACAGTGAGGAGCTTATTTTACACCACAATTGTGCATTCTTCGAGACCTCTGGGTAATCAAAAAAGTGGGAGGGTTGTGCGCACGTAATCCGGATAACCACACAGTCTGCTACTGACGTGGTAGATGTCGTCTTAAGTCGGCACCGATTGCTCATTGGTCTTGTTGGTTTATGTCTAGTTTTGTATTTGATGTTTATATGGTGTGATTTTGTGTTCCTTTCCCTTTTTCCTTCTGTACGTGTCTGCTGTGTTTTTGCATTTTGGTGCTATGGGGTTTTGCTGTGGATCCTACAACCGAGTGTCGTTGGAGATCCCCTCCTTTCTTTAATGGAGAGACAAAATCTACTTCTTTTCTTCAACATGTTCACTACTTACTACTATAGTTTAGGAATGGAGATTTTAAAAATGTTTTTAACACAGAGATCTCAGCTATCTAAATAAGTTGTTCTGAGAAATGTTCCCCAGGAAACTTTTGAAATTAAGAAGGTATCAGAAATAATTTCCTTAATACGCTGAAATTTACATGAGAACGATCGGTTACATTGTACCTTATTGCTTACATTGTCTTCATCATTCAAAGTACCCGTCAGGGTTAAGATTGGAGTCTCTTAATTTACTAAGAGAGCTATTGGAATAGCAATCCGTCCACCTTTCGTTTGTCGTCGGTGTTGTTGAGGACATCCGTCGGAACAATTTTCGACATTTTCTCAGTAACCGCTTGAAAGATTTTGATGAAACTTGGTATACAAAATTGTGCCAGAGATCCAGATCCCTCTAGGGTCGGATCCAAGGCGGGGCCAAAAGTGTATGGATCCTCTCTAAAAATCTCCTCCACCAGAACCGTGTCATGGATAAAATACTTTTAGGAACTAAACTATCTTTCTTGAATTTGTGTTGTGGTGAAGACCCGACAATTTACGCTTTTTACACGGACTTCATTTAAGTACTATATATTTGAATAACTCAATAGGGGTATGTTTTTATGCATTGATTTACTGCACATTTGTCACATTTAAGTTATTTTTAAAATACTTTGATATTGATTTTGTGTGAATATTTCTTATTTAAAAACGAAGAGGGGGGTGATACATTTTCAGATTCAGATTAAGGAATGAGTCCTCAATTTAACTTTATTGAGAGCTCAAATTTCCATAAACTGAGTGCTCGGATTTTAATATTGAGCTCTCGAAAATTACTTTGAGTGCTCAAATTTATTATTGAGCGCTCGGACTTTTAATTGAGCGTTCAAATTTTAATTTGAGTGCTCAGAATTTAAATTGAGATCTCGGATATTATATTGAGCGCTTGAAATTTATCTTGAGCGCTCGATTTTTGTTATTTGAATGCTCAAATTTTAAATTGAGAGCTCAAATTTTAAATTGAGCGTTCGAATTTAAAATTGAGTGCTCAAATTGTAAATTGAGCGCTCAGATTTATATATTGAACGCTCAAATTTTATATTGAGTGCTCAGAATTTAAATTGAGATCTCGGATATTAAATTGAGTGCTTGAAATTTAAACTGAGAGCTCGAAATAAAGAAATTGAGTCCTCTATATAAACTTTATTGAGAGCTCAATTTTACATAAATGTTCCATGTGACCCTTTACGGGCTCCGTAGTACGAGAAATTAGAAGTTAGAAATAAGAAATATACATTTTGAAGAACAAATAGAGATTTGTAAATTTTATTTCAAGAGAGAAAATAAGAATATGCATAATAACAATATAATTTATAACGACAAATTAAGAGCTACGAACTAAGAATTTTGACCCCTTTGGCGTTCCATATCTGGGATCATGATGATGATTAATTCTGATGATTACAGTCTGATTTGATGATGATACTTTATTTAAAGTTTGATTGAATTTGATAATTCTGGTGCGTAGCCAGAGTACTTTTCAAGTGGAAACACTTTCAGGCAGGGCCGAGTTTCGGACCGCATTCAGAAGGGGATGGGGTCCAGGTGTGATGAAATATTTCTTCCAGCATAATATTTATTCCTTGGAAATTTTATCATATAATATTTTTTCCCAGGAACTTTTATTATGTATTAAAAATTCCGAAAGGAAATTTTATTATGTAATGAATCTTCCATGATCATAATAAAAGTTCTCGTGCCATGGAAAATATATATTACATAACAAAACTTCCATCCGGAATTTTTTCATGTTCATAATAAAAGTTCTGATACTAGTACCATGGTGAAATCTTACAGACCAAAAATAAGGATTTCATTTATGTGCATAAAAGATTAATGATTGTCACTAGAAAAAATATTATAAAAAACTTATTTAAACATCAAATTCAGAATAAGAAACAAGAAATTTCAAAAATCATGTACTGTATAGCATGCAAATTTGATCCCTATATTATTTCTTCCAACAGCGGAGTGTTTTACTTGTAGAAAAAAAATTAAAAAGTTAAAAAAACTCGATAGAAAACTGAAAAAGACAGTTAACAATATATATGTACAAAAATGGAGTCATCACAAGTGATATGAAAAAGTATTTGTTGCCATCGGGTGATGCGAGAAAAGGTCGGGTACAAGCGAATCCGAAATTACACAAAACCGGAAATCCAAATAGAATCATTATCAATGGCAGACATACTAAAACAGAAAATATCGCTGCATTTGTAGAGGAAGAACTGTCATCCCATGTGACAAAATTACCATCTTATATACAGGATACAACAGATTTCTTGAATAAGCTTGAACATATTAGTAGAGGACTTTGGGGGGGGGGGGGGTCGGCACCTCCGGATCCTCCAGGCACCTCTGGGGTCCTCCAAGCACCTCCGGGATCCTCCAAGCACACCGACGGACCCTCCAGGGTCCTCCAAGCACCTCCGAGGATCCCCAAGCACCTCCAGGAGGCCTGAAGTCAAACACCTCCGAGACCCTCCAGATGTATATAAATGTTTCAAAATCGACAAGATGTAGAAATGTCATCTTTAAGCCAAGAGTATAGCTCAGAATCTTCAGAAGAGGGTAACATTTATTATTGTCACTGCTGTAGTGAAAAAGTTTATCCTGATGGTCGTTATATGGTTAATGAAGAATTTTGCGATCGATGTTACGACTACCATGAGTTCCTAAAGACATTATTTAAAGGTAAAAATTGTGCATGTGAAAATTGTAAGGATGCTTAGGACAAATGGCACAAGCTTCTGTTGATTTGTTAAAGAACTCATCACCAACAAAATTTGTGTGCCCTATAAGTTTATCAGAGGAATTAATCGTACAAAAGTCCAAAGGTGAGATTAAACTTATCTATAAGAAGCATAATAAAAAAGTCTCTATACCAGAAACAGTATTTAGCAGGCTTTACGACATTGCTGAAAGTATACATCTGATTATTTCATTTCTAAAAGGATCTGACTTAAAAGACTAAATTGTCTTGCAATGGAATCTTCAAAAGAACTCTCTCACAGCAAACGGGTTGAGATACATCTTATGGAAAGTATTCAATATAAAGCAAGTAGGAAAACGGCCATTCGTCTTTTGTGCTTATCATATGCATCAATGGTCAATAGGAAAGTAGAGGAATTGTTTGTGTGTACAGGATGTGAAGAAGGACAAGGAAATCAATTAGGCATGGTCCATTTGATATTCAGGGGGGGGGGGGGGCTTGGGTTTTTTGTCGGAGCAAAATTATTTTTTTCGCCCCGGACCGGAGCAAAATTATTTTTTTCTGGCAAAGTTGGAGCAAGGTAATTTTTTTTTAAAAAGTGATGCACATATTAAGAATGTTTGTGTTTTATCAATAGAAATTATTTATATTTTTACTCAAAACTCTAAATATTAATATATTAGTTTATTTTTATGCAAGTATTCAATTCACTTTTAAACAGAGAGATAAAAGATTTTTACAATACAATTCTCAACATTTTATATAAGGTACATGTATGTAAGTTAACATGTATAAGAGGGTCTGAGGGGAAGGTCTCCTAGACAATTTTTTAAATGTTACTAAGAATTGTAAATTGGTGAATAACTGAAGTTCTCCTTCCAAGCTTACATGACATGACTCTATGGGATACATGCAACATGTATTAACAGTAACATATTGATAATATATTGAAGCTTTTAAGGAAGCCCTTTTTCATTCACATACATGTATAACTTAAAATATCTTCAAATATTTGAACTTAAAATGCTATTAGTGAATAATGTTTTGATAGAAAACTATGGGGAGCGAAGCGAGCGAAAAATTTTTGATACAATTTCGAAAACTGAGGCGAGCGAAGCGAGCCGGAAAATTTTCAAGAATTTTAGCGAAATTTCATGGTAATTCTTCAAATTCAGATTATTTGTAAGAGCAAGATTATTTTTTTCTGTCACACCATAAGCAAATTTATTTTTTTCATCAAAATTGAGAGCAAAATTATTTTTTTCGAAAAAAACCCAAGCCCCCCCCCAGAATATCAAATGGACCGTGCCTTAGGACATGAATGTGTTATGCTTTCGTCATCTGAAAAAATCTACATTTATTTTGAACGAGCACTTGGTTTTATACAGTATACTGATATTGAGAACAAATGGAAAGATCTTCTTATTCGCTCATTAATTCCAACTCATCACATCCAGTCCATATCTCAAGATCTACCGCTAAAGGATGAAGAATTCATTAAACAAAAATACATGACAATGATAAGAAAATACTGCAATATGATTGACAGCACAAAATTAATTCTATTCTGATAAAATTTCAGATGGATTGCTGTAAGATATGTGACCAGTCAAGAGAGTCAAGAGAGTTTTCTCTGTGAATTTGACTTGACAAATGTCATCTTGGAGAATTTTCTTTCTCTTCACCTTACGGACCATATCTTATTAGAGGAGTATATAAAAACTGTATTTAGTATAGAATTAAAATGTATATTTCAAAAATGTTGCATGACTCAATTTACGATGTATTAAACTTCTTTTTCAAAATAATAAATGGAAACAGAGTATCTATCAAAGTACATTAAAGTTACTTTATATTGAAAAACGTATATTCAAATTGAAATAAAGAATAAAACATACAACTTTTGTTTTTATTTCATACTTACAGAAATATATATTGTTCAGTATGTTCGTGTTACCTCAAAGTTGGATATGTATCTGTCTCCAAAACATTTTGGAAGTCATTCTTCTACTTGTATTTGATTGAAACAGTCGGGTTCTCTTAAGGTAGCTATAACATTTCATCATGGAAACTTCTAGAGCTTCTAAAGAAAATGATGTGCGTGATTCTAACATTACAGAAATTATTATGGAAAGTTTAGTCTCTGAAGAACATAATAGAAGTAAAAGATTTTCTTCTCTGAGATCCAAATGGGCAGTCATCGTTTTACTGCCTTATGCAGTTGTTACAGTAACCGGATTAATAACTTTCACAAGTTTTAAACATGAAAACAATCATATGAATTACAACTTGAAAATGACAGCTACACCTGATGTAAACCTGACAGATTGTACACATGTACACCAGTTTCCACTTACACTGGAAATGTATGCAGTTGTGTGTTTACAAAATTCGGAACCAAAGTTAGAAATCGTTAAATTTATAAACGGTGAACCTGGACCAGAAAGAATACATCTAAATAAACAACAATGGTTATTTTTGAAGAGGACAGAATCTCACATTGATAAAACTTTGATTAAAGCTGAACAAATTTGAGTACTATATCGTATTGATATTCAACAATAAATTCATTAAATGTTTATATATATATATTTCACTTTTTATTTAATAACAGTCACAATGTTGACAGCAGAAGAGAAACAAAGAATTGAAAATGTCTATTATAACTTTGATAATGGTGGAAGTTACATGAGTCCCTCAAAAGTATTAACTGTTTTAAAGTCTCAATGATTCAATCAAATTGGATTATATAAAATCAGAAGATATTTACAAAGCTTGGATGATTACAGTCTACAAAAACCAGTCAAACGTTCATTTAAAAGGACACATGTACAGGTAGAAAGTTTCAATGTGCAACTGGATATTGATCTTGCTGATGTTTCTAATATTTCACAATACAATGATAAGGTCGAGTTCTTGTTAATTGTCATCGATGTATTTAGTCGCTTTCTCTGGGTATATCATGTGAAGCAGAAAACAGGGAAAGATATATTGCATGCTTTTAATAATCTCATTAGCAATGGAATGCCTATTCCTAAGAAAATACGAAGTGATAAAGGATCAGAATTTAATAATCGTTGGTTCAAATCTTGGTGTAAAGAAAAAAATATTTACTACTTTACATCACAAAATGAAACAAAAGCAAACTATGCTGAAAGAGTCATCAGGACATTGAAAACAATGATGTATCGATACTTTAATAAAGAACGTACTTACAGATACATTGACATCTTGCAGAACTTTGTTAATTCATACAATGCCACTCCTCATTCATCCCTCAACGGTGTAGCTCCTGAAAATGTAAATAAAAACAACGAAGCTGATTTATTTGCATACATGTACTTGAGAAAAGGACAGAAACAAAATATCCATAGAAACAAAATAAAACCAAAAATGCAAAAGAAACCTAGATATAAATTTAAAATTGGAAGTTTAGTGAGAATTTCACACTTGAAACAGACTTTCATGCGTTCTTATCAACAACAATGGACATCTGAAATATTCAAAGTTCAAAGCAGATACATGAAACAAAATATTCCACTTTATAAACTTTCTGACCTCCTTAATGAGCCAATAAAAGGAAATTTTTATCAGTCAGAATTGCAGAAAGTAGAAAAACATGAAAACACTTTGTGGTTTATTGAAAGTATAATTCGCAAACGTAAAAGAGCTGGCATCACTGAAGTATTGGTTAAATTTGAAGGTTGGCCGAGCAAATATAATCAGTGGTTAGAGGAAAATCAAATCAAAGAAGCAAAAATTTGAAAATGTCATTTTATCTCACAGTCAATAGTGATGGAAGTTCAGAATACTTTTCCAATAATAAGCCTTATCATTTTCGCACTCATTTACTATCTGCGTTACATCTTCATGGTACCTGGAAAGTAGCTTTAATAGACATCTGTTTAGCAGACCCAACAAAAAACAGTTTCAATTTATATATTCACAGTGATATTTGTGGAGAATCTGTTCTTGATGGAGAAAGAGAAAATCTACTTCGAATGGTGAAAGCTTACAGAGTAGGAAAATGGTCTCAAGAATTCTTAACACCTCAATATCTTGCTGTGAAAAAGTCTGAAGTTAGGGATATAGAATTTTATATAAAAGACAAAAACGGAAAATTAGCATCATTTCTGAAGAAACCTGCAACCTTAACACTTCATTTTCGTTCATATCCGTTCTATCAGTAAATTATGGATGTATCTAAACTCTACATACCAAATGTTGAAAATTGGATGAAGTTTTATAAAAATGCTGGAAAATCAAATGTGTACAATACATATAAAGGTCGCAAACAACGAGGTGGAAATATATCGGGATATTCTGCTCAGTTCATGATACCTATCCCAAGCTCATCTAATCAACATGATCAACAAAAATCTAATTCTGAAATAGATTTTAATTTAGTATCACCTGTACAGCAAACTGTTGATCAAGCTAAAAGTGAAATGGATCGTTCAGATTTAAAACGAAAATCACAAAATAATGATCATTCTTCCACAAAGCGTCGTCGAATCAAGACGTCTTTAAAACGGAAAAGATTGCAAACGAAAAAATTGAAATCTGTTAAAAGGAAAGGTAACAATTCAGTTAAAAATACTTTTAAGAAAAACACAAGCAATAAAAAGGCATCATTTAGAAAGAAGACGCTGAAAACTGCAAAGAGGAAAAAATCGAAAAGCTTGAAGAGACCGATATTAGGAAAGACAAAATCGAAAAGCTATAAGAAAAATTCATTTGACGCAGGATGGCTACAGTGAACAAAGATTTCTTTCATGAAGCTCAACCGTCAGAATTGTCATTATTTGATTTACCTCCAACACAAACTGCTGTAGAAAATATTTATTATCAAGACGTTTTACCACTTTCACAAGTGAGTAATGACTCCCCCATCGAGTTTGTCATATCTGGTCAAAATGGAATGGAGTACATTGACATGAAAAATTCGTTAATTTATGTGAAAGCTAAAATAAAAAAGGGTGACGGTACAGCAATTGCATCTACAGAAAACATTGGTCCTGTAAATTTATTTTTACCAGCTCTCTTTTCTCAAGTTGATGTTTCCCTACAAGGTAAATCAGTAGTATCAACTACCAATCATTATGCCTATAAAGCCTACATTCAAACTCTTTTACAATATGGATATGATTCTAAAGCATCCCAATTAACCACTCAATTATGGAAGCCAGATACCGAAGGTGAAATGGACGATGTGGATGTTGCCTCTGGGGGAAACCTTAAACTTGGAATTCGTGCAAAATTATTTCAAGGCGACAAATCTTGTGATATGCAAGGATCCATTTTCCACGATTTATTCAAAATGAATCGGTACTTGTTTAATCAAGTGAATGTTAACATTAAACTTTATAGATCTAAACCTGAATTTTGCCTGTTTAGCAGCACCGATGGAGCCAGTTATAAAGTATTATTTGAAGATATTCGTTTACAGGTGGCAAAAGTCAAAGTCAATCCAGCCGTGATATATGCCCAAAGTCAAGCTTTATCACAGACCAATGCAAAATATCCATTCACTCAAACGATCATCAAACAGATGACAATACCATCAGGGTCAACCAATTTCACATATGACAACATATTTCAAGGCATGAGACCAAACTTTGTATGTGTTGGGTTTGTATTGTCTGAAGCTGCAAGTGGATCTTACAAACAAAATCCCTGGTATTTTCAACATTTTAATGCAACAAGTATTGGTCTTTATGTAGATGGAATTCCTGTAAACGGTAACCCATTAAAACTAAATTATGATGTTCCGAATATTACATCTGTTCTCACAAAAATGTTCACTACTACTGGAAAATGGTTAAATGATTCAGGAATCGACATCGACCGTGAAGACATATCGAAAGGTTTCGCCTTGTATACATTTAATCTAGAACCAATCTTTCAAGATAGTCAGTATTTAACATTACTTAAACAAGGGAATGTACGATTGGAGACCACTTTTGGAAAAGCTTTAGAAAAGACAATTACCTGTATTATATATGCAGAGTATCCTGGCTATTTCGAAATAAATTCTGCCAGAGATATCATTCAAACATGAACACTGAACAGTTACAATGTGTCATTAATTGTGACGGTCTAATGAAAGAATTCATTATTGGTGTGTTCGCTCGCGATCAAATCCCTGTACATTTTCAACATTTTCCTTGTGGATTCATTGTGAATACGGATTTCAGCAATCAGAGAGGGACACATTGGTTAGCTGTATTTGTTGACGAAAAATATGCCGAGTTCTTTGATAGTTATGGGCGCTCTCCACAGTTTTATCATTTACCATTTTCTATGACCTATAATCATAAACGAGTTCAAAGTTTATACTCCAATGTATGTGGACATTATTGCTTATATTACTTATTAAATAGATGTAGAAATGTTTCATTGGAAACCATTATGGAAAGCTTCGATAGATCTTTTTATGAAAACGATCAATTTGTATGTGAATATATAGAAAATTTGTCTTCCTAATGCTTCTATTTGAGATTGATCACGGTTATTTCGAAAAAGAATGAAGTAATGAGTGTTCAAACTTAATGTTCTCATCACCTTCCCTTTTTGAAATACATTTTGCACCAAAAATAAAACAGTAATATTTCTGTGGTGAGAACTAATACAAAACATTTTCATAAGCTCTAAAGAATTGCTTCCTTCAGCCATGCAATCGTCAAGACAAAGCAATTTATGACCTGGAAGATCACCCCATTCTTGAAATCGATCTTCCATTGGTAAACCGTGATGGAAAATTATTTTGTCCAAGTTCCTTTTTAAATCATCAAACATGGGTTGCCATGTATCATAACAAACAATGATTGTATTTGCAGCCTCACTTAACATTCCCTCCTGTGTTTCAATTATTTTCTTGGTAAGAAATGTTTTTCCTGAACCTGAGGGACCAGTAACCATAATTGTGCAAGGGCACTGAAATTTTACCAAACTTTCTTTCAACCACCACTTCTCACTCATCTTGAAAAAAATGAAAATCTTCTTGTAATGACATGTTCTTTTATTTGATCTCTGAACAACATTTTTGTGAATCTAGCATACTTTTGGAAAAGCAAAAAGGAAATACATTTTCTATATATTCACATACAAATTGATCGTTTTCATAAAAAGATCTATCGAAGCTTTCCATAATGGTTTCCAATGAAACATTTCTACATCTATTTAATAAGTAATATAAGCAATAATGTCCACATACATTGGAGTATAAACTTTGAACTCGTTTATGATTATAGGTCATAGAAAATGGTAAATGATAAAACTGTGGAGAGCGCCCATAACTATCAAAGAACTCGGCATATTTTTCGTCAACAAATACAGCTAACCAATGTGTCCCACAAAATGATTGTTTAGAAACATGCGACCGAAAATGACGAAGTAAAAGTCGTCTAGATGAAAATGATTTTCCACATTGATCACATTCTAACTTAGTATTTTGAGTTCCCTTCTCCGTGGATGGAACTTTCTTTATTTTAGTTGCATCTTTATGGCGTTCAGTTGCATCTCTCTTTTTTGGCGAAGTGGTTTTCAGCGAAGTGTTCTTTTTTGTCTGCGACAGTTTCACAGAATCTAGTTTGCTTTTTATATCTGATAAAGTTTGCAATGCATTTCCATCTCCTTCACTTGCCCTTTCCATTAAATTTGTTAAGAATCCCTCTTCTGCCATTGTAAACGTTTATCCTGTATATAGTCTTTGTAGAAAATGACTCGTAAAATTTCCTTCACATCCTTTAAATAAAGCTAATGTAGTGGGAGTGGCCAAAACTTCATGTTGGAAGGTGGAGTTATACCTTAAAAGATAACCACTCTTTTTTTTTACTGTTTGTCATTACTGAAGACATAAAGTTCTGCGGAGAATTTTCATAAAATAGTTGTCCTCCGAACATTTTCTTTGGAATCATTTTACGTTTGGATTTCCTTTGTTGTTTTGGTGAGTTTCTGTCGAAAGTTACATTTTTTGTGAAGATCTTTTATCAGTTAATGTGTCTTCATCATTTGTTTGAACTTCTTCAACAATACCATCATTTTGTATTTTTTCTTGATCTTTTTTCTGTTCATCTTCTTTAGATATTTGTTCACTATGGTTTTTTACTTCTCCCTGAAAATTATTCTTTTCTTCATTGTTTATTAGAATATCATATTTCAATTTTGGAATCAACACTAACTCTCTAGCCATTGCAAATAGTATCTTATTAATATAGCTAATGCGTTAACTACTTTTTGTAATCTTTTTCTCCTCTCTGAGCGTGATATGTTGGATGATAGCACTAAACGAATACCACGTTTGAATTTTGTCAAACGTTTTATATCTTCATCTGATAAAGAAAATCTTTCCATTGCTGCATTGTAAATTATTTCGATTAATAATTGTAATTGTTTCGCTGAACTATTTCTAATCAACAATTTTTGTTGTTGCATGGGAGCATCCATTAGAAATTTTATATACGAAATCATTTCTTAGGTTTAAAAATGATGGTGTCCTCTCCAGGTAAAATCTTGGTGCGGAGTGGTGAAAGTTTGGTATAAGTGTTTGTTATATCAACTTCAGGTGCATGTGGACTTACATCAATGAGCAAATATCCATATCTTTCTGAAGTTGCTTTTAAATAAGAGTCTCTAAAAAATAAGCTTTGATGTGGAAAAATTTGTCTTCCTAATGCTTCTATTTGAGATTGATCACGGTTATTTCGAAAAAGAATGAAGTAATGAGTGTTCAAACTTAATGTTCTCATCACCTTCCCTTTTTGAAATAAATTTTGCACCAAAAATAAAACAGTAATATTTCTGTGGTGAGAACTAATACAAAACATTTTCATAAGCTCTAAAGAATTGCTTCCTTCAGCCATGCAATCGTCAAGACAAAGCAATTTATGACCTGGAAGATCACCCCATTCTTGAAATCGATCTTCCATTGGTAAACCGTGATGGAAAATTATTTTGTCCAAGTTCCTTTTTAAATCATCAAACATGGGTTGCCATGTATCATAACAAACAATGATTGTATTTGCAGCCTTACTTAACATTCCCTCCTGTGTTTCAATTATTTTCTTGGTAAGAAATGTTTTTCCTGAACCTGAGGGACCAGTAACCATAATTGTGCAAGGGCACTGAAATTTTACCAAACTTTCTTTCAACCACCACTTCTCACTCATCTTGAAAAAAATGAAAATCTTCTTGTAATGACATGTTCTTTTATTTGATCTCTGAACAACATTTTTGTGAATCTAGCATACTTTTGGAAAAGCAAAAAGGAAATACATTTTCTATATATTCACATACAAATTGATCGTTTTCATAAAAAGATCTATCGAAGCTTTCCATAATGGTTTCCAATGAAACATTTCTACATCTATTTAATAAGTAATATAAGCAATAATGTCCACATACATTGGAGTATAAACTTTGAACTCGTTTATGATTATAGGTCATAGAAAATGGTAAATGATAAAACTGTGGAGAGCGCCCATAACTATCAAAGAACTCGGCATATTTTTCGTCAACAAATACAGCTAACCAATGTGTCCCTCTCTGATTGCTGAAATCCGTATTCACAATGAATCCACAAGGAAAATGTTGAAAATGTACAGGGATTTGATCGCGAGCGAACACACCAATAATGAATTCTTTCATTAGACCGTCACAATTAATGACACATTGTAACTGTTCAGTGTTCATGTTTGAATGATATCTCTGGCAGAATTTTTTTCGAAATAGCCAGGATACTCTGCATATATAATACAGGTAATTGTCTTTTCTAAAGCTTTTCCAAAAGTGGTCTCCAATCGTACATTCCCTTGTTTAAGTAATGTTAAATACTGACTATCTTGAAAGATTGGTTCTAGATTAAATGTATACAAGGCGAAACCTTTCGATATGTCTTCACGGTCGATGTCGATTCCTGAATCATTTAACCATTTTCCAGTAGTAGTGAACATTTTTGTGAGAACAGATGTAATATTCGGAACATCATAATTTAGTTTTAATGGGTTACCGTTTACAGGAATTCCATCTACATAAAGACCAATACATTTTGCATTAAAATGTTGAAAATACCAGGGATTTTGTTTGTAAGATCCACTTGCAGCTTCAGACAATACAAACCCAACACATACAAAGTTTGGTCTCATGCCTTAAAATATGTTGTCATATGTGAAATTGGTTGACCCTGATGGTATTGTCATCTGTTTGATGATCGTTTGAGTGAATGGATATTTTGCATTGGTCTGTGATAAAGCTTGACTTTGGGCATATATCACGGCTGGATTGACTTTGACTTTTGCCACCTGTAAACGAATATCTTCAAATAATACTTTATAACTGGCTCCATCGGTGCTGCTTAAGAGGCAAAATTCAGGTTTAGATCTATAAAGTTTAATGTTAACATTCACTTGATTAAACAAGTACCGATTCATTTTGAATAAATCGTGGAAAATGGATCCTTGCATATCACAAGATTTGTCGCCTTGAAATAATTTTGCACGAATTCCAAGTTTAAGGTTTCCCCCAGAGGCAACATCCACATCGTCCATTTCACCTTCGGTATCTGGCTTCCATAATTGAGTGGTTAATTGGGATGCTTTAGAATCATATCCATATTGTAAAAGAGTTTGAATGTAGGCTTTATAGGCATAATGATTGGTAGTTGATACTACTGATTTACCTTGTAGGGAAACATCAACTTGAGAAAAGAGAGCTGGTAAAAATAAATTTACAGGACCAATGTTTTCTGTAGATGCAATTGCTGTACCGTCACCCTTTTTTATTTTAGCTTTCACATAAATTAACGAATTTTTCATGTCAATGTACTCCATTCCATTTTGACCAGATATGACAAACTCGATGGGGGAGTCATTACTCACTTGTGAAAGTGGTAAAACGTCTTGATAATAAATATTTTCTACAGCAGTTTGTGTTGGAGGTAAATCAAATAATGACAATTCTGACGGTTGAGCTTCATGAAAGAAATCTTTGTTCACTGTAGCCATCCTGCGTCAAATGAATTTTTCTTATAGCTTTTCGATTTTGTCTTTCCTAATATCGGTCTCTTCAAGCTTTTCGATTTTTTCCTCTTTGCAGTTTTCAGCGTCTTCTTTCTAAATGATGCCTTTTTATTGCTTGTGTTTTTCTTAAAAGTATTTTTAACTGAATTGTTACCTTTCCTTTTAACAGATTTCAATTTTTTCGTTTGCAATCTTTTCCGTTTTAACAGCAATTCTCTGTAAGAACCAAAGAATTTCAAAACATTTTGGCACGGCATGTCATGGATTTTTGAGATTTTTGGTATGGAAGTTCAATATGAAGTACTAGTATGTAAGTCAACCCCAGTTTTTTCAAAAAGGTTGTCGTTGCCATGGTAACCGTGTCTGAAGTTTCAAAAATCGGGAAAATCTATAGGACAAGGCATATTTGTAGGCTTCGTTACCATGGAGACAGGTACATTTTAAATCTTAAATTGCTTTGATTATTTTCTTTTAATCCTTATTATTACGCATATTTGTAAAGTTTTTTACATTCATCTCGGATGCCTTACGTATACAAGATGAAAAATTGGGCCGATACAGGGTATCAAAAGGCTTTATTTTGGGCACTCAAAGACCCTTTTTTGCATGTTTTTACTGTTTTATAAGGTTGAACATTTCATAAAAGCACCAATTTTTGAAGTCCAAATTGTAGTTATCCAATTAGTATCATCTTTGAACTCTACATGAATATAAAAAATTAATTGGGCTAATTTGTCCTTTTATATGCAAAGCAGCATCAAATTTAGTTGCTATGGCAACAATCGGCTGAAAGGTTTCAGTACGATGAATTTTAACACAACCTCTATCAAACTATCTACGCATGATATTGGAACAGAAGTTCATGTATACATCTATTAAAGGCGTTTTGGTATAAAAATGACCTTGAAACTATTTCAAGGTCACCCACTGAATTTTCAAGGTCATTAAACTTTAAGTGACGAGATTTGACGAAAAATCCTGATTTTTCATAAAATGAAGGTGTCAATATTTTAGAAACCTTGAAATATTGAACTTAACAGTTATTTGCCATAAAATGATAAATGTATCACTTATTTCTTAGAACTATTGATTACGTTTCTTCACATCTTCGAATATCTAAATTCTTGGTGAGTATGTTGATAAAAAAGGGACGAAATCTGTATTTTTCTTGTTTTTTGACGAAAAAATATTTTCCTATTGAATAGCTACAATTCAATAAATTCTAAGATTTGTCTTTCTTATATTCATGTGCTTTCATAATATATATGACCTATGAAAATATTTAAATAAAAAATCACTAAAATCGGTTACAAAAAAATTAAAAAATCAATATTTTATGCAAAATTTGAGTCTCAAAGTATAAATGACCTTGAACATCAAGCCAATGACCTTGAACATTTTAATTGTTCTTATGTAAAAGATACAAGTCATATTTATACATGCATACATTTTGACAATCTTATGTAACTCTAAAGAGGGATAAAATCAATTTCAAAGATAATATGAAACAAGCAAAAAGGTCTAATGTTGCCATGGCAATGGTCTTTGACGACAGAATTTAGGTAAAACTCTTAAATACCCACTCCAATTTTTCGTTCATTTTATTTGTCAATAAACATACATTTCTATTGATGAAAATCACTAGTCTCCTATTGGTGCCTTTTGTGATATTTTAGATTGAAAATGGTCAAAAACACACTAAATTGGCCCTAAATTTCACCTCTATTTTTCGCTTCATTTTGACTTATTTTGGCTTAATACAATAAGCTTCCTGTAATAAATATCACAGAACTAAGTGTACTAAGTAAGAATGGAAGTAAGGAAGAATAGATTATATAAAGATGAACAAGCTGTTACAGTGGTATCCATGGCAACGAAGTCTCCGGAGCTGGCTTATTTCATGGTCCCAAAAGTGCTATAAATAGAATGACCTCGTTACCATGGCAACCAGAGGTCACATTGGATGAAAAGTGTTATTTTCATGGTCAGTACTTAATATATACCCATTAAACCGAAAATCATCAAAATCCATGACATGCCGTGCCGAACGATTTTGGTCCTTACAGAGAATGGCTATTAAAGACGTCTTGATTCGACGACGCTTTGTGGAAGAATGATCATTATTTTGTGATTTTCGTTTTAAATCTGAACGATCCATTTCACTTTTAGCTTGATCAACAGTTTGCTGTACAGGTGATACTAAATTAAAATCTATTTCAGAATTAGATTTTTGTTGATCATGTTGATTAGATGAGCTTGGGATAGGTATCATGAACTGAGCAGAATATCCCGATATATTTCCACCTCGTTGTTTGCGACCTTTATATGTATTGTACACATTTGATTTTCCAGCATTTTTATAAAACTTCATCCAATTTTCAACATTTGGTATGTAGAGTTTAGATACATCCATAATTTACTGATAGAACGGATATGAACGAAAATGAAGTGTTAAGGTTGCAGGTTTCTTCAGAAATGATGCTAATTTTCCGTTTTTGTCTTTTATATAAAATTCTATATCCCTAACTTCAGACTTTTTCACAGCAAGATATTGAGGTGTTAAGAATTCTTGAGACCATTTTCCGACTCTGTAAGCTTTCACCATTCGAAGTAGATTTTCTCTTTCTCCATCAAGAACAGATTCTCCACAAATATCACTGTGAATATATAAATTGAAACTGTTTTTTGTTGGGTCTGCTAAACAGATGTCTATTAAAGCTACTTTCCAGGTACCATGAAGATGTAACGCAGATAGTAAATGAGTGCGAAAATGATAAGGCTTATTATTGGAAAAGTATTCTGAACTTCCATCACTATTGACTGTGAGATAAAATGACATTTTCAAATTTTTGCTTCTTTGATTTGATTTTCCTCTAACCACTGATTATATTTGCTCGGCCAACCTTCAAATTTAACCAATACTTCAGTGATGCCAGCTCTTTTACGTTTGCGAATTATACTTTCAATAAACCACAAAGTGTTTTCATGTTTTTCTACTTTCTGCAATTCTGACTGATAAAAATTTCCTTTTATTGGCTCATTAAGGAGGTCAGAAAGTTTATAAAGTGGAATATTTTGTTTCATGTATCTGCTTTGAACTTTGAATATTTCAGATGTCCATTGTTGTTGATAAGAACGCATGAAAGTCTGTTTCAAGTGTGAAATTCTCACTAAACTTCCAATTTTAAATTTATATCTAGGTCTCTTTTGCATTTTTGGTTTTATTTTGTTTCTATGGATATTTTGTTTCTGTCCTTTTCTCAAGTACATGTATGCAAATAAATCAGCTTCGTTGTTTTTATTTACATTTTCAGGAGCTACACCGTTGAGGGATGAATGAGGAGTGGCATTGTATGAATTAACAAAGTTCTGCAAGATGTCAATGTATCTGTAAGTACGTTCTTTATTAAAGTATCGATACATCATTGTTTTCAATGTCCTGATGACTCTTTCAGCATAGTTTGCTTTTGTTTCATTTTGTGATGTAAAGTAGTAAATATTTTTTTCTTTACACCAAGATTTGAACCAACGATTATTAAATTCTGATCCTTTATCACTTCGTATTTTCTTAGGAATAGGCATTCCATTGCTAATGAGATTATTAAAAGCATGCAATATATCTTTCCCTGTTTTCTGCTTCACAGGATATACCCAGAGAAAGCGACTAAATACATCGATGACAATTAACAAGAACTTGACCTTATCATTGTATTGTGAAATATTAGAAACATCAGCAAGATCAATATCCAGTTGCACATTGAAACTTTCTACCTGTACATGTGTCCTTTTAAATGAACGTTTGACTGGTTTTTGTAGACTGTAATCATCCAAGCTTTGTAAATATCTTCTGATTTTATATAATCCAATTTGATTGAATCCTTGAGACTTTAAAACAGTTAATACTTTTGAGGGACTCATGTAACTTCCACCATTATCAAAGTTATAATAGACATTTTCAATTCTTTGTTTCTCTTCTGCTGTCAACATTGTGACTGTTATTAAATAAAAAGTGAAATATATATATATAAACATTTAATGAATTTATTGTTGAATATCAAGACGATATAGTACTCAAACTTGTTCAGCTTTAATCAAAGTTTTATCAATGTGAGATTCTGTCCTCTTCAAAAATAACCATTGTTGTTTATTTAGATGTATTCTTTCTGGTCCAGGTTCACCGTTTATAAATTTAACGATTTCTAACTTTGGTTCCGAATTTTGTAAACACACAACTGCATACATTTCCAGTGTAAGTGGAAACTGGTGTACATGTGTACAATCTGTCAGGTTTACATCAGGTGTAGCTGTCATTTTCAAGTTGTAATTCATATGATTGTTTTCATGTTTAAAACTTGTGAAAGTTACTAATCCGGTTACTGTAACAACTGCATAAAGCAGTAAAACGATGACTGCCCATTTGGATCTCAGAGAAGAAAATCTTTTACTTCTATTATGTTCTTCAGAGACTAAACTTTCCATAATAATTTCTGTAATGTTAGAATCACGCACATCATTTTCTTTAGAAGCTCTAGAAGTTTCCTTGATGAAATGTTATAGCTACCTTAAGAGAACCCGACTGTTTCAATCAAATACAAGTAGAAGAATGACTTCCAAAATGTTTTGGAGACAGATACATATCCAACTTTGAGGTAACACGAACATACTGAACAATATATATTTCTGTAAGTATGAAATAAAAACAAAAGTTGTATGTTTTATTCTTTATTTCAATTTGAATATACGTTTTTCAATATAAAGTAACTTTAATGTACTTTGATAGATACTCTGTTTCCATTTATTATTTTGAAAAAGAAGTTTAATACATCGCATACATGTAAATTGAGTCATGCAACATTTTTGAAATATACATTTTAATTCTATACTAAATACAGTTTTTATATACTCCTCTAATAAGATATGGTCCGTAAGGTGAAGAGAAAGAAAATTCTCCAAGATTACATTTGTCAAGTCAAATTCACAGAGAAAACGTTTCTTAATATGATTTGATAAAAGTAATTTAAATGTTCCATCTCTTGACGGGTCACATATCTTACAGCAATCCATCTGAAATTTTATCAGAATAGAATTAATTTTGTGCTGTCAATCATATTGCAGTATTTTCTTATCATTGTCATGTATTTTTGTTTAATGAATTCTTCATCCTTTAGCGGTAGATCTTGAGATATGGACTGGATGTGATGAGTTGGAATTAATGAGCGAATAAGAAGATCTTTCCAGCGAATAAGAAGATCTTTCCATTTGTTCTCAATATCAGTATACTGTATAAAACCAAGTGCTCGTTCAAAATAAATGTAGATTTTTTCAGATGACGAAAGCATAACACATTCATGTCCTAATTGATTTCCTTGTCCTTCTTCACATCCTGTACACACAAACAATTCCTCTACTTTCCTATTGACCATTGATGCATATGATAAGCGCAAAAGACGAATGGCCGTTTTCCTACTTGCTTTATATTGAATACTTTCCATAAGATGTATCTCAACCCGTTTGCTGTGAGAGAGTTCTTTTGAAGATTCCATTGCAAGACAATTTAGTCTTTTAAGTCAGATCCTTTTAGAAATGAAATAATCAGATGTATACTTTTAGCAATGTCGTAAAGCCTGCTAAATACTGTTTCTGGTATAGAGACTTTTTTATTATGCTTCTTATAGATAAGTTTAATCTCACCTTTGGACTTTTGTACGATTAATTCCTCTGATAAACTTATAGCGCACACAAATTTTGTTGGTGATGAGTTTAAGATGTATAACGATCCTTCTTTCTTTAACAAATCAACAGAAGCTTGTGCCATTTGTCCTAAGCATCCTTACAATTTTCACATGCACAATTTTTACCTTTAAATAATGTCTTTAGGAACTCATGGTAGTCGTAACATCGATCGCAAAATTCTTCATTAACCATATAACGACCATCAGGATAAACTTTTTCACTACAGCAGTGACAATAATAAATGTTACCCTCTTCTGAAGATTCTGAGCTATACTCTTGGCTTAAAGATGACATTTCTACATCTTGTCGATTTTGAAACATTTATATACATCTGGAGGGTCTCGGAGGTGCTTGACTTAAGGCCTCCTGGAGGTGCTTGGGGATCCTCGGAGGTGCTTGGAGGACCCTGGAGGATCCTTCGGTGTGCTTGGAGGATCCCGGAGGTGCTTGGAGGACCCCGGAGGTGCCTGGAGGATCCGGAGGTGCCGACCCCCCCAAAAGTCCTCTACTCATATTTCACAACCCCTACCGGAAGACACAATCATGTTTTGCTTGGATGTGCGCGCGCTGTATCCAAGTATACCGAGACACGAAGCGAGGCTCGCGGCCGAAAAGGCATTGAATGAGCGCAAGTCAAAATCAGTACCAACTAAAGATATTCTTGATCTAATGGATATAGTTCTGGATTCGAACATATTCACATTCAATGATAAAACATACGTTCAGAAAATAGGCACGGCGATAGGTTCAAATTGGGAATGACGTATGCATGTACATATATGGGAGAATGGGAAAAAGAATTATTCAGCAAAAGCGAAAAATTACCATCTTCTTATTACCGATACATAGATGACATCTAACAAAAAGCAAACAACATCCACCCAAACATACAGCTAGAGTTGCGATATTCAACGGAAAATATTGAGTTTTTAGATGTAAAAATCACGACGGAGAAGGGATATTTGAAAACTGATTTGTATACGAAGGATACAGATGGTCATCTATACTTGCACAAGAGCTCGAATCACCCGCGGAAAACAAAAGATGCTATCCCTTACGGTCTCGGACTTCGGCTAAGGCGAATATGCTCCTCCGAAACCGATTATAAAAAACGTAGAAACGAATTAAAACAACAGCTAGCGAGAAGAGGATACAAAAATCATGAATTGGAAGGACAACTAACAAAAACAGACAAATTGGATAGAAGGAATCTCCTCAAATACAAATCTAAAAAGAAAAACGATAGAGTACCATTGGTTATAACATATAGCGATGGACTTCCCAATATACACTCAATAGTAAAACAGAGATTAACAACGCTGCACAAGTCAGAACGAATGAGAGAAATTTTTCCGATACCCCCAATCATCGCATTCAGAAGGGACAAAAATATTCAAGACATCCTAGTCCATAAAAAGCACAACAACATGTTCTATAAATCATCAAACGGAAGTGAACCATGCGGGAAAAAATGCGCCATATGCAATTACGTCATGCTCACGACATCATTCTTTGGGACGGACTGGGAGGAATACAAAATCAAGGGGAATCTCAACTGCAAAACGCAAAATTTGATATACAGTTTAAGATGTAAAAAGTGCGACAAAACAGTATATGTAGGACAGACAGGAAGAACATTATACCAGCGCATGATGGTTACCATATCAAACGTAAGAAATAAAAAATGCGATCTCATAACGGAACATTTCAACAAAAATGGACACACATTGCGGGATTTTCAAATAGTTGGAATCGAGAAGACATTCGGCGGTGAAATTTCCAGATTGACCAAGGAGTCATTCTGGATAAAGAAACTCAAAACCCTGTTGCCAGAAGGACTTAATCGGCAAATAGATTTAGTTTAAATTAAGAAAAACTTTTATGTTACCATTTTATTAACAACATTTTACACGCCATTTACGTTACGACGTTTTGGCGCTCCAATGACGTCACAAGTAAGAACACTCAATTCTATAAACATTCCACTGATGAAGGCCAATGGCCGAAACGTTTGGAAAAATAAAGGAATGAATTTAATGTTACTTTAACCCTCTTGCTGCGACAAACTGGTTCAAATAATGTTACGTCATTGCGAGAAATTTTGACGTCACGCTGTAAAAATAGCGTTCGTCATTCCCGCCAGGTGTAAAACAGCTGTTACGCTGCAGGACAGGGATGCTTCATGATATGTTTGATTTTTACTATACGTCCGATCAATTCAGAAGATAAATTTGATACATACAATATTTTTAAAGAATATATTTGGATTTCCAGCTTAAAATAACACGGAAAAAAGAATCACGAGAGTTGTCAAAGGCATCTAGAAGGCAACGAAACCTGTAAAATTGAACTGCATCTGCACTCTCAAATCTCGTCATGTCAAATATTAATAATATTTTAATTATACAATAGTCCTTGCAGAACAAGATGCCATGCATTAGATTAAAAAAAAAATCTATGGAACATTAATTATCTAAGAAATACTCAATGGATTACCGGTATATAGAAATGCCGTGCAGTTTTCATCACATTATTCTTTTGGTATTAAAAAAACATAATTCCCGACAATTCATCCCTGGATTTCCATTTATTAATGAAAAAAGTATAAAAAAAAATAAACAAACAAAGTCGGATATATATATAGATGACCTCTATGAAATTATCCTCAAAATCTGTTTAAATTTTTTCAAACTTCCTACTATTCAGTTGTTTATATCTAGTATAAAAACAATATCTGAAGGTTGAAATTGTCATATACTGTTTCTTTATCAGTCCGTCTTATCTTATAGATTATGTCTTTATTTCATTTAGCAGCGTTCAGTTTGCCAATTGGAAAGTTTAAGCCCTATCTCATTGTGTCTGTTTTGTATGTTATCGATCTTTTGTGCATCTGATTACATTTGACATACTCAACGTCAAATCGTACACACTTTGTCAATGTTTTTTGTTTGTTTGTTTTGTTTTGTTTGTTTGTTTTGTTTTTTTGTTCGAATATGGATGCAGGCATTCGATAAAATAAGAGTACGCATTCAAAATAAAAACATCAGATACCGTTGTTTATTTCCGACAATTAAACTTTTTTGTAGAATATTCAAACCTCTTTAATAAAAAGCCTTTCACATCCAAACTTGTACCAGCGATCAGTTAAAACATACTTCGGAAGAGAGCTCTCGAGACCTAGGAGTTTGCATGACAATTTGAAGTCAGATTTCTGAAGAGACGAGTAAGATATCAATTCGTGGGTGGGGGGGGGGGGGTATCTTTTGCCAGCCGGAATTTTTTTCAGCCATTTTAGGAGCCGGATTTTTCTTTCGCCGGTCCTTTGGGTCGAATTTTTATTGTTTTTATTTTCCAAAATTGAAAATAACTCTAAAAGTTTAATTTTTCGGCCATATTAAATATGTGTATAAAAAACTGAGTGAGATCAGGTGCCAAGGAAGAGTATATTATTAGGCATCTCTTGCTAGCAAATCATTTCGTTTTAATTTCTTGAATTGCATATGAAACCTATAAACTTTTCACTTAAATGATATTCAACGCAGACAGGCTACTTGGTGCTAATGACTTTCGAACTTGATTTCGTTCCTTTGAATAAAGTTTGTTTCATTTTTATCTCTTCTTAGTTTGTGACACACAAAAAGTGTTTACCGGACCTGTGGAAAGATCGGAAGAGGGGGAGGGGCCAATTTCATGATTCGGATTTTTTTTTTATTCAGGCGACAGAAATTTAATTTTCAGTTTTACGGATTTTATTTTTTCAAAATATGGTAGGAGGAGGGAATGAAAATAAAATAAAAATCAATAAATTTCAAAATTCATATTTTATGCCACGATCACACTTGGACGATAAAGATTAAGTGAGAATGAAAAGTTAAAACCTATTATTTGGATGAGCAGAAGAAAAAAATGTATAATCAGTTCATTTTATTTTTTTCCAATTGTGGTAAAATTAGGGTCGGTGGATCAGTAAAACTAAGAATTAAATTTCTGTCGCCTTATCTAAACGGAATCGGAACGGTCATTATATGGATTTCAAAAATTTTCCCCTTAGAATCTCGATCCGGAGTTTTCTTTCTTTTGCAAAGTCTTCCTGCCCCCCCCCCCCCCCCCCCCCCAAATTGTGCTCCCCAAGATGAATACACATAAATATACTCCCCTAGCCTCTTTATTGCCACGGGAATGTACTTACCCAATACTCTTCCATCATTTCAAATAAAACAAAATTGAAATAATAATGTTACAGACAGAATCTATGAGTACTAAACATGCTAAAGTAGGAAGCAAAAATATACATTAAATAAAATCTACATTTTAAGATTGAGCAATTGAATTTTTTATTCTCGTACATTCACTCAAACGATCATGTCAATTCCATAATCAATGTAGACATATACGAAAAAGTTCTATAATTCTTTGTGTGTAAACTGATGAAGGTCAATGGCCGAAACGTTTGGATAAGAAAAGGAATGAATTTGTGTGTAAATTTAGAAAAGTAATTCTTGTTTTAAACTTTTACCGCTGCTACATCTTCTACGTTTTGTACCCCCCCCCCCCCCTCTAGTTTTTATAATACTCTAAATGATCTTCATGACAAGGCGTTGGCTTACAATGTACCATTGGTGTAATGGACTTTTATCCTTGGAACCCTTTATGAGTTAGAGAGCGGGCAAGGTTCTCAATCATCTTTTAAGTAGTAGCGATTTCAAAGAAATTATATAGAAGGTGAAATGTTAAGATATTGTGATTTTTTAAAAAATGCTCTTATAATAGGAAGTAGGCGGCGATTTTTTCTCATAGTAGGTGGTGATAAATCGCCGTGTGCCTGCTTATTCGGGAAAGGGATGGGAGGGGGGTTATTATATTGATTTCAGAATAGGGAAGACAGAATTTTCTCTGACTTTGATAAGTTAGGAATAAAGATTAGGTGATAGGTTACATGTCCAAGTCAGATTTAGAAGCAGATTCAGAGACTCAACTGTTAGATGCAGTTGTATATAAATTTTAATTGGGATGTTTAACTTGCAAAAGCAGATGAATTGAGGGTATGTATGTATAGACACATATAAAAGTTTTTAAAATACAAATATGATTTGAAAACAGAATTCAAAACAAACTTCGACGAAATCTTCATTACGCATTCGCGTAACCTATTTGGAAAGAATGAGAGGGAACATTGAAACTGTAAGTGATTGTGATCGTCTTTTTTGTTTTTAAGTCGGGCTCCACAGAAAGTTGAGAGGGAAATTTTAATTTTAAATGTTTTTTAAAATATGATGATAAAGAAAAAATATCTCTTTCGTTGACTCGAAAATGGGGGGGGGGGGGGGGGGGGGGGCTTTGCTTTTGTCTCAAGATCTCCTTCACCTCATTTACTGTGTCCCTGATTCCTTATTCATCATCTGTCCATCTTTCATCCTCTTAAATTTTTAAAGATCCGTCTGTCATGCGTTGTTGGTGCCAAGAAAAATCATGTTTCCAACTTTTGTGCCAAAAAAAAAAAAAAAAATCATGTTTCCAACTTTTGTGCAAAATGTTCATATCTGGTTCCATGAATTTAGCGATACGCAAACATAAGACAGAAAGAGGCTGGAGTCAAAGAAAAGACCTATTGTGATCGGAGAAAAACAATACCTGTTATTTTATATGTTACAGAAATTGCGACTGGATTTTTATTTTTTTGGTGTATTGTTTGAATATGATAGATTTTAAGTAAAAAATCAGTGTAATTATATATAGTTTCGATGCTCGGATGTTTTCCCTAGCACGTACCCTAAAGGGACGAGGGCGGGGAATTTTGAAAATCCACTGTCAGGTACATTTTGACGCTAATAGCAAGACAAATAGTTGGTCACGCTATATGTTTTATTTAGTTTCTTACAAAGCTTGAATCAACGAACAAATCGGTACATAACATGAATGGCTAACAAAGTTGGTATAAACGCTACGCGGCAATTTGTTAACAATACGGCCTTTAGAAATTTTTATTTGGTACAGACCAAGAAAAGAAAAGTAAACTAGAAAGGTTTCTTGTTGCGGTTGCAACAAGAGTGTCTTCCTCCTATACAATTTTTGGTTTGGAAATATGAAGGACGTCACATTACATGTATTTATATTATATATTTAAGTTTTCAAATAGCAGTAACATTAAATCTTCAAACCGATAATTGTTGGTGAGCAACCATTTGATTTGGGGGGGGGGGGGGGGGGAGGGGGGCAGGAATTCTATTGCCAGCCGGTAAAATTTTTTCAGCAATTTTCTGAGCAGGCCATTTTTTTCAGCCATTACCAGAGTCGGAGAAAAATTTTCGCCGGTTCTTCGGGCCGGATTTAAACAAATTGTCAAATGTTGTGAATGTCTGTGTAAGTTAAACTCCCCACTGTTACAGAGTATGAGTTTATAACCGTTCCTTCAGATGTCTCTTTGCAATTAGCGAATTTCAGACAGATTGTATGATGTTAAAATAGAACCTTTTCTAGATTTTTGTGCCTATGCGTATTAGGTCTCTGGTAGATACAGCTATGTGAACAGTTTGTATTTATATTAATTAATTTTTTGACTTTAAATTGTCTGGCACAAAGGGCCAGCAAAAATTTCCATATCATGCAATGTATCCTTACTTTTGCATGGTCCGGGGAAAAAAAAAATTGCCGGCCCTTTGGGCCGGAATATTTTTTTCAGCATTTTTTAGAGCCGGGATTTTTTTTTTGCAAATTCTTCCTGCCCCCTTCCCCCATAAAAAAGGCGAGCTCGTAGCTGTAGAACCAATTTTCTTGAGAAGAGAAATGGTAATAACAAGTTACGTTCAATATATATATATATAAATACCATGAGGTTCTCGCTGTGCAGGTTCAAATTTGGACCCCCCCCCTTCCCTTTTTTCAAAGTTTATTTTGAATTTCCATCATGGCGACATCGTTCAATATAAACAGAACTGTTTTCGAAAAACGAGGGGAGGGAAGAATGTTGGAGAAATTGTTCATCAATTTGTAAATAAACCAACCGAAAATTATGTTCGAACGTTTGCTAGAATTAGAAATTAAACTTGATGTTCAAAATATAGTTATTGAAGTTTAGAAACAGGTTTGTAGGTTAGAAATCGGAATCAAACTACCACTTTTTGTGTGTAAATTCTGGTTTGTAGCTGATCTCTTCTAAATTAATCAACTGTTTTAAAATCAAATTGTGTATATCGAAATGTATTTATGAAATGCATATTCATCATTGCCGTGAAATCGGAATTTGAAAATCTCAACACTGCTTTTCTCGAGTCGGACTCGGACTACCAATTTTAGTGTGCGCCCGATCTGTTGGCGTGAAGGTGTATCGAAATACCCAACTCAAAATTTCGATGCTCATATCTTTTCAACAGTAAGAGATAGGAAAAATCAGAAAGACTAAATAAGACAGATATATGGATAAAAAATAATAATATTGAAATTTTTAGGAAACTTCATAAGCTTAATTAAGGATTCCGACTTCCGTCGGAATCCTTTCTGTTATTGTATTGTCTTTTCTTTATTCTTATTAAGGATTCCGACTTCCGTCGGAATCCTTTCTGTTATTGTATTGTCTTTTCTTTATTCTTATTATTAAGGATTCCGACTTCCGTCGGAATCCTTTCTGTTATTGTATTGTCTTTTCTTTATTCTTATTAAGGATTCCGACTATTCCGTCGGAATCCTTTCTGTTATTGTATTGTCTTTTCTTTCTTCTTATTATTATTCTTATTATTATTCTTACCTCCTCATCGTTCCGGTCACTTTACAAACAAGTTCCGCATCATGTGATAAAATGAATAGTACCATGTGAAAGAACATACAAAGATCTCAATTGAATTTTTTTTTGTTGTCGAAAAGTTCACATATGCCCCCGCTAGAGGTCACCAAAGGTCAAATCTTTAAACTCTTGTAACTCCTCAAGTAACCGTACGATTTGAACGAAATTTGTTTTAAAATGTTCTTTGAGAAATTTGCAAACTTTTTTACACTTACATGCTCAACAAAATATTTATGGTATTCGCGCTATATCGAGTTAAAAATGGAACTTTAAATTGGCACAGTGCCAATTTCTACAGTTTTTAAGATTTTGAGTTGAAACTTGGATGGTAGGTTACTTATAGGTAGTCATTTAATGTTGACCTACTTTCAAGGTCAAATTTTGATTCTCAAGGTCACAACAAACTTTTGCCTATATGACAAAGACAATTTGACCTTCAAAGTTCAAACTTCATACATATTATCGCTATCCCAAGCTCTTTCACTTTGACATTGACCCAAGGTCAATTTTTGATTCTCAAGGTCACAACAAACTTTTGCCCATAGAACAAAGACTATTTGACCTTCAGATTTCAAACTTCATACATATTATCGTTAAGCCCAGCCCTTTCACCTTGACCTTCACCCAAGGTCAAATTCTCATTATCAAAGTCACAACAAACTTTATTCTATAAAACAAAGACTGTTTGACCTTGAGAGTTCAAACTTTACACAAATATTCCTTGCACCAAACCCTTTCACCATGACCTTGACCCAAGGTCATTTGTTCGATTTCAAGGTCACAACAGATTTTGATTAATTAGACATTGAGCTTTGCTCAGATTAAAATCAATCGTGATGAGAATAATCACAATACTTATCTTTCATCCATGACATTCTCACTCCCATATCGGGAGTTCGCTTCTTTTCATGTGGTGGAGGTTTTTGTTTGTTTGCTTTGGTTCCTGTTTTGTCCTGATTTTGTATGCCTTCGGTTTCTGATTGTCTGAATTATCGATTTTGTGCTGTATACAGGGATATGGTCATTATCCATATTTGTCATTCGTTCAAGATTAAATAATTATTCTCAAGGTCATAACAAGCATTTAGTCTTGTAAAATTAACCTTTTTGTCCTATACTATTTATTCTTCACACATTTGAACTTAACATGGTATAAGAAAGATAACTCTTTTATTCTTGTTTTTTTTTTCTTAGTAGCATAACATATCTGTACTTTCATGTTGTTGTCATTTTCCATTCATAGAAATTATCTCATTGCAAAATCATTGTGCAATTCTGTTTTGAGAAAGTAATTGTAAAGGATTTGATATTGATAGAGCACGTAAACATGAGAGGTATTTATTTTTTTTTTCTTCTATTTTGTTGATAAATAAATAAGAGTCCCAAATTAGACATAAGCTCTTTTGACTCATTTGCTGAAATGAATAAGGCACTAAAGCTACTATTTTTTTCCATCTTCTTTATTCGGATTTTAACACTTCAGTTCCGAGGAAGGTCTAATAAAGGAGGAATCCGTCTGTTGCTTGCAACAGTAGCCATCTAGTTAAGGATTCCGACTTCCGTCGGAATCCTTTCTGTTATTGTATTGTCTTTTCTTTATTCTTATTATTCTTATTATTATTATTATTCTTACCCACAAATCGTTCCGGTCACTTTACAAAAAAGTACAGCATCATATGAAAAAACGGAAAGTACCATGTGAAAGAGCATATGAAGTTCTAAATTAAAAAATTTTTTCTTGTCGGAAAGTTCACATATGCCCCTGCTAGAGGTCATCAAAGGTAAAATCTTTAAAACCTTATAACTCCTAAACTAACCGTGCGATTTTAACAAAATTTGTTTTATATTGTTCTCTGGGAAATTTGAAAACTTTTATACGCTTACATGCTAGATAAAATATTTACGGTTTTCGCGCTATTTTGAGTTGAAAATGGAACTTTAAATTGGCACAGTGCCAATTTCTACATTTTTTGAGATTTTGAGTTGAAACTTGGATGGTAGGTTACTTATAGGTAGACATTTAATGCTGACATACTTTCAAGGTCAAATTTTCATTCTCAAGGTCACAACAAATTTTGCCCTATAGAACAAAGACTACTTGAGCTTTAGAGTTCAAACTTCATACATACTATCGTTTAGCCAAGCTCTTTCACCTTGACCTTGACCCAAGGTCAAATTTTGATTCTCAAGGTCACAGAATACTTTTGCCTATAAAACAAAGACTATTTGACCTTCAGCGTTTAAACTTCATACATACAATCGTTAAGCCAAGCTCTTTCACCTTGACCTTGACCCAAGGTCAAATTTTGATTCGCAAGGTCACAACAAAGTTTTGCCTATAGATTAAAGACTATTTGACCTTCAGAGTTCAAACGTCATACATAGTATCGTTAAGCCACGCTCTTTCACCTTGACCTTGACCCAAGGTCAAATTTTGATTCTCAAGGTCACAACAAACTTTTGCTTATAGAACAAAGACTATTTGACCTTAAGAGTTCAAACTTAACACAAATATTCCTTGCATCAAGCCCTTTTACCTTGATCTTGATCCAAGGTTATTTGTTCGATTTCAATGTCACAACATACTTTGGTTGATAAAATATTGAGCTTTGATCAGATTAAGATCAATCTTGAAAAGAATTACCTCAAATACTTATCTTTTTTCCGTGACCTTTATTCACGGTCAAATGATCATTCCCAGGGTCCTAACACACTTACTCTTGTAGAACTAGCAGTTTTTGTCCTACGCTATTTATTCTTCACACAAGTAGTCTTTCTTATTTGAACATAACATAGTATAAGAAACATAACTCTTTTACTCTTGGTCTTTTTTTTTCTCAGTAGCATTACTTGGCTGTATTTTGATTCTATTGTGACAGTCATTTTCTATTAATAGAAATGCTCTCATTGCAAAATCATTGTGCAATTCTGTTTTGAGATAGTAATTTTAAAGGATTTAGAATTGATAGATCATGGAGTATAAAGCTTTCGTTAACATGAAAGGTATTTATTATCTTTTTGTTCTACTTTGTTGATAAATAAATGAGAGTCCCAAATTAGACTAAAGCTCTTAAGACTCATTTGCTGAAGTGAATAAGGTACAAAGCAACTATCTATTTTTCCATCTTCTTTATTCGGATTTTAACACTTCAGTTCCAAGGAAGGTCTAATATAGGAGGAATCCGTCTGTTGCTTGCAACAGTAGCCATCTAGTTATTAAGGATTCCGACTTCCGTCGGAATCCTTTCTGTTATTGTATTGTCTTTTCTTTATTCTTATTATTCTTATTATTATTATTATTATTATTCTTACCCCCAAGCCAATCCAGAGACTTTACAACAAAGTACCGCATCATATGATAAAATGGAAAGTATCATGTGAAAGAGCAAATAAAGATCTTTATATATATTTTTTTTCTTGTCGAAAAGTTTACATATGCCCCCGCTAGAGGTCATCAAAGGTAAAATCTTTAAAACCTTATAACTCCTAAACTAACCGTGCGATTTGAATGAAATTTGTTTTATATTGTTCTTTGGGAAATTTGCAAACTTTTATACGCTTACATGCTTGATAAAATATTTACGGTTTTCGCGCTATTTTGAGTTGAAATTGGAACTTTAAATTGGCACAGTGCCAATTTCTACAGTTTTTGAGATTTTGAGTTGAAACTTGGATGGTAGGTTACTTATAGGTAGTCATTGATGATGACCTAGTTTCAAGGTCAAATTTTGATTCTCAAGGTCACAACAAACTTTTGCCTATAGAACAAAGACTATTTGACCTTGACAGTTCAAACTTCATAAATACAATCATTGATCCAAGCCCCATCACCTTGACCTTGACCCAAGGTCAAATTCTCATTTTCAAGGTCACAACAAAAATTTTCCCATAGAACAAAGACCATTTGACCTTGAGAGTTCAAACTTTGCGCAAATGTTCCTTACATCAAGTCCTTTCACCTTGACCTTGACCCAAGGTCATTTGTTCGATTTCAAGGTCAAAACAGACTTTTGTTGATAAAATATTGAGCTTTGAATAGATGAAAAGGAATTTTGATGAGAATAAACTAAAATGCTTATCTTTCATCCATGACCTTGGTTCAAGGTCAAATAAACTTTTTCAAGGTCATAACGAACATTTACTCTTGTAGGATTGAGAGAATTTTGTTCTTAAATATTTATTCTTCACACAAGTAGTACTTCTTATTTGAACTTTACATAGTAAGATAGATAACTCTTTTATTCTTGTTCTATGTTTCCTTTTTTTATCTTAGTAGCATTACTTGTCTGTACTTTCATGCTGTTGTCATTCTCTATTTATAGAAATTTTCTCATTGCTAATTCATTGTGCAATTCTTTTTGGGATAGTAATTTCAAAGGAATCAAAATGGATAGAATAGATCTAGGAGTTTAAAGCCTTCCTAAACTTGAAAGGTATTTATCATCTTTTTCTTCTATTTTGTCGATAAATAAATAAGAGTCCCAAATTAGACATAAGCTCCTTTGCCTCATTTGCTGAAGTGAATTAGGTACAAAAGCAACTATTCTTTTTTCCATCTTCTTTATTCGGATTTTAACACTTCAGTTCCGAGGAAGGTCTAATAAAGGAGGAATCCGTCTGTTGCTTGCAACAGTAGCCATCTAGTTAAGGATTCCGACTTCCGTCGGAATCCTTTCTGTTATTGTATTGTCTTTTCTTTATTCTTATTATTCTTATTATTATTATTATTATTATTCTTACCCCCAAGCCAATCCAGAGACTTTACAACAAAGTACCGCATCATATGATAAAATGGAAAGTATCATGTGAAAGAGCAAATAAAGATCTTCATATATATTTTTTTTCTTGTCGAAAAGTTTACATATGCCCCTGCTAGAGGTCATCAAAGGTAAAATCTTTAAAACCTTATAACTCCTAAACTAACCGTGCGATTTGAATGAAATTTGTTTTATATTGTTCTTTGGGAAATTTGCAAACTTTTATACGCTTACATGCTCGATAAAATATTTACGGTTTTCGCGCTATTTTGAGTTGAAATTGGAACTTTAAATTGGCACAGTGCCAATTTCTACAGTTTTTGAGATTTTGAGTTGAAACTTGGATGGTAGGTTACTTATAGGTAGTCATTGATGATGACCTAGTTTCAAGGTCAAATTTTGATTCTCAAGGTCACAACAAACTTTTGCCTATAGAACAAAGACTATTTGACCTTGACAGTTCAAACTTCATAAATACAATCATTGATCCAAGCCCCATCACCTTGACCTTGACCCAAGGTCAAATTCTCATTCTCAAGGTCACAACAAAAATTTTCCCATAGAACAAAGACCATTTGACCTTGAGAGTTCAAACTTTGCGCAAATGTTCCTTACATCAAGTCCTTTCACCTTGACCTTGACCCAATGTCATTTGTTCGATTTCAAGGTCAAAACAGACTTTTGTTGATAAAATATTGAGCTTTGAATAGATGAAAAGGAATTTTAATGAGAATAAACTAAAATGCTTATCTTTCATCCATGACCTTGGTTCAAGGTCAAATAAACTTTTTCAAGGTCATAACAAACATTTACTCTTGTAGGATTGAGAGAATTTTGTTCTTAAATATTTATTCTTCACACAAGTAGTACTTCTTATTTGAACTTTACATAGTAAGATAGATAACTCTTTTATTCTTGTTCTATGTTTCCTTTTTTTTATCTTAGTAGCATTACTTGTCTGTACTTTCATGCTGTTGTCATTCTCTATTTATAGAAATTTTCTCATTGCTAATTCATTGTGCAATTCTTTTTGGGATAGTAATTTCAAAGGAATCAAAATGGATAGAATAGATCTAGGAGTTTAAAGCCTTCCTAAACTTGAAAGGTATTTATCATCTTTTTCTTCTATTTTGTCGATAAATAAATAAGAGTCCCAAATTAGACATAAGCTCCTTTGCCTCATTTGCTGAAGTGAATTAGGTACAAAAGCAACTATTCTTTTTTCCATCTTCTTTATTCGGATTTTAACACTTCAGTTCCGAGGAAGGTCTAATAAAGGAGGAATCCGTCTGTTGCTTGCAACAGTAGCCATCTAGTTATTAAGGATTCCGACTATTCCGTCGGAATCCTTTCTGTTATTGTATTGTCTTTTCTTTATTCTTATTATTATTCTTATTATTATTATTCTTACCCCCAGATCGTTCCAGTCACTGTACAAAAAAGTACAACTTCTTATGATAAAACGAAAAAGATCATGTGAAAGAGCATATAAAGATCTTGAGGTAAAAAAATTTTGTCGTCGAAAAGTTCACATATGCCCCCGCTAGAGGTCATCAAAGTTCAAATCTTTAAACTCTTATAACTCCTAAACTAACCGTACGATTTGAACGAAATTTATTTTAAAATGTTCTTTGGGAAATTTGTAAACTTTTATACGCTTACATGCTCGATAAAATATTTACGGTTTTCGCGCTATTACGAGTTGAAAATGGAACTTTAAATTGGCACAGTGCCAATTTCTACAGTTTTTGAGATTTTGAGTTGAAACTTGGATACTAGGTTACTTATAGGTAGTCATGAAATGTTGACCTACTTTCAAGGTCAAATTTTGATTCTCAAGGTCACAACAAACTTTTGCCTGTAGAACAAAGACTATTTGACCTTCAGAGTTCAAACTTCATACATACTATCGTTAAACCAAGCTCTTTCACATTGACCTTGACCCAAGGTCAAATTTTGATTCTCAAGGTCACAACAAACTTTTGCCTGTAGAACAAAGACTATTAGGCCTGCAGAGTTCAAACTTCATACATAATATCATTAAGCCAAGCTCTTTCACCTTGACCTTGACCCAAGGTCAAATTTTGATTCTCAAGGTCACAACAAACTTTTGCTTAAAGAACAAGGACTATTAGACATTCAAATTTCATACTTCATACATAATATCATTAAACCAAGCCCTTTCACCTTGACCTTGACCCAAGGTCAAATTTTGATTCTCAAGGTCACAACAAACTTTTGCCTATAGAACAAAGACTATTAGGCCTGCAGAGTTCAAACTTCATACATAATATCATTAAGCCAAGCTCTTTAACTTGACCTTGGCCCAAGGTCAAATTCTTATTCTCAAGGTCACAACATACTTTTGCCTGTAGAACAAAGACTATTAGACCTGCAGAGTTCAAACTTCATACATAATATCATTAAACGAAGCTCTTTCACCCTGACCTTGGCCCAAGGTCAAATTCTGATTCTCAAGGTCACAACATACTTTTGCCTGTAGAACAAAGACTATTTGACCTTCAGAGTTTAAACTTCATTCAAATACTTGTTCAGTCATGCCCTTTCACTTTGACCTTGACCCAAGGTCAAATTCTCACTCTAAAGGTCAAAGCAACTTTTCCCTACAAAACAGACTATTTGACCTTCAGAGTTCATACTTTATACATATCATGCTTGGGCCCAGCTCTTTCATCTTGACCTTGACCCAAGGTCAAATTTTGATTTTCAAGGTCACAACAAACTTAAGTCTATAAAACAAAGACTGTTTGACCTTGATAGTTCAAACTTTACACAAAGATTCCTTACATCAAACTCTTTCATCATGACCTTGACCAACGGTCATTAATTTGATTTCAAGGTCACAACTGACTTTGGTTGATTAGATATTGAGCTTTGCTCAGATTAAGATCAATCGTGATGAGAATAATCACAGTACTTAGCTTTCATTCATGACATTGGTTAAAGGCCAAATAATCATTCTCAAGGTCTTAACAATCATTTACTCTTGTAGAATTTACACTTTTTGAACTATACTATTTATTCTTCACACAAGTAGTCCTTCTTATTTGAGCTTAACATAGTATAAGAAAGATAACTCTTTTATTCTTGTTCTCTGTTCTCTTTCTTTTTTTTTTTTTTCTTAGTAGCATTACAGATCTGTCCTTTCATGTTGTTGTCATTTTCTATTAATAGAAATTATCTCATTGCAAAATTATTGTGCAATTCTGTTTTGAGAAAGTAATTGTAAAGGATTTGATATCCATAGAGCATGGAGTTTAAATCTTTCGAAAACATGAAAGGTATTTATCATCTTTTTCTTCTTTTTTGTCAATAAATAGATAAGAGTCCCAAGTTAGACATAAGCTCTTTTGACTCATTTGCTGAAGTGAATAAAGTACTAAAGCAACTATTCTTTTTTTCATCTTCTTTATTCGGATTTTAACACTTCAGTTCCGAGGAAGGTCTAATAAAGGAGGAATCCGTCTGTTGCTTGCAACAGTAGCCATCTAGTTCTTATTATTATTATTATTCTTACCCCCAAACCGTTCCGGACACTTTACAAAAAAGTACAGCATCATATGAAAAAACAGAAAGTACATGTGAAAGAGCATATGAAGATCTTAAATGAAATTTTTTTTCTTGTCAAATGGTTCACATATGCCCCCGCTGGAGGTCATCAAAGGTCAAATCTTTAAACTCTTATAACTCCTTAACTAACCGTCGGATTTGTACAAAATTTGTTTTATATTGTTCTTTGGGAAATTTGCAAACTTTTATACGCTTACATGCTCGATAAAATATTTACGATTTTCACGCTATTCAGAGTTGAAAATGGAACTTTAAATTGGCACAGTGCCAATTTCTACATTTTTTGAGATTTTGAGTTGAAACTTGGGTGGTAGGTTACTTATAGGTAGACATTTAATGCTGACCTACTTTCAAGGTCAAATTATGATTCTCAAGGTCAGAACAAATTTTGGCCTATAGAACAAAGACTACTTGACCTTCAGAGTTCCAACTTCATACATACTATCGTTTAGCCAAGCTCTTTCACCTTGACCTTGACCCAAGGTCAAATTTTGATCCTCAAGGTCACAATATACTTTTGCCTATAGAACAAAGACTATTTGACCTTCAGAGTTCAAACTTCATACACATAATTGTTCAGTCAAGTTCTTTCACCTTGACCTTGACCCAAGGTCAAATTTTCATTCTCAAGGTCACAGCAAACTTTTGCCTATAGAACAAAGACTATTTGACCTTCAGAGTTCACATTTAATACATATAATGCTTGGGCCCAGCTCTTTCACCTTGACCTTGACCCAAGGTGAAAATCTCATTCTCAAGGTCACAACAAACTTTAGTCTTTAAAACAAAGACTGTTTGACTTTGGCAGTTCAGCCTTTACACAAATATTCCTTGCCTCAAACCCTTTTACCATGACCTTGGCCCAAGGTCATTTGTTCGATTTCAAGGTCACAACAGAGTTTGGTCGATTCGATATTGAACTTTGCTCAGATTAAGATCAATCGTGATGAGAATAATCACAATACTTATCTTTCATCCATGACATTAGTTCGAGGTCAAATAATCATTCTCAAGGTCATAACAATCATTTACTCTTGTAGAATTCACACTTTTTGTCCTATACTATTCATTACTCACAGAAGTAGTCCTTCTTATTTGAACTTTACATAGTATAAGAAAGATAACTCTTTTATTCTTGTTCTTTTTCTATTTTTTTTTCTTAGTAGCATTACACATCTGTACTTTCTTGTTGTTGTCATTTTCTATTAATAGAAATTATCTCATTGCAAAGTCATTTTGCAATTCTGTTTTGACAAAGTAATTGCAAAGGATTTTGATATTGATAGAGCATGGAGTTTAAAGCTTTCGAAAACATGAAAGGTATTTATCATTTTTTCCTCTATTTTGTAGATAAATAGATAAGAGTCCCAAGTTAGACATAAGCTCTTATGGCTCATTTGCTGAAGTGAATAAGGTACTAAAGCAACTATTCTTTTTTCCATCTTCTTTATTTGGATTTTAACAATTCAGTTCCGAGGAAGGTCTTATAAAGGAGGAATCCGTCTGTTGCTTGCAACAGTAGCCATCTAGTTATTCTTATTATTATTCTTACCCCCAAACCGTTCCGGACACTTTACAAAAAAGTACAGCATCATATGAAAAAACGGAAAGTACCATGTGAAAGAGCATATGAATATCTTGAATGAAATTTTTTTTTCTTGTCAAATGGTTCACATATGCCCCCGCTGGAGGTCATCAAAGGTCAAATCTTTAAACTCTTATAACTTTTTAACTAACCGTCGGATTTGAACAAAATTTATTTTATATTGTTCTTTGAGAAATTTGCAAACTTTTATACGCTTACATGCTCGATAAAATATTTACGGTTTTCGCGCTATTCAGAGTTGAAAATGGAACTTTAAATTGGCACAGTGCCAATTTCTACATTTTTTGAGATTTTGAGTTGAAACTTGGATGGTAGATTACTTAGAGGTAGACATTTAATGCTGACCTACTTTCAAGGTCAAATTTTTATTCTCAAGGTCAGAACAAATTTTGGCCTATAGAACAAAGACTACTTGACCTTCAGAGTTCAAACTTCATACATACTATCGTTTAGCCAAGCTCTTTCACCTTGACCTTGACCCAAGGTCAAATTTTGATCCTCAAGGTCACAACATACTTTTGGCTATAGAACAAAGAATATTTGACCTTCAGCGTTCAAACTTCATGCATACTATCGTTAAGCCCAGCTCTTTCACCTTGACCTTGACCCAAGGTCAAATTTTGATTCGCAAGGTCACAACAAAGTTTTGCCTATAGAATAAAGGCTATTTGAACTTCAGAGTTCAAACTTCATACATATTATCGTTAAGCCACGCTCTTTCACCTTGACCTTGTCCCAAGGTCAAATTTTGATTCTCAAGGTCACAACAAACTTTTGCCTATAGAACAAAGACTTTTTGACCTTAAGAGTTCAAACTTAACACAAATATTCCTTGCATCAAGCCCTTTTACTTTGACCTTGACCCAAGGTCATTTGTTCGATTTCAAGGTCACAACATACTTTGGTTGATAAAATATTGAGCTTTGATTAGATTAAGTTTATTCTTGAAAAGAATTACCTCAAATACTTATCTTTTTTCCGTGACCTTTATTCATGGTCAAATTATCATTCTCAGGGTCATAACAAACTTACTCTTGTAAAATTAGCAGTTTTTGTCCTACGCTATTTATTCTTCACTCAAGTAGTCTTTCTTATTTGAACATAACATAGTATAAGAAACACAACTCTTTTACTCTTGGTCTCTGTTTTTTTTTTTCTTAGTAGCATTACTTGGCTGTATTTTGATTCTATTGTCATTTTCTATTTATAGAAATGCTCTCATTGCAAAATCATTGTGCAATTCTGTTTTGAGATAGTAATATTAAAGGATTTAGAATTGATAGATCATGGAGTATAAAGCTTTCGTAAACATGAAAGGTATTTATTATCTTTTTGTTCTATTTTGTTGATAAATAAATGAGAGTCCCAAATTAGACTAAAGCTCTTAAGACTCATTTGCTGAAGTGAATAAGGTACAAAAGCAACTATTCATTTTTCCATCTTCTTTATTCGGATTTTAACACTTCAGTTCCAAGGAAGGTCTAATAAAGGAGGAATCCGTCTGTTGCTTGCAACAGTAGCCATCTAGTTATTCTTATTATTATTATTCTTACCCCCAAGCCATTCCAGAGACGTTACAACAAAGTACCGCATCATAGGATAAAATGGAAAGTGTCATGAGAAAGAGCAAATAAAGATCTTCATTTAAATTTTTTTTCTTGTTGAAAAGTTCATATATGCCCTAAAAATGCCTTTAAAACCCTATAACTCCTAAACTAACCGTACGATTTTAACGAAATTTGTTTTATATTGATCTTTGGGAAATTTGCAAACTTTAATACGCTTACATGCTCGATAAAATATTTACGGTTTTCGTGCTATTTTGAGTTGAAAATGGAACTTTAAATTGGCACAGTGCCAATTTCTACAGTTTTTGAGATTTTGAGTTGAAACTTGGATGGTAGGCTACTAATAGGTAGTCATTGATGATGACCTAGTTTCAAGGTCACATTATGATTCTCAAGGTCACAACAAACTTTTGCCTATAGAACAAAGACTATTTGACCTTGACAGTTCAAACTTCATAAATACAATCATTGAGCCAAGCCCTTTCACCTTGACCTTGGCCCAAGGTCAACTTTTGATTCTCAAGGTCAACAACAGCATTTTTGCCTATAGAACAAAGACCATTTGACCTTGAGAGTTCAAACTTGGCGCAAATATTCCTTGCATCAAAGCCTTTCACCTTGACCTTGACCCAAGGTCATTTGTTCGATTTCAAGGTCACAACAGACTTTTGTCGATAAAATATTGAGCTTTGATTAGATTAAGAGGACTCTTGATGAGAATAAATTTAAATGCTTATCTTTTATCCATGACCTTGGTTAAAGGTCAAATTAATTTTTTCAAGGTCATAACAAACATTCACTCTTGTAGAATTCACAGGATTTTGTCCTTAACTATTTATTCTTCACTCAAGTAGTACTTCTTATTTGAATTTTACATAGTAAGATAGATAACTCTTTTATTCTTGTTCTCTGTTTCTTTCTTTTGTATTCTTAGTAGCATTACATATCAGTAGTTTCATGTTGTTGTCATTTTCTATTAATAGAAATTATCTCATTACAAAATCATTGTGCAATTCTTTTTTGAGAAAGTCATTGTAAAGGATTAGATATTGATTGAGCATGGAGTTTAAAGCTTCCGTAAACATGAAAGGTATTTATTATCTTTTTCTTCTATTTTGTTGATAGATAATTAAGAGTCCCAAATTAGACATAAGCTCTTTTGACTCATTTGCTGAAGTTTATATGGTACTAAAGCAACTATTCTTTTTTCCATCTTCTTTATTTGGATTTTAGCACTTCAGTTCCGAGGAAGGTCTAATAAAGGAGGAATCCGTCTGTTGCTTGCAACAGTAGCCATCTAGTTTTTGTTTACTATTATAAGCAAAAAAGTGTCTTCCTCCTATGAACTTCTGAATTTGGAAATATGAAGGACGGTGAAAGACGTCATCGTGATAAATCGTTACAGTGTGCATCTAGCATTTCATATCTTGCATGGCTGTCGACTTTCAAAAAGAATGGAAATTATAGATAGCAAAATACGAGATATTTAAGCTTACAAATAGCAAAACATGAAATTTTCGGTCCTTTTGAGTAATTCGACGCTCCCGTCAAATATTTGAATCTACTAAAAAACATGATAAAAAAAATAACAGAGACCAAAAATAAGAAAGACCAATCTAGCTTTTACTCCAAACGTAACGTTGGAGAACTTTCATTGTCCTAGCTTACAGGGTTCTTGAGAAATCGCTGATCCAATTTTCCACGGTTACGAAAACAATAGGTCTTCCGACGGAAGTCGGAAGACCTAATAAACGTTATAATTTTTGACGTTCCTGGTCAATAAATGGACGTCATTCAGCTCGCTCGTTCTCAATAATGCATTCCATTATCTGTAAGATAGATATATTTTTGATTATTATGCTTCCAGTGAGTTTCTTCTGTGATAGGTTCTACTCTACCATATTGTGACAGAGAACGGTTCCGGTGTACACTATTACCTTTCTAAGTGTGCACTATCACCCTAATAGTGCACCCCTGTCTTTCCACAGTAGTGTTCTTAATATAAGTGATGCTGACCTGTTTATACCCAAGCAAATGTTCCTAGATATTTATTTTTTCCTTTAAAATTAATGCCAAATTTATGTTGCTATATTTTTCTTGTTAAATAATGCCTGTACATGTACTTATCAACCACACTATAGATCTTTTACAGTCAAAGAGTTGTAAATCCAGAATATGCACAAGGTTTTTTGAAAGAGAGGTAACTCGTACAATCAATATTCATAACATATATCTTGAAAACGTTTTCTATGAAGGGAGTACACTATCAAAAACAAATGTTCCTAGATAGCTATTTTTTCCTTTAAAATTAATGCCAAATTTATGTTGCTATATTTTTTCTTGTTAAATTATGCCTATACTAAATGACCACACTATAGATCTTTTACAGTCAAAGAGGGGTAAATTCAGAATATGTTTGTCTGTAACACAGAGTTTTTGAAAGAGAGGTAACTCGTGCAATCAATATAACATATATCTTGAAAACGTTTTCTATGAAGGGAATACACTATCAAAAACAGTCAGCATAATAATAACAATAGTGTTAGGTTTAGTGTTCACTATGCCGAAATAGTAGTCAGGGTTCTGGCACATAGTGCACTCCCCTTCGGGTCGTGCACTATGTGCCAGAACCCTGACTACTATTTCGGCGGCATAGTGAACACTAAACCTAACACTATTATATAAATAGAGCAGGGTGGATACTAAAATCCACTCGCTGAAAGTTTTCAAATAGAGAAACTTATTCGTTAACATGTCGCTGCAAAGTAAAAAAAGTTTTTAAAATGGATGAAAAGTTCTTATAATCAAATATAATTAGATATACAAAACTTGAAATATCTTATTCATTATATCGCCTAAATCTCCAAGAAATATCCTGTTGTTTCGTGAAAATATAGCATTCCTATTTAATTTTATTCCCAGGCAACAAGCGATTGATTTTCCGATGATGACGTTATAAAAACGAAAATATTACGGCGAAAGCCATGGGGTCTCCTTTATGAGATATTTTTGTAGATATTAGTATTAAACGATATATCTTACTTCATAGTTTTTACTCTCAGATGTAGATGATAATTTTCCGGTTTCATCAATACCAAATTTGTCCAAATCTGTCGAAAAACAAGCAAATTAGAGGAGTGTGAACGCCAAAAACTAAAGAGGCAACCAAAGGGAGATTGAAGCTAAATGAAATATACCTCGAAATGTAAAGAGAGTCCTTAGGAAATGTTAATACTTCTGCCAATTATTCAGAACATCATCTTATAGTGGAGACTTTTCTGGTTCAATCGGTGCCTTATTTATTTGGATACTTGAAATAATTATCTAATCAGAAACGTATGAAATTTATGTATTGCAATGCATATTGACGTCAAAAAGTGGAGACGTTATCATCATTTTTCTGTTTTTATACAAAAAATCACAATAAAAACTAAAATGTAGCACTTTAAGTATAGAATGAATAACACCATCAAAAAACAATTACTTTTGTGAATCTATTGATGTTTCTGATGCTCAAATACACCCAATATTGATGAAACTATAACGTTTTGAAAATCATGTTCACATACTTACGTCAAAATGGACATATATGTACATATACGCAGTCTGACGTCAATGGACATATATGTACATATACGCAGTAAGAGGGTTAAAAATCATTTAAATAAAATTGAAAAGATAACTGTATTATTAATACATATGAACATACGAACCATTCCACAGAATTATTCCTGTAAGCTAACCATGTTAATGTAATTATTGAAATGTTTAGATTATGAGAAATATCTGTAAGTCAGTCATTTATGTATTTGAAGCATAGAAGGAAAAAATATTACACATGATACTTACATATAATATTTCTTCTATTTCAAAGAAAAAGTAGTCCTTTAGGTAGTGAAAAAGAGTAAAGCATCAACAATTTTCATAACAATGTTTCCGTCCATATAGACGGAAACGTTTTCATGAAAATTGTTGATGTTTTACTCTTTTTTCACATACCAAAGGACTGTGGAAAAAGTATTATGGACATGGAAAAAATATTCCATAATGAAAAATCCTGGGAAATTTCATTATAGTTATTAAACTTCCAGGAGGAAGAAATATTATGCGGAACAAAAGTTCGTTCACACAGGGGGCGAATCTCCCGGAAGCATATGAATTTCACACACAGATTACATGACAGTTTTCTACTTTGTCTACATTACATTTTTTCCCAAATGATGTGAAAGCACTTGCATACTTGCGTACACCCGGCTACGCGCCTGAGTCACCATCCATTTTATTTTTTCATTTATTATGAAGTTTCGGTTGTTGTTCAGGAGAACTATTCTCGATCCTGCGCCCCCCTCCCCCTAGATCCGCGCACACAAACTTTAAAACTCACATCAAGTGATGAGTGCATATATAAGGAAATAAGATAAAAGTTCATGAAGCTTTATTATACATGCATAAATGTTTTGTCATCCCACAAGAATGTTGAGTGCATGGCTTTCGTGTGTACAGCATAAGTAGTTGTCATGAGCAAACTTCCCCTCTTCTAACGTTTATGAAACTTTGTAAAAGCTTTTAAATGAATTAAGTTTATATATGAGGACGTTATAACAATTGTGAGTATCTTCGGAATATTTAATTTTACTCTCTCTCTCTCTCTCTCTCTCTCTCTCTCTCTCTCTCTCTCTCTCTCTCTCTCATCAATGGTAATTATAGAAAAAAAGAACAGTAATTTGAACACGCGAAAATAAGTTTATACCTGGACAGTTTTATTTCCTACAGATATGCTTGAAAGTTATAATGGGTGTACCTACCTTACAGAAGTACGTTCTGCACCTCCTCGTTATTGTGGTGAGATGCAGTGCTATCATGAATATAAGTGAGTAAAAATGATCTTTTATTTGTTAGAATTTGAAGAATTTTTTGGAATTTAGTGCTAGATTTAGTGCTATAGTGCTATCATGAATTTAAGTGAGTTAAAATGATCTTTTATTTGTTAGAATTTGGAGTAATATTTGGAATTTAGTGTTGAATGAATTTTGAAGAAATATTTGGAATTTTGTGCTAGATTTAGTGCTATAGTGCTATCATGAATTTAAGTGAGTTAAAATGATCTTTTATATGTTAGAATTTGGAGTAATATTTGGAATTTAGTGCTAAATGAATTTTGAAGAAATATTTGGAATTTTGTGCTAAATTTAGTGCTATAGTGCTATCAAGAACATAAGTGAGTTAAATGATTATTTATTTGTTTTTTTGAGGAAATATTTGGAATTTAGTGTTCAATGAATTTTGAAGAAATTTTTGGAATTTAGTGCTAGATTTAGTGCTATAGTGCTATCATGAATTTAAGTGAGTTAAAATGATCTTTTATTTGTTAGAATTTTGAGGAAATATTTGGAATTTAGTGTTGAATGAATTTTGAAGAAATTTTTGGAATTTAGTGCTAAATTTAGTGCTCTAAAGCTATTATGAACATAAGTGAGTCAAAATGATTTTTTATTTGTTAGAATTTTGAAGAAATACTTGGAATTAAGTGCTAAATGAATTTTGAAGAAACATTTGGAATTTAGTGCTAAATTTAGCGCTCCAGTGCTATCATGAAAATAAGTGAGTTAAAATATTCTTTTTATTTGTTAGAATTTTGAAGAAATATTTGGAATTTTGTGCTAAATGAATTTTGAAGAAACATTTGGAATTTAGTGCTAAATTAAGTGCTCTAGTGCTATCATGAACATAAGTGAGTTAAAATATTCTTTTTATTTGTTAGAATTTTGAAGAAATATTTGGAATTTGGTGTTGAATGAATTTTGAAGAAATTTTTGGAATTTAGTGCTAAATTTAGTGCTCTAAAGCTATTATGAATATAAGTGAGACAAAATGATTTTTTATTTGTTAGAATTTTGAAGAAATACTTGGAATTAAGTGCTAAATGAATTTTGAAGAAACATTTGGAATTTAGTGCTAAATTTAGTGCTCTAGTGCTATTATGAATTTAAGTGAGTTAAAATGATCTTTTATTTGTTAGAATTTTGAGGAAATATTTGGAATTTGGTGTTGAATGAATTTTGAAGAATTTTTTGGAATTTAGTGCTAATTTAGTGCTCTAAAGCTATTATGAATATAAGTGAGACAAAATGATTTTTTATTTGTTAGAATTTTGAAGAAATACTTGGAATTAAGTGCTAAATGAATTTTGAAGAAACATTTGGAATTTAGTGCTAAATTTAGTGCTCTAGTGCTATCATGAACATAAGTGAGTTAAAATATTCTTTTTATTTGTTAGAATTTTGAAGAAATATTTGGAATTCAATACAATACGCATTTTTCCCATTATTCTCAAATTTATCATTATAATGAATCAATAATTGTGAGGAGTTTATGACAACTTTATAAAACAGACCATAAATAAACAACAAATGATTTTTTTTCCATGAATTCAAAAACAAAAAAGGAATAAAAAGATAACAACAGCAGCCATGGAAAGTGTTTCTTTGTCAACCAAAGATTTATTTTGACATATTTTTTTTTTACATACGAGTACATTGTAATTACTAGTGCTGTATATTGATATTGATTTATTGAAGAGTATCGATATTTTGATATTTTCAATACGTATCGATACACAAATGCTGAGTTCAAATAAAAGCTTCTTGACACCTGGTCACACTCCCAAATTTGGAGTTCGCTTCTTTTTGTTTGTTTGCTTTTATTCCTGCTTTATCCTGATTTTGTATGCCTTCGGTTTATGATTTTATGAATTATGGATTTTGTTTTGAGTATTAGGATATGGTCATTACACAGCCAATTGTGCCTCATATGAAATTCATGTGAAATTTACATGAACTTTACATGAAAGTTCACATGAAATTTATGAGAAACGAGCAAGAATATGAAATTTACATGAAATTTTTCACATGAAATTCATGTGAAGATTTTTACATGGATGTTATGTGAATTCGGTTTCCAGTGAAGGTCACTTAGAAAAATTCATGTGAAATTCATGTGAAGAAAATTCATGTGAAATTTATGTGAAATATTTTTCACATAAATTTTATGTGAAATTTATATGAATTTTACATGAACTTTCATGTGAAATTTACATGATGCTCATTTTATATGAATTTCTTGTGAGGCACAATTGGCTGTGTATCAATATTTGTCATTCTATCTGTCTTACATTGAGTTGAAAAACGAAATGGAATGGTGAGGTCAGCTTTTTGGAAGCATTTTCACAAAATCACGGTTTGTAATCTCGCAACGCAGAACATTCGTTCATCACAAAAAGGTGAATGTGATACAGGAATCAAAGCAAACAAACAAAAAACATCTACAAAATGAAAAGAAGCGAACTCCCATTTTGGGAGTGTGACCAGGTGTCAAGAAGCTTTTTTTTTTAACTCATACGCCTAATATTCAGAGGAAGTATAAAAATGAAAACAAAAACGAATTAAAAGTTTATATTCATTAAATGTATTGAAAGTATCGATACTCAGCATTTGTATATCGATACGTATTTAAAATATCAAAATATCGATACTCTTCAATATCAATATCAATATACAGCACTAAACATAAGTTAGTTAAAATGATTTTTATTCAATAGAATTTTTAAGAAATATTTGGAATTTAGTGCTAAATGAATTTTGAAGATATATTTGGAATTTATTGTAAAATTTAGTGCTCTAGTACTATCATGAATATAAGTGAGTTAAAATGATTTTTTTATTTATTAGAATTTTGAAGAAATATTTGGAATTCGGATTTCAGAAAAATTAGATTAGTAAAAAAACAAAACAAAACAAAAACAAACAAACAAACACACACACAAAAAAAAAAAAAAAAAAAATGCTTGATACGTCATGATTAAACTTATAAAATATTTGAATTTCAAACATATAGTATCATGAATATAATATATTGTTGTTTCAGTCGACGATAGTCATGTATTGGTAAAAAATCCAGGAGAGAAAGCGGAATTTCCCTGTAGAGTTCAGGATGGAGAGGTACTGTATCCTTTCTAATTATATTGTATTTTTTCTACTTATCCATTTATTTATTTTAAAATTATTTATTTTTTTAATATTCATCGACTTTTACGTACTAGAAGCAAGAATACTCAATGTTTCACATTATCACCTAACAATGGGGGGACGGGGGTACCTCTCCCCCACCCCCTTACCTCCCCTCCCGCCCCTCCTTTTCACCCTTCCCTTACCTCCCGCCCCCTTCTCTCCCTCCCGCCCCCTTCCACCTCCCTCCCATTCACCCTTCCATCCATCCTCCCTCCCCCTCTCTCCAGTCTCCCTTCCCCTCTCCCTCCTCCCACCTCCCTTTCACCCTTTCCACCCCCTCAACAACGAGAAGACCTTAAGATTATTTATAACCTACTGTACGTCTCTGAAGACATCTGTGTATCATGACAAGTAGGAGGGTTTTGCGAACGTAATCCGGCTAACCAATTCGCTATATATTTAAGCGGATCACCGCCCGTAGTCGACGCTGATTGCACATTGTCACCTCAGTTGATGTATTGTCAATCAGACCTGATTCGTGTTAAGGTGTGTTTGTTTTGGTTACTGAATCGTTAGATTTGGGTGTTGCCGTTGCTCTCTAGTGTTGTTTGCTGTTGTTCTGCCATGATGTTCGGTATTTGTTACATAATGTGTGTGTTCCGCTTTGGTCAGTGCATGGTAATCTTGCTGGAGATCTCTTCTATATCCATATGTTCAGATCCAACCTTTACAAAGATGGCCGTCATGAATCTAAGGTGGAAGTACATTTTCGACGGTTTCTCGGCAACTGTTGTATGGTATAACAAGAAGTTGTGTATTATTTGAACTGATCAGTTGAAAGCAAAGAGACCTCTGCATTGTTGGATAAATACGATAGCTGATTGATATGTTGTGAGCCTCGATTTTTCTGGGATGCAGAAGGTATTCTGCTGATAGATTATTTCCAAAAAGGACAAACAATTAATGGCACATACTTAATAATGCTTCATATCTGACACAGTTACGTGAAAACATTAAACTTTTAAAAGCGACGCGGAAAGCTCACTAGTTAAAGGTGTGTTGTTCCATCAGGACAATGCTCCTGTTCACAAGTCTGTCACTGCCATGGTTGCCATTCATAATTGTGGCTTTAATTTGATTGAGCATCCGCCTAATTACATGATCTTGCTCCATCATACTTTCGTCTATTCCCAAAACTGAAAGCAGCTATTTCTGGCACCCACTTTCATTCCGATGATGCAGTGGATAGCTTTCTGACCAGTCAAGATAAGGAGTTCTTTAAAAGTGGCATTGAAGCCCTTAAACACCGGTGACAAAAGTGTATAGATACTGAAGGGGATTATGTAGAATAATGCAGAATGTCTGACAAAATTCAAATCCATCAATACGAGGCTCTCAACAACCAGCCCTCATATGTACAGTCATATACATGTATATATCCAAAATCAGAAAAAAGATCCAACGTTATAGAAAATAAATATGTGAAAAGAGCTAAGTACCACAAAATAGCGATGTTTAGTTTCACATTTTATTGCTCATTAATTTTCTTTTCATAAAAATCGTTATTCATTATAACGATAGCACTACCTTGATCTGCCTGAAGAATAATCACTTGTCTAGAATAAATCTAAATTCCAGCCAGAAAAAGGTAGAGACAAAACTCTAGATAAATACTTTGAAAGCTTATGGAATTCAAATTTTACAGAAGATTCTTAAGTGCCTAATAATTTGTCATTTAAGGAGGGTTGGAATACCAAGATGGCGGCGGCATTATTTTCTTTCTCACTTCCTAGGAAAAGTACAGTCTTAACTCCCTTAAAACATTTGATACTCTGATTGATATATGCATTTGAGTATCCTGATAAAGTTTGAATAAGTTCCGGCGTCATTTGAGGAAATTATGGCAATTTTGGAAATTTAGGAGTTTCATCCATGAGCAAACCACGACGTCATTTCGACGTTATCGGGAAAAATGGCGTCGCGAAATCTTCGCATTCAAAATGCAATAAAAACATAATTACGAGACATATTGCATTGAAACTTGGCATGTATACAATAGAAAATCAAATCTTCATCACAGTGTATTCGTTGACAAATTTACGTTACCGGAAAGGGGATGTCACTTCATTGAAAATGGACGATTTTGGAAGAAAAAATTGAAAAATATAAAGCCTTGTAATATTTTAATCCTGAATTCCATTTTTCCCATTTAATCATGAAATCATCTCTGGACATTCTTGATAATTTTGATAGTTTTTGACAAAGATTCATCCACAGGATTCCTAATAATTAACTAGCAAATAGAGTAAATTGGCTTGAAATTGCATTTTTTAGCGACAGTGTCATCTTTTATTCATGTATCCTGCCTGTGTTTAAAACACAATTCATTTGATCTTTTCCATATGTAAGTGCAATATATTTATGGATATTTTGGAAGTTAAATCAAAATTAATTTCCAATAGCTTTACGAGAACTGGAATGACACTTTCAATATTATGACGTCATTAAGAAATTCACGAAAACGTCGATTCATGCATATTTCAAAGTCTCGTAGAAAATTTTCCTGTGGATAGAATCAAATGTAAGTTTGTATAGTCAAGGATAGACAAGAAATATATAATTTCAGAATTTTTTAGAAAAATTGAATTTGGTGTCCAAGTGTTCAATACCTCCTTAAACAAAGAAAAGCATTAAAAGAAGTACAAAATGCAAACGAAATCATCATAAAAGAGGCAGATAAAGGTAGTGCTGTCGTTGTAAATAATAAGGATTCTTATGAAAAGAAAATCAATTAGCTTATTGCTTATTGATTTTCTTTTCATAAAAATCCTTATTTTCATAAAAATCCTTATTTTCATAAAAATCCTTTCATAAATGTAAAAGTAAATACGATATTTTGCGGTACTTTTAGATTTTCCTTTTTTACATTATATTTCTACATGCATATATATAATTATCTTCTTAAAATATCTAGAAAGTTCATATACTCAAAAACTCTACCAAATTTAAACGTCTTCAAATTCAATAGCATCATTTATAAACAGATAAAGTTACAGCATGGACTAGACATGCACGTTTCGGGTACTCAACCTTCGTCAGTGATCCTCAATCTAAACAATATAAGATGGCCAAAGAGTCAGTGAGCCTCAATCTAAACATTGTAATATATTGCCAAAGAGTGTGAAAATGACTATGTCCAAAAATATACCGAAAGATGTAGCAGGATGGGTGGGATTTGATGCTACAGGATCCACATCTTAGAAATTTCATGAATTTTGGAAACAGAAAGTTTTGAATGCGTCGAAGAGACAGACGATCAACCGAAGTTGATCGAACTTGGCTACATGTGTCCTCGGGGACTCCTGGTCCACCAGCAGTGACACTCACCAAGTAGTTCAAACCCTAGACTGATTCCCGTCGTCTTTTCGATTTTACAGTCCTACGTTCGATTTGTGCAGGTATCTGACGTAAAAGCATTGTGACGTCATTAAATTCCTTTGAAAACGTCATATATGTAACCCTATTTCCCTGAATTCCGTGCTGGTTTCCATAGAATTTGATGACGTCACAATGCGTTGACGTCAGATACCTGCACAAATGGGAAGTAACTCTGTATTTCGAAAAGACCGAGGTCTCCGAATAAGACTAAACCTTGTAACCCCCTCTCCTCCGAACACGTAACCCGTCATTTCTAGATCTAAGTGATAATCATTTCATTTTGATGGTTTTTGTAATTTTCATTGGATCTCTTTTGACGAAATTTCTATTGATATGTTATTGTTATAAATGATTCTAGTCCTAATTACCGGTATTACGTATTTTTCATATGTTTTGGAAATTTTGCGAAACTAATCTAATAATTCTTGCAAAATATATATAACTACACCAGTATCATTCTTCTTCCTCAGGTTGCCTTTTGGTTTCACAATGATCAAATTCTACAAGATATACCAGTATACAAAAGGAGCCCCATGAACAGCAAGAAACGAGTATACATTAACAATGTGTACAGAAATCAATGGGACCTAGTCATAGAAAACATCAAACTGTCGGATGAGGGGAAATATAAATGCAAGTCAAGGACTACGGATTTTGCACAATATCAACTCTTTATAAGAGGTGATGTTAATGACTGTCATTAATAAAAAAATCTGTCTGAAATTATGAAATGAAGCTTTCGTAAATGAATTTATGAAAGTACACAATCTTCATAAATAGCGGATCCGATACATCCTAACCGTTCTATTCTTTGATGCGCGGTTTATGAAGATTAAAATGAAGATACCTTGCGAGTTCTCTTCGGTAGATACTGCTCTCCCAAATACAATTGACAGGCACACGATTGAAATCCAATGTTTTCAAAGAACAAGAGAAAACAGCGTTTTAAATTTTTTGTTTTAAACGTATTGTAGGAACCTGGTGCGTGTGATCTGATTTCAATTTCATCATTTCATTCTCATATATTTTTTAGCATTTGATATACTAGTATGTATGAAATATCAAGCTAATTTTGTGTAGATCTATAAATATATTGATGTATCAATTTAACTCTTTTAAAGGTCCAGTGAAACTTGATAGCACCTCTCCAAGTCTTATTACTGTACCAGAATTTGATGACGTCAACTTATGGTGCAATGCCAGCGGTAAACCTGATCCGGAAATTACTTGGTTTGTGGTGACCCAGTTCGCTAACAGAGAGGAAGAATCAGGTTAACAAAAAACAAAACACCCCCCTAAAAAAAACCCCCCAAACTAAACATTAACAGAAAAAAATAGACTCAACAACCCCCTCCCCCCACAACACACAAAAAAAACCAAAACAAAAGAAAACAAAAAAAAAACAACAACAACAACAACAACAACAACAACAACAACAACAACAACAACAACAAAACACTCCAATAATTAAGATTCAAATCAAGGATGTTTTTCTTTACTTTTTCCTGATCTTTCTATGGCGATATCCAAAATCGAAAGCAAACTCCGTGGATGTGATTGCCAACTTAAGTTGATCAATTGTGTGATTCCTCTAACCAATAATATGTACACTGTAACATATTCACTGACTTGCATATATGGAATATATATGTCAAAAAACAACAACTGACTCGTTCAGAACATTACAATATCTTTTTCGTCTTTTAGACAACCTTCATGTACGATTTGATAACATCACTGATGAGGGTTAAGTACCCGAAACGTGCATGTCTGGTCCACGTTGCCAATTTATCTGTTCTTAAATGATGCTATTCAATTTGAAGACATTTACATTTATACCACTTGGTGAGTGTCACTGCTGGTGGACCAGGAGTCGCCGAGGGCACATGTAGCCAAGTTCGATCAATTTCGGTTGATCGTTTCTTCAACGCATTCTAAACTTCTGGTATCAAAATTTCTTGAAATTTCTAGAAAGGGGGTCCTGTAGCATCATATCCCTCCCATCCTGCTACGTCTTTAGAAAGAAGGGAGGAGATCTCCAACAAGACCCCGTTGCAGCATCTACAGTAAAACACCAAAACACCCGATGCAAAAACACAAAAGACGAGTACAGCACGAGACGGAAAGGAGACACACGACATGTAAACATCAAACACAAAAGACTACACTTAAACCGACGAGACCAATGGGTAACCGGTGCCGACTTTGGACGGCCATCTGTCACGCAAGTAGCAAATGGTGTGGTTATCCTGGATTACGTGCGCACAACCCTCTCACTTATCCAATTACCCAGAGGTCTCGAAGAACGTACAATTGTGGTGTAAAACAACCTCCTCACTGTAAGATGACATCACACAAACAAGACCGCAAAACGCAGAGGCCCCAGAGACACAGATGAATATGTAAATGGATATAAAAAGAGGGCATGCGTTATACAGTCCGTGCTCTGCCGGCTGTAGCCAGCTCATGTATGCAATCACCCGAGGAGTCCGACTGACATTCAGAGAGGACAGGTGGTCGGGGCCCTGTCTTCTCTAAAGAGGTTTGGACAGGGCCCGTCATGGAGTCCCGTCGTCACAGTCAGTCAGAGTGCAAGTCTCAAGGATGCGCTTGTACAAGACTGTAGATTGGTCAAGTACCAAGCCTAGTGTCCGTCTGGTGACATTAGGATCATATCCACGGTATAAAAGGCGTTTGATGATTCTGACGCATTTTCGATGGTTATGCTGCCTACCTTTGATCCTCTTTATTTTGTTTATCATATCACCATAAAAGACAGGTTGTGTAATACCCATAGTAATGTACTCTGTTGCATGTATAGATCCGAATTTTAAAAGAAGTTGACTGTAATTTTTGTAAAATTTCCAGAAAGTCTTAACTAGTTTATGAAAGCGGAAACCTTGACCTAAAAGTTTTTTGGTAATTTGTAAATTTCTACTGTGAAAATCCAAAATATCAGTACATGCTCTAGCGTACCGGATGAGCTGTGATATGTAAATGCCGTATGACGGTAATCTTGGAACATCACCGTCAAGCCAAGGGAAATTTACTATGTTGAATCCAAAATCATCCCTTTTGTCATATACACTTGTATGAATCTTTCCGTTTACAATTTTGATATTTAGGTCCAAAAAGGGTGTTTCTGTATTTGAAAGGTTTGCCTTGTTAAGGGTTAATTCTTGTGGATAAATTTCATTCTTATATAATTCAAAAGCAGGATTGTCAATGGTTAGATTATCATCCAGATACCTAGAAGTATTATTGAAACATTTCAGCTCATCAAATTTTCTTTGCTTTTGAAGATTTTGGATAAATTCTTTTTCATAAGTGTATAAAAATAAATCTGCAACAAGAGGCGCACAGTTAGTACCCACAGGAATTCCTACAACCTGCTTGTATAGATCCTCACCAAATCTAACATAAATATTGTCCAAGAGGAAGGACAAGGCATTACACAGGTCACTACATGTCCATGATTTGTATGATTTGTAGTCTGTCGAGGAAAAGAAACCCTTCGATTCAGATGTACAAATGTAAGTTTTTCGCTCTCGATCAAAACACCATTTAATGAGATTAGATAATCGATCATTAATTTTGTCATGAGGAAGTGTGGTGTACATATTAGAGAAGTCGTATGAAGAAATCGTATTGGCTTGGAAATTTCCAGATTTCATTTTTTCAATCACATCCCCTGAATTCTTAATAGACCAAAATAAATTTACATCGTTTCGACATAGTAACTTTCATACTTTTTTGGCATATTACATTGTTTAGATTTAGGATCACTAATGAGGGTTAGGTACCCGAAACGTGCATGTCTGGTCCACGTTGCCAATTTATCTGTTCTTAAATGATGCTATTCAATTTGAAGACGTTTACATTTATACCACTTGGTGAGTGTCACTGCTGGTGGACCAGGAGTCCCCGAGGGCACATGTAGCCAAGTTCGATCAATTTCGGTTGATCGTTTCTTCAACGCTTTCTAAACTTCTGTTATCAAAATTTCTTGAAATTTCTAAAAAGGGGGTCCTGTAGCATCATATCCCTCCCATCCTGCTACGTCTTTAGGTACACTTTTTCGACATAGTAACTTTCATACTTTTTTGGCATATTACATTGTTTAGATTTAAGATCACTGATGAGGGTTAAGTATCCGAAACGTGCATGTCTGGTCCACGTTGCCAATTTATCTGTTCTTAAATGATGCTATTCAATTTGAAGACGTTTAAATCTACATGAAAGGCATTGGTATTCCTATGGGTACGAAATGTGCACCTCTAGTTATATTTGCTTCTTCGTCTAAAATGAAAATATTTCTTACTCATTTAGAACATTTTATTTTTTACTTTAGAGATAGGAATAGAAGGACCTAAACTAGAAATAAGGAACATAACCAGGCATTGTATGGCTTCCTACAGGTGCCATGCTAGTAATAGATACCTGGAACTCGTCACTGTCAACGCTTCATTCGAAGTTCAAGTAGTCTGTAAGTTTCATGAACAGATTTGTATCATAGGAGCTCGACGCCAACAACCCTCAATGACACCCATGCCCTTCCAATCTCTTTCAAGTCAAAGTTCATATATGAGGGGATGGACATGGTGAAAGGGAGGGGGGGAGAAGGGGGAGAAAAAGAGATAGGTTGGGAGTGTAACAGTAACTAGAAAAATCAGGAAATAACTTTAGATGTAATTAATCTTGCTCTTGTGAGTACAATCTCAATTTGAAGAATTACCACAAAATTCAGCTTTATATTCCTTAAACATTTTCCGCCTCACTTCACTCACCACAGTTTTTTTTTCAAAATGTTTCGACTCAATTAGCTCGCCATAGTTTTTCAGCCCTATTATAAAAGCAACAGTCATTTAAGTAATATACATTAATACAGCCACGTCTATTCGTGTATTTTAAAAGTGTTAAGGAGAGATTCCCTGTCCAACCCTAATAAATAAGGAAAGAAGAGCTGGATACCATTGTGGCTAGTTGGCGTCGAGCTCCTGTAGTTTGTATTATTATTTGAAAAGGGGATCTCCAACAAGACTCAATTATAACACCTACAACAAACACCCCAAACACAGAGTAGACAAGCACAACAAGAGACACAAAAAGGACAATGAACACGAAATACTGGTAAGACATCAAAACACTGAGCAGACATAAATCAACGAGACCAATGGACAATCGGTGCAGCCACGTTGGTAGCAAATTGTGTTTTTATCCGGAGTACGTGCGCACAACCCTCCTATCTGTCCGGTTACCCTGTTATTTCAAATACTGCAAACTGTTGTTACTATAATAGCCTCCTTATGTAAAGTGACCACGCAAACAAGAGTTGTTTCTATATCGCCCCCAACGTTATTATTTTCGTGTTGTGAAATGAAAACATTGTGTGTTACAAGTGACGTGAATTATAACTGCGTGTTTGAAATGACGCGAGTTAGAATATGTGCATGCATTTGCTGGCTGTTGCAAACTTAGTAACAAAATTTCAACAATAAAACTGTAGATACATGCATAATGATTGCACAAGTGAAACAATCAAGAAGAGCATTGGGTGCGGATCTAGGATCTAAATAAAGCCTGTGTTTGTGAAACACGAATGCCCCCGGTGGCATCTTTGTTAGTATGAACACTATTTTCTGTTAAGTACATGTATGTGAGGTCACTGGGTTAAAACGTCAAAGGTCAAGGTCACGAGGTCAAAATTTTGGTATCAATGGAAAGGTCTTGTCACAAGGAATACACATGTGAAATATGAAAGCCCTATCACTTACCATTCAAAAGTTATGCCAAATGTTAAAGTTTTTGAAAATTAGGTCAAAGGTCAAGGTCAAGGTCATGAGGTCAACAATTTTGGTATCAATGGAAAGGTCTTGTCACAAGGAATACACATGTGAAATATGAAAGCCCTATCACTTCCAATTCAAAAGTTATGCCTAATGTTAAAGTTTTTGAAAAGTAGGTCAAAGGTCAAGGTCAAGGTCACGAGGTCAAAAATTTTGGTATCAAAGGATAGGTCTTGTCACAAGGAATACACATGTGAAATATGAAAGCCCTATCACTTCCCATTCAAAAGTTATGCCCAATGTTAAAGTTTTTGAAAAGTAGGTCAAAGGTCAAGGTCAAGGTCACGAGGTCAAAAATTTTGGTATCAATGGAAAGGTCTTGTCACAAGGAATACACATGTGAAATATGAAAGCCCTATCACTTCCCATTCAAAAGTTATGCCCAATGTTAAAGTTTTTGAAAAGTAGGTCAAAGGTCAAGGTCAAGGTCACGAGGTCAAAAATTTTGGTATCAATGGAAAGGTCTTGTCACAAGGAATACACATGTGAAATATGAAAGCCCTATCACTTCCCATTCAAAAGTTATGCCCAATGTTAAAGTTTTTGAAAAGTAGGTCAAAGGTCAAGATCAAGGTCACGAGGTCAAAAATTTTGGTATCAATGGAAAGGTCTTGTCACAAGGAATACACATGTGAAATATGAAAGCCCTATCACTTCCCATTCAAAAGTTATGCCCAATGTTAAAGTTTTTGAAAAGTAGGTCAAAGGTCAAAGTCAAGGTCACGAGGTAAACAATTTTAGTATCAATGGAAAGGTCTTGTCACAAGGAATACACATGTGAAATATGAAAGCCCTATCACTTCCCATTCAAAAGTTATGCCCAATGTTAAAGTTTTTGAAAAGTAGGTCAAAGGTCAAGATCAAGGTCACGAGGTCAACAATTTTAGTATCAATGGAAAGGTCTTGTCACAAGGAATACACATGTGAAATATGAAAGCCCTATCACTTCCCATTCAAAAGTTATGTCCAATGTTAAAGTTTTTCGGACAAACAGACAGACAAACAGACAAACAGATAAACAGACAAACAGACGGACAGGCCAAAAACTATATGCCCCCGAATCTTTGATTCCGGGGGCATAAAAAAGGGGAAGGGAGGGGGATTGACGTGTCGAGACCAGTTTAGAATGGTAATACTGAGGTACAGGTGAATTAATCTTGTCATACATTCGTTAGAATAGATAATAATTTTATGAGGATAATTTCAGCTAGAGCAGAAACGTATTTCATTTTCTGGAAAATTTCAGAGGAGATTTCCGCTGGGTGTTCTCCAAATGGGGGGAGGGGGCGGGAAGACTGAAAGGAACTGATGGGTAGAAAGGATACAGGAGGGTGGAGGAAGGAGTTGGGAGGGAGACAAAGGGGTAAATGGGGCGGGAGGGGAAGGCGATGGGATGAAGGAGGAAAGGGGCAGGGAGGGATGAGATGGCTACCCGCCTCCCTGTCCCCCTTCCCCAATGAATCCACCTCTGGTTTAACTTTAGCTTCATCTTATTTTTCTTTTCTTTTTCGTCAAGTCAAGCCATCAGCAGTTCTTAGTACCAGCGTTAATGGGGTTGGAACGGATATCTCAAGAATACGTGGTCAAATTGGTGACGAAGTTCGTATAGTCTGTGACGTTTCATATTTCCCGCCAGGATCCATCATGTTGTACCACGTGAACAGTCTCCTAGCAAGCGTTGAAAACGATCAAGTGAGGAAAGAAAATATTGCAAATCCCTATGAATTTACCAGTCGTTCAATTTATAATTCTAGAAAACAATTCATAATGACATTTCAACTTGAAAGTCAATCTACTGGACGTTACACATGCGTGGCAAACAATCCCCATGGCAACGCAAAGATATCTATCTGGATCGAATTATGAAATTGACTAATTAAAGTAATTACAAGTATTTTATTGTTATTAATAAAAAATAAAGTAAAGATTATTTGATAATCTTATAATTTGAAATATATCCAATATTACTGATGTTTTTCCCGTATCAGAACGGGAAAATATCCTTTTACAGCTCGCGATAAAACTCAATTTCTGAGAGGGGAGTCGCCGGTACCCTGTCAGCTTTTGTAAAACACGCACATGGTAGCCCCTAAATCTGCTGTCTTTTTTATAGTCATTTGTTGAAAACAAATATAGATATAAAACGCATTAAAGCGTTCCAATTCTTAATGTTTTATGTGCCAATAAAAATGCAAATACAAAAAGAAAGTCAACACGAGGAAACCGGAAGTAGAAACAGTCTTCATGCTGCCTCCGCCGTTCGTCTCTGAAATATAAGAACGAACATGTACATAAAGTAGATCAAGGAAGTGCTAGATTACGTATTTATTAATATATGAATTTGTAAATTTTTGACTTATAGCAGTTATAGGTCCAATTTACGAGGGCTGATTGATAATGTCATGAGCCTCGTATTTAGGGAATAATTAGCTTCTGACGTTATGCTTTCGGACGGTAAATGCTGATTTTACAGCGGCAAACTTAATTTGTTTTCTGGCGACGCGTTAGCGGGGCCAGAAAAACAGATCTTTGCACCGTAAAATCAGCATTTACCGTCCGCAAGTATAACGTCAGTATCTAGTTACTCCCCTTCTAATGAAATCTATATTTTGTGAATATAAGGCGAAATGTGACGTTAGCAACGTCAAAACCTAGTATGTTCTGCACAGTCTGATTAAAACCAGCCCCCCTTCTCCTACGTCGTCGACGAAGGGGAAGGGAGGCTTGTTTTAATCAGACCGTTTTACTGCCGTAACTAAAAAACAAACAGCCATTGAAATTCGACGTTATATAGCTACATAGAATGAAGGAGATACGACGGGTTGTTTTTATAAGGGGGCGAACATTTTATGCTGAGGGGGGGGGGGGGTGAGTGGGGGCTGGCAGTATTCTGACCCAGAAAACGTTGAAAATAAATTATCTGTCCCTCTTTGTTGCAGAAATAAATATAATGGCCCACATAAGTGTTGAAAATCCAAATATGTTCGGCTCGCTTCGCTCGCCATTCATTAAAAGAAAGATTGGTTCACTAGCAACAAGGCCGATTTTAGGCTCGCTTCTCGCTTCGCTTGCCTAACACTGAAAAAAAAATTTGTGCTCGCTCCGCTCGCCCTTCCACAAGTTTTTATATCAAGTGCTATTTAGACATTTATGAAAGTATAAACAAAACTGCACATTTATTTCTACAATGCCTATAGGTGCAGTCTCCACTAAAGTGTTAAATTACGATTTGAAAATGGTGAAAAATAAAGTTTCGCATTTGATAAATATTTATATTTTTATTGAAGGATACATATCTTAGGTATTTGAAATGGAACAGGGGAAATCTCTTCTTGGTCTACTTCTAGTGATATGCTTTGTTCAATAGAGGGGCCTGGATTGCAATTTAACAGCTACGTTACAAGGGGTAGCCTTTTGTTCATTCCATCGCTGAAGGAACAAAAGTAGTTACAGTATAAACTTAGTAGATCATTTGTTATAAAAGTACCAATTATCAAAATATATGGTCAAAAATATCTCTAATTGATGTGATAAGTAAGCAGTGTATATAAGTAACCCATTATTTTATGATATTCACATTAGTTTCTCTAAAATACTACAAATACTATCGAAACAGATACGTTATCATTTGAAACAGATACATTACTTTCAGTTCTATAAAGTCGTATTTGAGTACAGTGCAAAGGTTATCCCCTATGAATCTCAATATTGTGACAAATGAGTAATGTGACAACAATTTATGGTATAAATCATGCCTCTGTATTAAGATATTTATTGAGTTTCCAAGGGAAAGGCTGTTTCTCAGGGTTTTCCATAAAAACACAAAATATGTCCTATAAGCTATGGTTTTGCTTTATTTTCAACTGTTATATGTTTCTTCCGACAAAAGCTAAAATATCAGCGTCAAACCAGTAATATATAACTTTATGGGCCAAAAATGAAATCTAGGTAACGTATCTGTCGGTAACGTATCTGTTTTTAGCTGCATTTTCCTCGTATAACTACTGCATGTAATATAACAATTTTGACACATGCGAAGCTATAGAAAATATAATGATACATTGACTACATGACGTATTCGAACAACAAAATGAAGTCAATTCGACGACATATTTCTTAAATATTCTAATTTATAAGCATGCTTTTTAAATGATACAAATGTAGCCTAGTCAGTAAAAAAGCTTCAACTAAAAAGGTGTCTAATCATTTTTTTTTTTCAAAGACAGCTTAGAATTTCGCTCCTCATGTAACACTTTTTAGATTTCCTCTATTTCGGCCTCGGATAAATTAAATAGGCGCACCGAAATCATATCATAGAATATATATTTCAATATAGGCATGGACGTATGTAGAAAATTTTCCGGGGGGGGGGGGGGGGAAGCCTGGATAAATTTTCCTAGATCCGTCCATGTCCAGCCTTTTCGGGGGTGGGGTGGGGCTTCCAACCATTGGGTTTGAAAGTAATTATATGTATAAATTGAAAAAAAAACCGGCAATTTTTGCAAATACCATGGTCGGAACCCACTCCCTATAGATCCGCCCGCGCTTGATGTATATAAACTCTCTTACCTGATGTTGTTTTATAGGCGGGCGAACTCGTTGGTATCCTGCTTGTTGGCGCATGCGTAGTTGTACATGGCGCATAATCATGATCGAATGTAAATAGTCTGAAAAGTTCTTCGTTGATTTTCACTGCAATCGAGGCATTATTTGAGTCGCACAAATTTGAAACAACTTTTTCTGTGCAGTTGAAATTAGGGGTCTTTATATCTCTGAAAGGATTAACGTTCGAACAATAATTAACGCAAAAAGAGTTTTACAATTTATGCAATTGATCAGATATACGTAGTATAGTTTTGTAATTATAACGTCCATAAATCTAGATTTAAGCAATTTCTTTTATGATCCATTTTAGATTTGGTTAAATTTATGTATCATGCATGCCTTACCCACAATCTGGCAAAGGCTTGAAAATTTCCGCATTGCACAATGATGTTTGATTTTTGACATCAGAATTGTTGAAACAGCTTGGATCCACTTCTGATAAAGATATAGCATATTCATCAATGATAACTATTAAACAATGTCATATAGATTATTTTAGGAATCGGGCAAGTAAAGTTAAGAAAGGAACCTTCTAAAGGTTGGTCGGGGCAAGTAATAGAGTCTTGTCGTCACAGTTTGTCACGTTGGCGTGCAATTCTTGAAAATATGTAAATTGGTCCAAAATTTAAGACGAGTAATTCTATTATATATATGCAGTATTTAGAAGGATTGACTCGATTTATTTTTCTTCGAATTGGATTGGCAAATGCCACATAAAGACCAAGAATGTATCATTGTGCGTAGCGATAGTAACAGTTGTATTCTTACCCAGAATTCCTTGCTGACATAGTCTGTTTGTGATATTTACAACATAGTCCATTTCCGGCACGATCGGTTTGATGTAGTCGTTGTAAAAACAGGCTCCTCTCTTAGGAAGGTAGCAGTTCCTAAACTCTGTTAAATTTCTGACAAAAGACAAAAATGAAAAAAAAAAAAATTAGATTGAAATTATCTTTCATTTACAGTTAAACCTGCCCTAGTGACCTACTATGTTATGGGACTCCTTGTTTTCTTAAGTCAGGCTTCATTTCTCAAATGAGTTAAAGAAGATCCTGACGATAATCTCAACAGCACTCACAATAGAGTACAAAATTAAGCATCAACGGACCCCTAGCAAGCTAGAGGTGGGACCAAGTGCCCGGGAGGAGTAAGCATCCCCTGTTGGTTAGCCGCACCCGCCGTCGATGTTTAAGCACGAAAATGAAAACAATATATAAACTTCATGCACTGTCTGACGTTATGTCTATATAGAAAGTGCTATGGCGACAATGTCAGGGAAATATATTCAATACACTTACTGTCAAACCCCTCGCGGGGAACTTTTTTACGAGCTCCACACGGCAAAGGGCATAAGTGTGACACAAATGAGTTAAAGAAGATCCTGACGATAATCTCAACAGCACTCACAATAGAGTACAAAATTAAGCATCGACGGACCCCTAGCAAGCTAGAGGTGGGACCAGGTGCCCGGGAGGAGTAAGCATCCCCTGTTGGCTAGCCGCACCCGCCGTCGATGTTTAAGCACGAAAATGAAAACAATATATAAACTTCATGCACTGTCTGACGTTATGTCTATATAGAAAGTGCTATGGCGACAATGTCAGGGAAATATATACAATACACTTACTGTCAAACCCCTCGCGGGGAACTTTTTTACGAGCTCCACACAGCAAAGGGCATAAGTGTGACACAAATTAGTTAAAGAAGATCCTGACGATAATCTCAACAGCACTCACAATAGAGTACAAAAGCATCGACGGACCCCTAGCAAGCTAGAGGTGGGACCAGTTGCCCGGGAGGAGTAAGCATCCCCTGTTGGCTAGCCGCACCCGCCGTCGATGTTTAAGCACGAAAATGAAAACAATATATAAACTTCAAGTAAATGTCTTGATATGGAACTGTGTTTAGAGACCACCTGTCTTATGCGACCTTGATATGACATTCCCTTTTGAGGGTCTCGCACCCTAATATAGAACACGATCGGTTATATTTCTTACGTACTTTCAAAAAAATCCGACAAATAACGATTCTTGTGAATATACGGATGAAGTAGAACCGATCATAGCTAGAATTATATAAAGCCTTCTGTTTTGAGAGAACAATTTTATTGCATCTCCGGTATTTTTTATACAGGTCTAGCTGTTAATTCTTGCAACATTATGGTAACAAACGCTCAAGCATGTGATATTTTATTCAGATCTGAATCTAGAATTTTTATAACACAAGGGGAAGGAAGAAAAGATCAGGTCTAAAAAGTTTCTGATTTTCAAAACATAATTATTAAGGTTAGCATCCTGTAGCATAATATCCCACCCATTCTGCTACGTCGTTGGTACATTTTAAGACATAATTAACTTTCATACCCTTTGGCCTTATTTCATTATTTAGAATGAGTATCTCTGACGAGGGTTAAGTACCCGAAACGTGCATGTCTGGTCTATGCTGCAAATTTATCTGTTCTTTAATAATAACTATTGAATTTGGAGATGTTTAATATTAAATTAGAAGAATAAAAAAGAAAATAGAAAAACTTGACAATTTCCTTTCAATATTGACATAAGCCTGTGTGACAGTCCCTCCCGCTCTTTCTTCACGCCCACCTTTCTTTTGGTCATGACCACCTTTCTTGTGGTATACTTACTGACATATGTCATGCAGGTGGTCCATATCACTAAATCCTTCAATCCTATTTGTCCAGCGTCCTAGGCTCATGTAACATTTTCCAACTTCCATCATTACATCGTTATCGCACTCTGTATAAAAAATATAAAATATTCTTGTATAGTGACAGGAGTCCCCGAGGGTACATGTAGCCAAGCCCGATCAACTTTGGTTGATCGTTTAGAGTTGGAACCCTTCCGCATTATTCATATAAACACTTATTTCCTGTTGCAGTGTGGAACGGTCAAAGTCGTCCCCGTGATATTGGATGTTTTAAGTGTACATGTATTTATTACTTCTTTCCGGCTTTGTCGCCTGAAAGAATCTTTGTTTTAGCACTTTATCAATTTGACATTATACATTCTAATTTGCGATTTCGGAAACTTGACATTTCATCCAAAAATATTATCGAAATAAAAGGAGGTTAACATCTTAGCACCAATCTCCAATACAATTTGAACATAGATTTTATTTGGATATGCTACTGAATAGACCCTACAGGAAATTTGGAACCGCTTACTCTCAATATGCAACTATTTACTTTAACCGAGGTAAATACACGAAAACTCTTGACGCAAAACATCAATTCGCCGGAAGAATTCAGATACAAAAAATACCTGTAATTACTTATGAGTGTGTGTACTCTAAATGTGAAATATGTGAAATGTGAGTATACAATTTTCAATATTGAAATATATGTTCTATGGTACCAATTTTGTTGTACTAGACACGTGTTTCAGATATTTTAATCCTCGTCAGTAGTACTTCATGCCAAGTCTTATCCCCCTCCGCATCTTTATATGTCTTCTGTACCGTCCTGGTTGCTCCCCAAATAATTTACATTCAAAGCTATTAAGCCTCTCTGATCTAGTTTTAGCACATGGAGAAGTGTCGGGTTGGATGATGAACAATCCCTTGATCGATCCCACCCTCGACTGATATTTTTCTATCCGGAATTCAAAGTGGTGCTAGATTCTGTTATTCCCTCACTCTCGGAGGTATAACTGAGGAACTGCTACGTCCTGCTACGTCTTTCGGTACATTTTTAGACAACATCATTTTTACACTTTTTGGCCATATTACATTGATTAGATTGAGGATCACTGAAGAGGGTTAAGTACCCGAAACGTGCATGTGTGGTCCATGCTGCTTTATCTGTTCTTAAATGATGTTATTAAATTTGAAAACGTTTACCACTTACTTATCTGACATTCATGATAATTGTTTGCAACTGCCTGTAGAGAACGAAACACGGGATTTTGAGAGCATAATGTCACATGTTTGTCCCAGCAAGATTTAAACGACGGATAGTTCCTGAAAAATTGAGAAAAATATTGGAATAAAAGATCTAGGTTGGATTTAATTGTTATAGTAAGTCGAAGAAGCAAAAAATGGGGAAAGAAGAGGGGGAACAAATATTGTTTAACTATTAGATTCTATATAGAAATCTTTGAAATGAATGAAGGAAAGATTAAAATTGAAATATTTCTGTAAGCCTTGATATATATGAATTTTCAGAGGAATACTGATAACTTACTGACAAATACTGCCTGGGACTGTTGAACCATCAAGTGAAATTCCAAGATCTTTTGTCAAACAAAGTCGTGCTTCATCCAAAAAGCAACCTTTAAAAATAAAAAAAAAAAAAAAAAAGTATAATTTATAATGGTATGAAGAGGATTCCTTTATTCGAATAAATGAATGAATCAAATAAATATATAAAGAGAGAGAGAGAGAGAGAGAGAGAGAGAGAGAGAGAGAGAGAGAGAGAGAGAGAGAGAGAGAATTAGAGAGAAAACGAAAAAAAAAACACCCCCAAAGAAATAGAAAGATAGGAAACAAAGAAGGTAAGAAGCAATGAATATGTGCAAATTTTTGTAAATAAATAGATAAATAAATAAATAAATAAAGCATAGAGTCATTGCATAGTCAAATTATGTATTTCAATATATATAGTATAGAAATTGTTGCAATTATTTACCAGCAGCAAGCCCACACTGGTCCCTCTCGCTATTCAACTGCCCAAACAAATTATTCCAATCCGAATTATTACGACACCCTGGCTCCAACGGTTGAAGGCAGGTAATAGCGTTGGCAACATCTCTGAAATTTTAAAAACAGCTTCCCGATAGCCTCCTCCCTCCCTTACACAGAAAATGATTATGGGTCAATCGCTAGCTCGCTCACTCACACACTCACTCACTCACTCACTTTAAAATTATGTAATATTGTTGACAGAGAATCATTCCATTACAGTCAAACCTATCTTTAGCGGTCACCTGTGAAAGAAATTTAAAGTCATATTCGCAGAAAATTGGCGTTTGAAGACAGGTCAATACAGGTGGCCTCCAAGACAGGTTTGACTGTAGATATTTACTCGTTTTATAATACTGTTAACGCTATTATTTTCGTTTGGGGAAATCTTCGCGAAATGTCCATTGCAACATTACGCGTGGAAATAATTTTGGCGAAATCGGGAGTATTCCCTCTAGTCTTTTATACTGGTTATAATTTTTACGGGGATATTTTCGCGATAATAACAAAATAGTAAAAAGCACGAAAAATACTCCAGCGCGAAAATTTCCTTGTTTACGGTATGTTTTCTTATTTTTACGGACTTCATACATGTATCAGCATTCTTTATACTTAGAAGTACATTATGGTATGTACCACCTGAACATTTAGAACAAAATCATGATTTATTGATATTCATAGTACAATTCATACCGTAGCAATATTCGTAGTACAATTTTTCGTAAAGAAGGAAGAAGTATAGAACTGATGCAGATGCAGTCATGGAACATGTGTCTGTAATGTGTATTGAAGTGCTGGTTACAAATGTGTGTTTTAGTATATGGGGACTGTTTGTCATCATATTGTAAGTTTCCTTTACAAACGAAACAAGCAATCACATTTTGTAGCCTATCTGCAAGATTAAGTTGATTTTATCCGAATTTTAAAACGAACGAATAAGATAAAAAATACATTTACTTGTATTTTCCCTAAATTTATAGAGCTGGCTTCCACTTTTCTAAAGAAATGAAAAATAAAAACCTTACTGGCATATTTCTGGCATGGATTTTCCTTTGGTGTCTTTGACGTCTTTCATACAATCATCAATCTGTGTACCATTACAGTATTCATCCGCGCATTGTGACAACTTTCCACTCACAAAAGAATCCACATTGATCCACACAGGTGTAAATCGACAAGTGTCGCCCAACTTTGAAGAACAGTCGGAGGCAGTTTGGAAGTCGCTTATATACAAGGGAAAAGAAAAGAGAAAAGTTTATTGATTGAATAAAAGAATATATGAAATACATAAAGGCAATGCTGATCAGCCTTGAGTTCAGTAAAAACATGTACTCACAGACATTGCTGGTCCGCTTTAAGTTCTCCATCAGCGTCGATTGCAAGATTCAAGCATTTTGTCATCTCAACACTGTCACAAACTGGTGGAGGGTCTTGGAATAACGAAAAATAAGATCGATTTGTTTATTGGATTGAAACAAATGTCTTCAAATTCTATAGCATCATTTAAGAACAGAATTTATGGACCAGACATGCACATTTCGGGTACTTAACCCTCGTCAGTTATCGTCAATCTAAACGACGTAATTTGGCCAAAGAGTGTGAAAGTTACCATTCCCAAAAATGTACCGAAAGAGGTAGCAGGATGGGTGGGATATGATGCTACAGGACCCACGTTTAAAAAATATCAAGAGATTTTGATAACAGAAATGATTTTGGAATGCGTTGACGAAACGATAAACCAAAGTTGATCGAACTTCTTACACTCACCAAGTGGTACAAACGTTTAATGTCTTCAAATTCAATAGCATAATTTAAGAACAGATGAATGAATAAATAAATTTTGATAACCGAATTTTCGAAAACTATTGACCATGATTCTGAATATGTCGAAAATAGCGTCGTAAGTGTTAAAAATTGTTAAAAGTGATACATTGTACGTAACTATGGTGGTGGTGGCGTTGATGGTAGTGTAGGCAGTTGAGGCAATGGTGGTGACGATGTTGTGGGCGGTGGTGGCGGTGATATTGTGGGTGATGGGAGTGGTGATGATATTGTCGGCAGCGACGATGATGGTGATGATGCTTGCGGTGATGGTGGCGATATAGGTGGCGATAGCGGTGGAGGCGGCGGCGATGAAGGAGGTGCTGATGATACTGGCGGCGGCGATCGTGGTAATGATGCTGGAGGTTGTAGTGGCGATGTAGGTTGCGGTGGCTGTGAAGGTAGAGGCGGCGGCGGTGGCGGTGATGTCCGTGACGGTGACGATGTTTTGCGGCGATGATGATGGTGGTAGTGGCGGTGGTGGGTTGTGGCGGTGGTGGTGATGGCGGTTGTGGCGGTGATGGTGGTGATGTTGGCGACAGTAATATATAGTTCTGGAGGCGGCAGTGATAGTGGTGATGTTGGCGGCGGTGATAGTTCTGGAGGCGGCGGCGGTGGTTGTGATGTTGGCGGCGGCAGTATTTGTGATGTTAGTGCTTATTACAGTGATAACAACAACGACATGATGATAATGCATGATCATCATGATTTCGGTGTTGATTACTAGTATGATTAATTAATGATGGTGAAGACGAAAATGATATTGATGGCATTTGCGGCGGTATTTGCAGTGATGTTGACAAGTATATATATATACATGCAAATGTTTTCATGGAAGAAATGTTGGTGATGAGGCGACATGCAAGTATAATAACTACGATTTTTATGATTGTCCCTTTATATAGTGACTGCTGCGATAGCGCCAGTTTAGCAGAAGGGATGCTGACGGTGCGGCGGCTACAGTAAAAGCGCTGTTGATTAAAAACGTACCATTAGAGCAATTGAGTCGCTTGACCTGACTATTGTAATCAGTGATCGTGCTTTTCCAGTCAAAATCATTTTGGCATGACGGAGCTAGGGCTGTCAGACAATCTACAGCAGACTTCAGAGACCTGTTTTATACAAATACATGTAAAATCATGTATTGCGTAAATTTCTTCCACGCACTTTGATATCAACCCCCCCCCCCCCCCAAAAAAAAAAAGTCAACATATACCAACGAGATACCTAGAGGTACTATATCAAAAGATTTCAACTCAATAAATACCCTTGTTTCAGAATTCACAAAGCATAAGCCTGGTACACAGATAAATCTGGGACACAGTTTGTACCCATGAGAATCTTTACAATCTGCCTATAATTTCGCCATTGAATTCTAGAGGACGAGATGTCCAAGGCACCACAATAGTAAGCTAGGACACGTTCATTATTTGGGTGAATTAAAGCGGAAAAGAAACCTTTATTCCAGATCAATAAGTAGTCTAGTATTGCATTGTTTTATCCTCTCCACTAAATCTATATAATAAAAGAGGATCCCAAACGATTCTCTACTTCATACGGTATTAATGAGAATCTCTATTACGTACTAGCGAACAGAATCAGATTATTTACATAACTTTGAAAGAACAAAACATAGAAAATACGAGTATTTCCACAACAAGTAAACCAATCAACTTAACCATTCTGTTTGTTTAAATATTCAATATTTTTTGAATGAAATATACAATTTCTTAAAGTCTTTTCAGATCAATATAACATTTATGCTCATCGATTTTTTGTTAAAAAGGAGACATATATAACACATACTGAATGTACTCATGGGCGGATCTAGATTTATTTCAGTGGCAAGGGGTGTTTGACAGTAGTCAAAACGGGAAAAATCTTGGTTTGTTCAAAATCTAAGGGGTGGGGGATTCTGGGCCGCGCTTAGTAGTAACTGTTATGTTCAGTGAAGTATAATTCTTCAAAGTTAATGTATCCAGCTGTCTCAACATACCAACATAATTCCGTATCATTAAAGCTGTTCTGTTGGGCATACGTTACTATCAGTTTACACTGGTCTATCTGTGTGGTGTCGCATTTTGCTCCGTCGCCTGTTGAAAAAAAATGTTAGCTAGTAGATTAAGATAAAATAGAAATATCTAATTTAAATAGACACATGAATAAATGAATCATGATATGATTTTTTTTTCAAACCATTTTCTCTAAAAACTAAAAATGCCAAATACATATTATTCAAGATAAGTCCATACCTCACTATAGCATCCCCCTCATTTTTGTCTTGATCTACGCATGCGTGTTACGCAAATTTTAAATACTGGTTGTGAAGAAAATCAAGATAGAAAGAAAAACTCACTTACCATTCTTTCCGTTAAAAAATAGAATTAGGACAATAAGAAAAATCGAAGCTGCCTTCATTTTGCAATATTGTTGATTGACTGTGCAAAGTTTATCGCAATTCAAGTGATAAACAAAGGGAAGGTCACTTGAACCCACGTGCCTATACCCGTTATCCAGGTGACTGACTTTTCATCTGACCTATTACAGATATGATATCCCCTTCCCTCTAAAAAGGACATAACTCGATCTGTCTCATCCCCCCATATTTCTGCTGTGTCACATTTGTGTATCAGTGGCGGATTTTGGGGGGAGCGGAGGGGCACTGACCCAAAATTTTCCAAAGACAGGTATATTTTGGTCCATTTTCAGTAAAAATCGGCAAAATTCGCCCCTTGACCCCCCGGGCAAAAGGGGCGCTGGATCCGCCACTGGTTATATATCCTATATAATGCTAACAATGAAAGAAAAGAGCAGAAATATTTGGGAAGGGGAGTTAAGGGGGATTTAGAGGTGGTGTGCCCTCGATCCCATCCCCTTTACATAAAGAAAAAATACTCAGCTCAACTCAACTCAACTAATATTTATTTAAAGTTGGAATGCACAAATGAACAGCAGACTCTCTTAATTTCTCTTGCATATTATTTAGGCGCAAACCTATAAGTATACACGCAAACACAAATGGTTTTAGACTTTTAGTGTAAAACATAAGCCATCCTGTTCTGTTTTGAATTTCCTCCTCTTCTAGGAGAACCACTTTTTCAAGTGTAGCTGTTATGGAGCACCTAAAACCTAACCCTTACTGAATGTTAAATAAGGAAAAATGTAAACATGTAAAATATTAAAACTTAGGGTTTAAGTATAAAATAGAAGTAACTCTAAAAGAATCTATGTATATTAAGATTTCAGTTCACGCAGAATACTTAAGTTAAAAGATTCCACAGGATAACTTAAACTACACAATGCTAGTGATATGAACATGATAAAATTTCTTTTGCCTATGTTAAAATAATTGCATCATAATAAAATTCCACTCCAGGTGCAATATAACCCGTTCCCATAGTGATTCTTCAGTTAGTAATTATGTACACTGTGTATGTGATTTAGTAGGGTTTCATCTATTTTACAGGGGTTTGTTACACTTGGTTTTCTCATAGATATGTGCATACTGATGGAATAGTAGCGTTATTTATAGAAAAGGTGAGCGAGGGGGGGGGGGGGCATTTAAAAATAAAAAAGTATTGTTTTTGTGGATTTTTAAAAAATGGAAATAAAGGCTTGGGAGTTAGATTTCCGTGACCAGGGGAGCCAACACCGGAATTGAAGCGTTATTTATAGTAAAGGTGTACGAGGGGGGGGGGGGGGGATTTAATAATAATTTTTTTTTTTTGATTTTTAAAAGAATTTTAAATTGATTATCAGGAATGAGACTAATAAGGTTACAGGAGTTGCTAGGGTTTTCCATGTAGTGGATAATCAGGCCATTTATGTAATATTTTCAAGGTAATTTGATCTGGCCCTATGAAGAGCATGACACATTCCTCTTCCTATAGATTCAAGGTCATGTAGTGTACCATCGTCCTGTAGTCTCAATGGAACCTTCCAATGTCCTGGATTTATGATTGATAGCAATTGTAAATCATCTCTCGGTTTAAGTAAAATACCCGCATTGTATCCCCTAAGTGACCTTGACCCATAACCTTTGACAAACTTCGTCGCACACTAGTTGCTTCCATGCCTTTTCAGTATCCAAATAGCAAAATTTGGTTGAATATAGGTGAAGGGTTCATGATCTTGACAATATATTTTTATTTTTTTTATCAGCAAATAACTTTCAACTATTCTTATTTTCCCCGAGATATATAAATTTATTATAACGCACGTGTCACAGATCTGAAATCCGTCTTTATATTTCACCGACTTTCTTCGGGAAAATAGAATGAACAAAGCGTCAGATTGACTCAGACAAACATGGACGTGGAAGATGAAAATATTTTGGCTTCGATATTTAAAGAATCATTTCCAGGTTATTTCCCTAATTTAAACGTTAATGTATATATTTTCTATGACCTTTCAATCCAAATATGAATGCATAGCTTAATTTTTCGAAGTGAAGTCATTACTACAGGTCTGTTGCACAGGCACATGTAGAAAGAGGGTCAATATCATGTATGATGATCCTTTACAGGTCATAAGAGAGTAGAATGACAGTAATATCAATGACATGCAGGCTTTTTCATATCCAGTTGCTACATGTACATGCACATGTAGCAACTAGGCCAGGTATGAAAAAGCCTTTATGTCATTGATAGAGGACGTACAGGGTTCTCATTAAGAACCGGCGATTTCTCGCCTCCTACTTTGGGTAAAATCGCCACCTACTTTCCGTAAAAAAAGTGTCGTATTTCAATGTCAATTTCTTTAAGTATGAAAATTGAACGTGTACTAAAGGAAATAAGCCCTTTTCACATAACTGCGGTCCAGTTGTTTTGGACGGCAAAATAAGTACTTTTCCCACAATATGATGTCAAGGACAATCAAATTTTAAGTGTGACGTAACGAAAGTCGGTACTTGCTGTCCACAAAACCCTAGTCACGCAGTTATGTGAAAAAGGCTTATTACGTTGTCCTTTAAAAAGCTGTCACTATACAAGGTACGCGATAAATATTTCCGTATCTACAGTGAGAAAACATTGATTTCAACGCGGCGTGACGGGTCATTTTACGGCAACGTACTAGTATATTGAAGAAGTGCATTAGGACGATTAGATCTCGACTTTTCACGCCTTTGAATAAGATTTTTTTTTAAATACGAAAATTGTATAGTTATTGACCACGCACCTCCACGTGTCACGGACAATCAACGGCCGGTCTTTCGCTTGTGAACACCATACGCAAATTCGTAAAATTTTCTACCTCGGTCTTTTTTCTGTATGTAAAGAACCTACTAGTAATTATACGTACAATATCAACAATTCATTGTAATATTGAGTCTATTGATGAATCCACAAGGTGTGAGCCGACAGTAACTGCTGAGTGCGTGATCCCACTCGCAGAATTCAAAACGTCACATACTCGTTTAATATCCTGCATCCGTAGACCGAACGTTCGTCAATCATGATCTATACTAAAACTCAATTGCTCTCAAAAAATTCGGGAGGAAAATGTTTTTTATTTAAAAAATCCAGAATTGTTTACAACGAGGAGAGCAATAAAAATACATTATGACTGATAGTTCAAAGCTTCCGTGGGCGAAAGGGGGGGGGGGGTGTGACTAAATGTAAGATTAATTTTCCATGTACATGATGTAGGAATCAGAAAGCTATTGAGTTAGTTTACAATCTATTTGGATAGAAAGAAAACAACTATTTACCAGTATACTAGGAAATTCCAAACATTTCTCTTATACTTTAATAAATCATGACAATGCTGGTGATGAAAATTATTCACAAAACTTGCAACACATGTTAAAAAAGCACTATTGAAGAAAAAAATCTGTAGCATTTTTTAACTGTCTAGATGGCTGGAAATGCCCTCCATTGCCTTGTAAATTTCAAAAATATATACTTGATTTTATGGTATTTATAGAGTCCAAATGGCGGGAAATGCCCTTAATTGCCTTCTAAATTTCAAAAATGGCGGGAAATGCCCTTAATTGCCTTCTAAATTTCAAAAATTTTCCGGGTGAGCATGCCCCCGGACCCCCCTAGAGGTCTCGCGCCTTTGGCGCTTGCATCCTTTGATCGCCTCCTACTTTTTCTTGATTCACCTCCTACTTCAAAACTGAATGAGAACCCTGGACGTAGTTCTCCTGAAGATAACATGTGTAAGTATATAGGAAAAATACTGGTTTCCAATGTTAATTCTGTACAAATTTTGTATAACCTACAAACTCAGCCGTGTGGTTTCGCCAGAGTCTGGGGGCTTACTACTCAACCCATGTAATTCGGAATCATCATCGGTGACTTCCGGCCTACATGGACGGAGGATTATTGGACAACCTGTTTTCAGCGATATATACGAAGTCAATAATCTAACATCGAATCCAATGAATCATGTTTTACTTACTTGATTATTTGACTTGAGTAAAATGGGTGTTTAGTATGGGCATTTTCATGTGTTACCCTGTTTACAGTGTTGCACGCCCTCATCAACATACAACTAGAGTGGGATTTGAAGCAAATTTGAACGAACAGAGTGTATGGCATAACACATTCCTCTTGACAAAGATTCAAGAGTATTAAGGGCATCTTCACTTTGCAAAATGCAGGGGACAACTGATGATGACGGTTCCAGAATTATTTGAGTCAAAAGAGGCCTGTTATCACAAAACATGTCACCGAGACCTTTATTCATGTTATTTGCAAGAAAATCTAATATTTTTTCCAGGAATTGGTCCCTTATCTTTAAGGCTGGACAGAGAAGTAAAAAATGATATAAGTCTTCCACCCTATTATGACATAAAGTACAGGTTGTCGGCCTATCATTTTGATTAAACCTGGCGTTATCTGCTTGCAAGGTGTAAGATCCTGTCACAAGCTTTGCTTTGACTCCTGCCTTCTTCACAGCTAAGGTGTCATCACTAGCATATCTCCAAGAGATTATGTACAGTCCCTTTTTAGCTCACCTGAGCAGAAGGCTCAAGTGAGCTATTGTCATAGCGCGTCGTATGTCGTCCGGCGTCTGGCTTCCGTCCGGCGTCCGGCTTCCGTCCGGCGTCCGGCTTCCGTCCGGCGTCCGGCTTCCGTCCGGCGTAAACTTTCACATTTTTGACTTCTCCTCCGAAACCACAACAGATTCTGACGAAACTTAACAAAAAGCAAGAACTCAACGTCCTCTACCAAGTTTGTGTATTTTGTGCCGATCGGTCAACAAATATGGCCGCCGAGGGCTCTGATTGGCTGACACATTTTCGACATCTCCTCTGCAACCGCTGCACAGAATTTCATGAAACTTTACAGGAAGGAAGTACTCAAGGTCCTCTACCAAGTTTGTGTTTTTTGTGCCGATCGGTCAACAAATATGGCCGCCGAGGGCTCTGATTGGCTGACTCGTTTTTGACATCTCTGCAACCGCTGCACAGAATTTCATGAAACTTTACAGGAAGGAAGTACTCAAGGTCCTCTACCAAGTGTGTGTATTTTGTGCCGATCGTTCAACAAATAAGGCCGCCGAGGGCTCTGATTGGCTGACACATTTTCGACATCTCCTCTGCAACCCCTGCACAGAATTTCATGAAACTTTACAGGAAGGAAGTACTCAAGGTCCTCTACTTAGTTTGTGTTTTTTGTGCCGATCGGTCAACAAATATGGCCGCCGAGGGCTCTGATTGGCTGACTCATTTTGGACATCTCATCTGCAACCCCTGTACAGAATGTTATGAAACTTTACAGGAAGGAAGTACTCAAGGTCCTCTACTTAGTTTGTGTTTTTTGTGCCGATCGGTCAACAAATATGGCCGCCAAGGGCTCTGATTGGCTGACTCATTTTGGACATCTCCTCTGCAACCGCTGCACAGAATTTCATGAAACTTTACAGAAAGTGAGTACTCAAGGTCCTCTACAAAGTTTGTGTTTTTTGTGCCGATCGGTCAACAAATATGGCCGCCGAGGGCTCTGATTGGCTGACACATTTTCGACATCTCCTCTGCAACCCCTGCACAGAATTTCATGAAACTTTACAGGAAGGAAGTACTCAAGGTCCTCTACTTAGTTTGTGTTTTTTGTGCCGATCGGTCAACAAATATGGCCGCCGAGGGCTCTGATTGGCTGACTCATTTTGGACATCTCATCTGCAACCCCTGTACAGAATGTTATGAAACTTTACAGGAAGGAAGTACTCAAGGTCCTCTACTTAGTTTGTGTTTTTCGTGCTGATTGGTCAACAAATATGGCCGCCAAGGGCTCTGATTGGCTGACACATTTTCGACACCTCCTCTGCTACCGCTGCACAGAATTTCATGAAACATTACAGGAAGGAAGTACTCAAAGTCCTCTACCAAATTTGTGTTTTTCGTGCCGATCGGTCAACAAATATGGCTGCCAAGGGCTCTGATTGGCTGATACATTTTCGACATCTCCTCTGCAACTGCTGCACAGAATTTCATGAAACTTTACAGGAAGGAAGTACTCATGGTCCTTTACCAAGTGTGTGTATTTGGTGCCGTTCGTTCAACAAATATGGCCGCCAAGGGCTCTGATTGGCTGACACATTTTCGACATCTCCTCTGCTACCTGTACTGCTGCACAGAATTTTTATGAAACTTTACAGGAAGGAAGTATTCAAGGTCCTCCAACAAGTTTATGTTTTTTGTGCTGATTGGTCAACAAATGTGGCCAACGAGGGCTCTGATTGGCTAACACATTTTCAACATCTTCTCTGCAAAAAAAAAAAAATGCTGCACAGAATTTCATGAAACTTTACAGGAAGAAAGTACTCAAGGTCCTCTACCAAGATTGTGTATTTTGTGCTTATCGGTCAACAAATATGGCCACCGAGGACTCTGATTGGCTGACACATTTTCGAAATCTCCTCTGCAACTATTGCACAGAATTTCACGAAACCTTGCAGCAAGCAAGTACTCAAGGTCCTCTGCCAAGTTTGTGTTTTTCTTGTCGATAGGTCAACAAATATGGCTGTTGAGGGCTTTGATCTGTAGAAGTATTTTTGTGACTTTTAACCCTTTATCTGCAACTCAGGTGAGCGATGTGGCCCCCTTGGGCCTCTTGTTAGCTCACCTGAGCCGAAGGCTCAAGTGAGCTATTGTCATAGTCCGTCGTGCGTCGTCCGGCGTCCGGCCGGCGTCCATCGCGTAAACTTTCACATTTTTGACTTCTCCTCCGAAACCACTGAACAGATTCTGACAAAACTTGACAGAAAGCAAGAACTCAACGTCTTCTACCAAGTTTGTGTTTTTTGTGCCGATCGGTCAACAAATATGGCCACCAAGGGCTCTGATTGGCTGACACATTTTCGACATCTCTTCTGCAACCACTTCACAGAATTTCTTGAAACTTCACAGGAAGGAAGTACTCAAGGTCCTCTACCAAGTTTGTGTTTTTTGTGCTGATCGGTCATCAAATATGGCCGCCAAGGGCTCTGATTGGCTGACACATTTTGACATCTCCTCTGCAACCGCTGCACAGAATTTCATGAAACTTTACAGGAAGGAAGTACTCAAGGTCCTCTACCAAGTTTATCTTTTTTGTGCCGTTCGGTCAAAAAATATGGCCGCCAAGGGCTCTGATTGGCTGACACATTTTCGACATCTCCTCTGCAACCGCTGCACAGAATTTCATGAAACTTTACAGGAAGGAAGTACTCAAGGTCCTCTACCAAGTTTGTATTTTTTGTGCCGATCGGTCAACAAATATGGCCGCCAAGGGCTCTGATTGGCTGACACATTTTCGACATCTCCTCTGCAACTGCTTCACAGAATTTCATGAAACTTCACAGGAAGGAAGTACTCAAGGTCCTCTACCAAGTTTGTGTTTTTTGTGCCGATCGGTCAACAAATATGGCCGCCGAGGGCTCTGATTGGCTGACACATTTTCGACATCTCCTCTGCAACCGCTGCACAGAATTTCATGAAATTTCACAGGAAGGAAGTACTCAAGGTCCTCTACTTAGTTTGTGTTTTTTGTGCCGATCAGTCAACAAATATGGCCGCCAAGGGCTCTGATTGGCTGACTCATTTTGGACATCTCCTCTGCAACCCCTGCACAGAATGTTATGAAACTTTACAGGAAGGAAGTACTCAAGGTCCTCTACTTAGTTTGTGTTTTTCGTGCTGATTGGTCAACAAATATGGCCGCCAAGGGCTCTGATTGGCTGACACATTTTCGACACCTCCTCTGCTACCGCTGCACAGAATTTCATGAAACATTACAGGAAGGAAGTACTCAGGTCCTCTTCCAAATTTGTGTTTTTCGTGCCGATCGGTCAACAAATATGGCTGCCAAGAGCTCTGATTGGCCGATACATTTTCGACATCTCCTCTGCAACCACTGCACAGAATTTCATGAAACTTTACAGGAAGGAAGTACTCAAGGTCCTCTACCAAGTGTGTGTATTTGGTGCTGTTCGTTCAACAAATATGGCCGCCAAGGGCTCTGATTTTCCGACACATTTTCGACATCTTCTCTGCAACCACTGCACAGAATTTCATGAAACTTTACAGGAAGGAAGTACTCAAGGTCTTCTACCAAGTGTGTGTTTTTTGTGCCGATTGTTCAACAAATATGGCTGTCGAGGGCTCTGATTGGCTGACACATTTTCGACATCTCCTCTGCTACTGCTGCACAGAATTTTTATGAAACTTTACAGGAAGGAAGTATTCAAGGTCCTCCAACAAGTTTATGTTTTTTGTGCTGATTGGTCAACAAATGTGGCCGCCGAGGGCTCTGATTGGCTAACACATTTTCAACATCTTCTCTGCAAAAAAAAAAAAACGCTGCACAGAATTTCATGAAACTTTACAGGAAGAAAGTACTCAAGGTCCTCTACCTAGATTGTGTATTTTGTGCTTATCGGTCAACAAATATGGCCGCCGAGGACTCTGATTGGCTGACACATTTTCGAAATCTCCTCTGCAACTATTGCACAGAATTTCACGAAACCTTGCAGCAAGCAAGTACTCAAGGTCCTCTGCCAAGTTTGTGTTTTTCTTGTCGATAGGTCAACAAATATGGCTGTTGAGGGCTTTGATCTGTAGAAGTATTTTGTGACTTTTAACCCTTTATCTGCAACTCAGGTGAGCGATGTGGCCCCCTTGGGCCTCTCGTTTGTATGGTGCTTTGCATAGATGCCTAAGTGTTGATTTACTCCATGCTTCTGTTGTAACTTTGTCTATCCATGTGGTAACAACCTTTTTTCTTATCAGTGTATTCCATTCAGTCTTTGCAGGTGGTGATTCTAACAGATCATATATTGATGGTAGATCGTATCTTTCTAGTATCGATTTTGCATATATGAACCAGCTTGTAGAGTTCCCTTCCTTCATTGCGAGTTGTCTCTCAGCCAATTTTCTTTCAACGCCGTTACTCCGAAAGATGTTACCCAATTGACCTAGGATTTTTATATGAAGATCGCCTTCAATCGGAATATCACCAGCAAGAATGTAAACTGCAGCATCAGCTGTCCTCTGTGGGAGATGCATAAGTTGTTTAATGACCTTCTTGTGGTAATGATTAATAGCGTCTATTTCCTTCCTTTTCAGAATTTGGGATTCAAGTCCATATAGCTTGCGAGGTTTTACCTTGTACATACATAGCCCACATTTTTATGCTAACTTTTGGATTTACGCCATTGTAGCCATGGAAACCTGCACCCATAAGGGAATAAGTTGTTTTCCTTGCAATCATCACCGCTGCTTCACCTTTGTCTCCCGCTTTAACTTTGCTGTGTCTTTCGATACCTATATGAGTATAGGAGTCTACAATTTCAAGTTCCTTGTTATTCAGTTCTATATATCCACTATCCTCCATAGTTCGAGCCATCTTGTTGAATACCATGACTTTACTCTTTGCTTCACTAAGTGTGTACCTTTCTCTATTCGCATATGTTTCTTGTATGTTAACCATACTTCGTAATTCTTGATATTTCGTTGATAGCAGAAGTTCATCATCTGCACAAGTTGGTGAGCCTAGATGGACTGATCCAATTTTAAATCCCAGATGATAAGTTTCATAAAGATCTAGAGCTGGATTTACAAACATTTTATAAGCTGTTGGCGACCAGATTCCTCCTTGTCTTACTCCTTGTGACTCAAGAAATGCTGATGAATATCCCCCTCCCCATTTGACCTTTGACCTCATTCCAGTGTACCAGTTCTTCAAGAGAAGCCAGTCTGTTCCCTCTAGGCCCTGGATGTATAACTTTCTGAGCATAGAATCGTGCCAGACCACATCAAAGGCCTTTGATGCGTCCAGAAAGCCTGCATACAGTGTTTGCTTTGTGTCCATAGCCTCAGCCAGTGCCTCTGTTAATATTAGGCCTGCATACACTGATGACGTATTTTTTGTAAAACCTCTTTGTAGGTCATTCTGTTGTGATGTAAGCAGCGATTCCATAGAATCCAGATGTATCTTTTCAAACATCTTTCCTTCTATGCTTGAAACTGTTATACGCCTGTAAGAGTTAGGGTCTTCAAGTGGTTTGTTGTTCTTATAAATAGGTGTTATAATCCCACATTTAAATTGTTCAGGAATTTCCTTTTCACTGACAATTTTTCCAAAGAGGATCTGAAGGTAGTCAATAAGAACAGATCCTCCAAATTTAATGCTTTCTGCTGTGATGTTATTTTCGTCTGCACTTTTGCCGTTCTTTAATTTTGTCACAACTTCCAAAATATGTTCATGCGTTAGATCTAATTTGGATCGATCCTGCTGCGCCTCACAGGTCTGCTGGATGCACTTCATGTCAGTTTCAACTTGTTCCTTGTACTCAACATCAAATGTCTCAATAATCTTTGGCCTACTCAGCTCTTCAAAATATCCTGCCCATCCTTCCCTTATTTCGTCCTCTGTATTCAGGTGCACATCATTGACAAATAGTCTGGATAGTTTCATCTGAGGTCCTGACCTTTGTTTCTTGATTAACTTGTAAAAAAGCCTCTGGTTGTGCGACTCTGATTCCATAATTTCCTGATATAACAAATGCCTAGCTTGCGCTTGTTCCTTTTTTGAGCTCTTCGCAGATTCTTTTTAGCTAACTTACTTTCAAGTTTTAATCTTTGAAGTCCACCCTCCCCCCCCCCCCCTTGAAAATTCTTTATTTCCCAAAAGATTTTCTTACTTTTCTTTGATAAAAGTAACATATTATTAGAGATAAGTTTTGGTTTCTTACAGCTTTCTTACAGCTTTGAATGCTTGTATTTATGGCTGTTTCAATAGCTGACAATATGTCGTTTGCAGTACTGTCCTTGGAGATTTCACTACATAGAAGATTTTTACTTAGCTCTGCACAGTATTTACCCTTGTCAACTTTGTCCCATTTAATTCTCTCAAATTGATTTCGACCCTATCTAGTGTCCTATGTACATTCTCAAGAGAAATATCTAGTAATATTGTACCATAGACTGGGTCGTGTGTAGAGGTGTTGTTAGGGTGTCTACTTTGCGTCATCATGTAGCAGGAAAAACGTTGTTTCGCGGACTATCTGTACATTAGCTAAATATTTCGCCCGACCCACACGTTGTTTCTACTCCGTTGTCTTTTGTTGTGTGTGTGTGTGTAGGGGGGGGGGGGGGGGGGGAGAGGGGGTTGTATGTGGAAAAACGTGTGGAACGGGCGAAATATTGAAGCTATCTGTATATATGTGTGTCTCAGTGCAGAATTCAAGAAACTGTCAGACCGATTCTGCACCGAGCTCTCTCTAAATTGTAGCTCATTGAATAGAGGTGGGTTTGTTTGAATTTGTTTTTGTCTCAGACCAGTCGAGCTTATGCGATACCCCGTCGTCCTGTGTCCATCCGTCTGTCCGTCCATCCGTAAACAATTCTTGTGCTGGCAACTCCTCTGAAACTATAGGTGATAGAAAGTTAATTCTTTTTGCATCCAACTTGGTACATGTATGTGGTCTAGTTGTGCACCTGACATTTGGTTTCAGCCCCTGACCCCCATGCTCTTAGAAAATGGGCGTGGTTATGAAAATCTATGTAATCTTGTGCTCACAACTCCTCTGACACTATAAACGATGGAGACTTAATTCTTTTTGCAATATGTTGGGTCTGTGGTCTAGTTGTGCACCTGATATTTTGTTTGAGCCACTGACCCCCAGGGTCTTAGAAAATGGGTGTGGTCATTTTCTCCTATATAACTATGTAATCTTGTGCTCGCAACTCCTCTGACACTATAAATGATGGAGACTTAATTCTTTTTGCAATATGATGGGTCTGTTGTCTTGTTGTGCACCTGATATTTTGTTTGAGCCACTGACCCCCAGGATCTTAGAAATGGGTGTGGTCATTTTCTCCTATATAACTCTATATAATCTTGTGCTCGCAACTCCTCTGACACTATAAATGATGGAGGCTTAATTCTTTTTGCAATATGATGGGTCTGTTGTCTTGTTGTGCACCTGATATTTTGTTTGAGCCACTGACCCCCAGGATCTTAGAAATGGGTGTGGTCATTTTCTCCTATATACCTCTATATGATCTTGTGCTCGCAACTCGTCTGACACTTTAAATGATGGAGACTTAATTCTTTTTGCAATATGATGGGTCTGTGGTCATGTTGTGCACCTGATATTTTGTTTGAGCCCTGACCACCAGGGTCTTAGAAATGGGTGTGGTCATTTTCTCCTAAAAAGTATATAACTCTATATAATCTTGTGCTCGCAACTCCTCTGACACTATAAATGATGGAGATTTAATTCTTTTTGCAATATGATGGGTCTGTTGTCTTGTTGTGCACCTGATATTTTGTTTGAGCCACTAACCCCCAGGATCTTAGAAATGGGTGTGGTCATTTTCTCCTATATAACTCTATATAATCTTGTGCTCGCAACTCCTCTGACACTTTAAATGATGGAGACTTAATTCTTTTTGCAATATGATGGGTCTGTGGTCATGTTGTGCACCTGATATTTTGTTTGACCTCTGACCACCAGGGTCTTAGAAATGGGTGTGGTCATTTTCTCCTATATAACTCTATATAATCTTGTGCTCGCTTCATTGCAGCATCCGATACGCTGATGGTAAACATGTTATGTTAATTGGGCAGAGGAAATTCGGACCAAACAGGAAAGGCCATGCATTTCTGCATTCTTTCCACAAAATTCAGATTTATTCTCATTATGGTCACAATCATCTCGCATTTGCAAGGTAGTTTCATGACCCAATCCAGGTATCATACCGCATTATAGAGACAATCTCGCAAATCAGGGGTGGTGCTCCACCTGGTAAATACACATCTACACAAGTAGTCCCACTTGCAGAATACGACGGTGATATCTCTGTTTTTTGTCTTCGGTCTGACTTCTGAACATAGGCAAAACTTGAGAAATTCTGTGTGAAAAATTTCGGCAAGTCCTTTTTTTTTAAAAAAAAATTTGAGTATCTTCAACCAAATAATAACTCACCCAGTCCTCCTGCCCCTGAAAAAATCCCCTTTAAGCCTGGTTTCACCTCTTCTTCTCTTTGATTTTTTCTCTGATCGACATAATTTTGTCATGCGCACACTGAGATTCAATCAAATTACATGTTTTCCTTCAAATAGCCTATATTTAGAATGGGGAAAACCCCTGGATGTAACCTGCGATTTCATTGATGGATTGGTTCTTAGTGTGCTCATTACAAAATGTCGTGGTACAGAGGAAAAATCGAAGAGATGTGGTGTGTACACCACCGCGCCTCAAAGAAAGGAGTTATGGGTGTAGTAGTTCCAGTAATGCAGGTAGCGATAGTTATGTTTAATGACTGAGCTATCAAGATGTCCCTTTAGCTCACTTGGTAACATACTGGACTACAGAGTGGACGGCCAGGCCGGGTTTGAGTTCCGGGCTGAGTATCTGCAGCTACTTCATAGTCTTGAATTGAGGAAGTTTCAAACCTTTTCCTCATTTGACAGCCAAGATTTCAGCCCCACATGAAGGGGAATGGAAATAGACCTTTTCATGATAACTGCAATTATGCAATCTAGATGTTTTTTGTTGGCAACATAAGTACCTTTCCCACAAAATATTTTTGGTCAATGGCTTGTGCGAGGGATAGGGAGAGAGCTGGATAGTGTTAAGTTTAAACATCAGGGTAAGGAGATTGACCTTACCAGGGGTCAGAATTAACGCTGGTCTGTGGCAAGTAGTTTTGGTGTCAGGCCAGTCAAATCCGTTTTGAGCTGGCCCATTTGGCCAATACAAATTTAGAAACCCCTTTGCTAAATTCAGCTACAGTTTCTCAGAATACATGTACTCATTATGTGGAAAAGGGATGTAATGATACACTAGATCACGATACAATACGTATCACATTATAAGGCTCACAATACGATACGTATCACGATACATTTTTCTATCAAATCCAACACTCAAATATTCCTTGAATCCAACGAAAAACTGAACATACTTGCATCAATTTAATTTTAACAGCATAAAGAGGATTCTCACAAGTTACATGGTGATGGGGATATACTATTGTCTTTATACCGGTACAACATGTACAATGTGCATTATAAGTAAACGATACGGAAAAATTTTGTCTCTATTTGTTACACTGACTGTGCTTGATTTTTTAAAAAAATACTTTATCATTGTGTATCATTTGAATGGAAGATGTATTGTGATATGTATCGTCAAGTTACTGTATCGCAATATGAGTACAAACAATATGTCGTTACACCACTAATGTGGAAAGCACTTTGTTGACATTGTGAGAGATGCTTCAGTTGGAACAAATAGGCCTTGTGATGTAGAGGAAGAGGAGAGGGATCATCTGGACATCTGGACCGAGTTAGACTCAGACTATTTGGACAAACTGTAGTACTGTTTATGCTAGTCTGATGTACAATAGCCTGTCGTCTTTAAATTAAAACTAGTTGAATCATTGAAAATGAAAACATCTTTTCTGCAAGTTTTATATGTGGGCCATTGAAATTCTGGTCTGGCCAGTGGTATTCATTTTCCACTGGCCCAGTTGGTTCAGAAAGTTCATTTTGGCCCTTGTCAGATTTTGATAAAGTAATGTTCGGGCATGACATCAAGGACAATCAGTTTTCCGCTAGATCCCCGAAGGGATGGATCCATGGAGGATTCAAATAGCTCCTAGGGGAACTTCCTTATACAGTATCATCCAAATACCTGTAAAATGCACCATGTGAAATTTTGAAATTGCAAGTTGAAAGTACAGTGACTCTACTAATAGAATTGCGAGTAGCTATGTTAGGTTGCTATGTAAGTTCTCTGCTCTGTTTCCTGATCTAATATCTACATGTATCAGGAAGTTTCGATGTTACAGTTTTTTAAACAAACATCTGTATTAGACCCTTATAAGACCAGAATCCGTGATCATGGTGAAAAACAAACTAGTCTTATCTTTTATGATATTTGTAACGTTGTATTATTGTACATATAATTTGATAATGTCTTCCAGAACTGTGACGGGCGTGATCTGTCACATGTATCAGTTGACCAAAGCGTGCAAAACATGCACAACATATTAATTTCGCCTTTGCGTCTGTCTGTCTGTCTGTCACAAGTCCAGGCCACACTTAAACCATTTATCGTACCTGTTTATTTCTCATGTCAGTATGTTGTTGCTCATGAGACATGACACAGAGGTTTCATGTCACCTTGACCCAAGATAATTTGAACAAAGTCAAGGTCACCTTTAAGTGGGAATTAGGTGGTTGGGGGTGAGACATCTGTTTGTCTTTCAAATATTCACATCTTCAAAAACAATATTTGAATCACATCATTGAAAACATAATTTTCTTTCTTTTAAATTTCCATTTTAGCTTGTAGTTTTTCATTTTCAACAAAGAAATAGTTTTATTCCCTGATGAATTGTGTTTATGTTATACATGTAGCACGACATAATGTAATAATAAATTGTTATTTTATTTTCAGATTCCTGGCAAGACAACTCTGATTTCGTCCAGTACCTAGCAGAACTTAGTTCCTATGGAGTCCAAAAACTGGGTAGGTACTTTGTTTTACTATAGTTCATGTAAGGATTTAAACTTTTATGCAAATTTTTTAACATGTTTAAAGTGGAATGAGAGCGAGAATTTCTATGAAGTGATTGGAATTATTTTCTGAAAATTTTGAATGAATTTTTTTTACAAGTTAAGATAGGCATATGTATGGTATTGCAAGTAGGAATGTCTGTAATTTTCATTTTTTTGTATTGTCTAATTGATCAATTAACATGTTTAAAAAAAGCCATAGTTCTTGTATAAACATATTCAAGATTTAAACTTTTCAAATACATGTAACATGAATATTAGAGCGACCGATCAAGGGGTTTACCTTTACAATACACCCTCCAGATCCTTTTATAGACTATATTTACTGAAATTATAGTAAAGTCTGATTATGACAGAATTCAGACCAGACTTTCTTTCTTTAACCTTTCCTGTTAGAACTAACGTTATATCATGATTTTCTGTACATGTATATCATTTCACTTGTTTCAGCTATTGAGCCCGACCGACTTGCAGAGGAAAAGAACCAGATTTTACAAGAGACACAAAATCTGGCCTTCCAACATTACAAAACATTCATCCAAACTGCAGAGTGTTCAAGGGAGATATTTCAGGACGTAAGAATTTCATGTTGTATTATTATTGCAACAGTCGGTATCATACCAGTTAAGCTCAATAGTCCATTTTCCAGATAAAAGATATGACCGTTCCTAACCTTCGTTTTACACACACAGACACCTGACATCACATCATTTGGCAAAATGTTCTATTGGACATCACATCTGATAACAACGTCTTGAAGCACCTTGATGTGTTGTCATGCTTTTTTTTATGTCACAGTGAAAATATCACGAAATTTTGTGATGTCTGGTGTTTGACTGTCTAACAAGTTTACTGGAAAATCATCTATTGGAAAGAATATTGGTCTTAATGGCAACAGGTCTTGGGTTTGATCACTTAATTGTCCTCATTTTCATGGCAATTGTAATATTACATGACTTTGTACATGTATTTGGTATCACGAGAGTGACTTCATGAGTTGCTCATGGTATAGCTAAACATAGAAAGAAATAGTTTTATTTTTGCTTCTTGGTTAGATTTTGGTAACATGAAACTTTGACAGGATAAAGGGTGTGTAATTTTCATATGTATGTGTACATTTTGTATCTTTGTGTAATTTCCATATGTAGAAGTCCATTTTGTATCTTTGTGTAATTTCCATATGTAGATGTCCATTTTGTATCTTTGTGTAATTCCATATGTATGTGTACATTTTGTATTTTTGTAGAGTTTCCATATGTATGTGTACATTTTGTATCTTTGTAGAGTTTCCATATGTTTGTGTACATTTTGTATCTCTGTGTAATTTCCATATGTATGTGTACATTTTGTGTAATTTCCATATGTATGTGTATATTTTGTATCTTTATTTTGTATCTTTGTGTAATTTCCATATGTAGATGTCCATTTTGTAAGTTTGTAGAGTCTCCATATGTATGTGTACATTTTGTATCTTTGTGTAATTTTCATATGTATGTGTCCATTTTGTATCTTTGTGTAATTTCCATATGTATGTGTCCATTTTGTATCTTTGTGTAATTTCCATATGTATGTGTCCATTTTGTATCTTTGTGTAATTTCCATATTTATGTGTCCATTTTGTATCTTTGTGTAATTTCCATATGTATGTGTCCATTTTGTATCTTTGTGTAATTTCCATATGTACCGGTATGTGTCCATTTTGTATCTTTGTGTAATTTCCACATGTATGTGTCCATTTTGTATCTCTGTGTAATTTCCATATGTATGTGTACATTTTGTGTAATTTCCATATGTATGTGTATATTTTGTATCTTTATTTTGTATCTTTGTGTAATTTCCATATGTAGATGTCCATTTTGTAAGTTTGTAGAGTCTCCATATGTATGTGTACATTTTGTATCTTTGTGTAATTTTCATATGTATGTGTCCATTTTGTATCTTTGTGTAATTTCCATATGTATGTGTCCATTTTGTATCTTTGTGTAATTTCCATATGTATGTGTCCATTTTGTATCTTTGTGTAATTTCCATATGTATGTGTCCATTTTGTATCTTTGTGTAATTTCCATATGTATGTGTCCATTTTGTATCTTTGTGTAATTTCCATATGTACCGGTATGTGTCCATTTTGTATCTTTGTGTAATTTCCACATGTATGTGTCCATTTTGTATCTTTGTGTAATTTCCATATGTACCGGTATGTGTCCATTTTGTATCTTTGTGTAATTTCCACATGTATGTGTCCATTTTGTATCTTTGTGTAATTTCTATATGTATGTGTACATTTTGTATCTTTGTATAGTTTCAGATAGTAGAGAAACATGTGGGGGAGGTATTAGAGAAGCTGCCCAGTTTTATAACGGAATGTGATTCAGTAATGAAAAAAGCGCAAGACATAAATGCAAGGTATTCTATTCTTTTGTTTTATCATACTAATGCCTTCAGATTTTGATAACATACTTATAGAATGATTGATGATTTAACTAACAGGAAATATATAAATAAAGTATGTAAAAACCAGAAGATATTATTATTTCAAATCCAAGCAAAATGTAGGAACTTCAATCAGAGGCGGCACCCATATGACCGCCTTAAAGGACAGAAATCCCAGTTTGGAATTTCCTCAGATCAGATGATCCTATATTTGCTTGTTATATAAACTAATAAAGTGCTCAAAAGCATCGTCTAGATCGTAGCGGTACAATATATCAATTATATGTGTACATGTAAATATTTGTCAACATTGCTTTTCAGTCGACGCATGAACAATCTGACCTTGCAGCGACACACCCAGCTCTTGGAGATTTTAGAGATGCCCCAGTTGATGGACACGTGTGTAAGGAACGGTTACTATGAGGAAGCCTTAGAGTTAGCAGCTCACGTTAAACGACTGGAAAAGAAGCATTCTAACGTACCTATAATCAAGGTAACGGGGACTTTTTATCTTTACATGCAGATAGAAAGGTTGCCTATTGATACATGTATAAGGAGCAATAGGTCAAAGGTCAAGGTAATTTTTCCCTTCATTTGTTGTTGTTGAATGAGTAAAACTTCGCCAGTTTTGAGAAGTACTTGTAACATTTATACTAGCATATGTGTACATGTGAAAATTTATCAAAAGAAATGATATTTCATTCCAGGTAACTTATGATATTGCAATTGTGCAAAGTTAATAAAAACATGACACTAAAATACACAATTTTTGCTAGAATTATGAGAAAGAAAAGATAATAAAAACAAATTCCATATATTTACAGACTATAGTCGGAGAAGTCAGAAACTCAGCTCAGTTAATGTTGAATCAGCTGATACAACAATTACGTGGTAATGTACAACTCCCGGCTTGTTTACGTGTCATTGGGTATCTCAGACGAATGGACGTGTTCACCGAAGTGGAACTGCGTATTAAATTCCTTCAGGTATGAAAATTGTTAGTTTCTATTGGTTTGATACTGCCGCTGGGGGGGAGGGGGGATTAAAAAAATTTTGTGGAAAATTTAATTCACTGAACAGCTTAACCAGACTTGTACCTCCCATTCCCTCTTCTGTCTTGGAAAGAATATATCTTGGATCTGCCCATATGATTCCCTTGTTTATGAGCCTGTTGAGTGTATGTATCATTTTTGGACAGAATTAACATGGAATGAGCATAATTAGGTAAAATACATGCATGGTTTACTTCAGAGAAAATAATAATTTTCTCAAAACCTTAGGATATTTAGCCCCAAAGAAATTTAGATTGAGAGACAGAATTAGAAAGTTTCACATACACGGTGGGTAATCTTGCAATGCAGAACATTCATTTTATCAAAAATTTCGTTAAATACAGATTATTTATCACAAAATGTGGAATGGGATGCAGTGTAATAATGCCTCCCGTATGAGTTTTATCCAAAATAAGAAAAGTAATATCTCTTTATAATGCTGAAAAACGATCGGCGTGATTTGTGAAGATGAAAGTTAAAGTAGAAGGCCGATCGAGTCTTGTGTATTAAGCTAATTTCCACCTTATTTTGAATGCAACTCATAGTTAAGGCATTCTTACACTGCATTACATTCCCCTTTTCATTATATATTATCTATTTTGTACAAAAATAAAGAAAAATCATTGTTCTGCATTGCGAGATTACCCACTGTGACTTACATGGCTGTATTTCATGATGAATACTAGTACATACAATATCCAAGCATACATAAATTTATCACTTTACTCATGTTTTTCATATACTCTATCATCTTCTGTGATTTTAAAAGAGCATGATTATAAAATTGTTGGTAATTATTGGAAATCTTACTAGAAACTGGATAGAATGCTAACAGGAAGTATATACATTATGTATTCTATTAGGATGCGTGACTCTTCGCTATAAATTGTAGTTTTGTTTAATTCAGGCAAGAGACACTTGGTTCCAGTCAATATTGGATGCTATACCAACAGATGATTGTGAGTATAACAATTTTTGTAAAATAAATGTTTTTGTATCCATTCATAGATCCCGGACTTGAAGTTGAGGGGTGCAAAAATTCTTTTTAAAAATAAATTATTCTGTCTTTTGGACATTCAGAGTTACTTCCCTTCTGGGACGGTATCTGACATAAACACATTATGACGTAACGAAATTCCTATAGAAACATTGTACTTAAAGCATTTTTACCCTGAATTTTATGCTTGTTTCCATAGAATTTGATGACGTCAGCATTACTTTACGTCAGATAACGTCCCGTGAGAAGGGAACGAAAATACCAAATTGGACTTTAAATGGTGACCTACATAGTTAAGGATGTAATCCCTGTATAACATGGGAATGTTTTCATAGATTGCTAGGAGTTGATAATTTATTTCAAGAGGGAATTTCAAGATGGTAAGAGTATAATTCTAGAAGGAACTTACTAATTGAACTCGTCATCCTCAGGAAGCAATTCTCTAACTATATGTATTTATTTACTGTCCACACTTTCTGTTTTTTGACTATAAAAAATCTTTCATTTTTCATAGACTATGTCCATATAACAAAGACAATAGAAGCTAGCAGAGTCCACTTATTCGACATAATTACACAGTACAGGGCAATTTTCTCTGATGACGATCCACTAATTAGTACCAGCAAAGATGACAGCGTCAACGAATCGGCACTGTTCCACGGCTGGGTTACTCATAAGGTAAAGCTACATGTATAGATGAAGAGAAAACTATTGTTTGTAGTATTCTAATGTGATGTGTGTTTTACTGAAATGGGTATTTTTGGAATAGGGAGTTATTTTCCCTGCATGTCATAATGGCATTAGAGATCGCATTTGATTTAAAAACATAATGACATTATAAAATTGGTATTGTAAAATCAATTTTGTATTGCCATTTCCCAGAATTAGGGGAAGGTTTCCATAGAATTTGATGATATCACAATCAGTCCACATCAGATAGCATAGCATTTAAGGTATTAGGGATATAAAAACAATATGGTCGATAAGGTAGAAATTATGTACTGCCATATCTTATATGTTTTATAACATTTTATATTTATTAATCGTTTCATTCAACTCACCAGAAGAACATTGCCAAAGTTGTGTGTCTTCAGCCAACTTCATGGTATTTAATTTTTCTAATATCAAAACAACTGGAAGTAGAGTATTATACTCCTAATGCTTTACGCACTGACAATTATGTGCTTATTCAAGACTACACGTATGCTGAATTCTTCATTTGTGACAGGTTATAATGAGCACCAAGGCTTGTGCAATATTCCTTGATAATGCTGTTTCATGTAGCATGTGTAGGTGAACATTCCATTGCATACCCCATTCCCCCCTACCCAGAAAAAAAACTTGACTCCTTTGCTGACATTTACATAAATTTGGAAAATATTTGATAATTTTGCGTAGAAATATTTCAACTTATATTTATTTCATTTTGTCATTCTGTAATTGGTAAGTAGCTATCAGACAATGCATCTTCTTGTGTTTTTTCCATAGATTTCCCAGTTTCTGACTACACTGGAGACTGATCTGCAGTATGAAGTAGGGGGTCGGCTGGACTCTATACTAGGCCAGTGTATGTACTTTGGATTGTCGTTTAGTCGTGTCGGAGCAGATTTCCGAGGACTTCTGGCACCCATATTTCAGAGAGCTACGGTTTGTGGATTCCAGAAAGCTCTACAAGAGGCCAACCACAGGTGAGAAAATCATCTTTTGTTGTGTCGCCTGCAGTGCAAGGGGTCTTTTTGTCAAGTGCCTGTCTGTCCGTCTGTCTACGACTTTATTTCAAATTTTCATAATGAATAGAATTGGTTTCTCAATCTCATGAAATGTCTCAAGTTTTTTTTATAATTGTTTTTGTCAGATTTGAATTGGACATGCGTACGTACAACCTGATGACCCAAACTACAACCGTTGGGAGTTCTTATACAGCCCAGGTAAGTTAAAACAGAAAGTATGTAAGTAAGCACACAACAGTTGGGAGTTCTTATACAGCCCAGGTAAGTTAAAACGGAAAGTATGTAAGTAAGCACACAACAGTTGGGAGTTCTTATACAGCCCAGGTAAGTTAAAACGGAAAGTCTGTAAGTAAGCACACAACAGTTGGGAGTTCTTATACAGCCCAGGTAAGTTAAAACGGAAAGTATGTAAGTAAGCACACAACAGTTGGGAGTTCTTATACAGCCCAGGTAAGTTAAAACGGAAATTATGTAAGTAAGCACACAACAGTTGGGAGTTCTTATACAGCCCAGGTAAGTTAAAACGGAAAGTCTGTAAGTAAGCACACAACAGTTGGGAGTTCTTATACAGCCCAGGTAAGTTAAAACAGAAAGTATGTAAGTAAGCACACAACAGTTGGGAGTTCTTATACAGCCCAGGTAAGTTAAAACGGAAAGTATGTAAGTAAGCACACAACAGTTGGGAGTTCTTATACAGCCCAGGTAAGTTAAAACGGAAAGTCTGTAAGTAAGAACACAACAGTTGGGAGTTCTTATACAGCCCAGGTAAGTTAAAACGGAAAGTCTGTAAGTAAGCACACAACAGTTGGGAGTTCTTATACAGCCCAGGTAAGTTAAAATGGAAAGTCTGTAAGTAAGCACACAACAGTTGGGAGTTCTTATACAGCCCAGGTAAGTTAAAATGGAAAGTCTGTAAGTAAGCACACAACAGTTGGGAGTTCTTATACAGCCCAGGTAAGTTAAAATGGAAAGTCTGTAAGTAAGCACACAACAGTTGGGAGTTCTTATACAGCCTCGGTAAGTTAAAATGGAAAGTCTGTAAGTAAGCACACAACAGTTGGGAGTTCTTATACAGCCCAGGTAAATTAAAACGGAAAGTATGTAAGTAAGCACACAACAGTTGGGAGTTCTTATACAGCCCAGGTAAATTAAAATGGAAAGTCTGTAAGTAAGCACACAACAGTTGGGAGTTCTTATACAGCCCAGGTAAGTTAAAACGGAAAGTCTGTAAGTAAGCACACAACAGTTGGGAGTTCTTATACAGCCCAGGTAAGTTAAAACGGAAAGTCTGTAAGTAAGCACACAACAGTTGGGAGTTCTTATACAGCCCAGGTAAGTTAAAACGGAAAGTCTGTAAGTAAGCACACAACAGTTGGGAGTTCTTATACAGCCCAGGTAAGTTAAAACGGAAAGTCTGTAAGTAAGCACACAACAGTTGGGAGTTCTTATACAGCCCAGGTAAGTTAAAACGGAAAGTATGTAAGTAAGCACACAACAGTTGGGAGTTCTTATACAGCCCAGGTAAGTTAAAACGGAAAGTCTGTAAGTAAGCACACAACAGTTGGGAGTTCTTATACAGCCCAGGTAAGTTAAAACGGAAAGTCTGTAAGTAAGCACACAACAGTTGGGAGTTCTTATACAGCCCAGGTAAGTTAAAACAGAAGGTATGTAAGTAAGCACACAACAGTTTGGAGTTCTTATACAGCCCAGGTAAGTTAAAACGGAAAGTCTGTAAGTAAGCACACAACAGTTGGGAGTTCTTATACAGCCCAGGTAAGTTAAAACGGAAAGTCTGTAAGTAAGCACACAACAGTTGGGAGTTCTTATACAGCCCAGGTAAGTTAAAACGGAAAGTCTGTAAGTAAGCACACAACAGTTGGGAGTTCTTATACAGCCCAGGTAAGTTAAAACGGAAAGTATGTAAGTAAGCACACAACAGTTGGGAGTTCTTATACAGCCCAGGTAAGTTAAAACGTAAAGTCTGTAAGTAAGCACACAACAGTTGGGAGTTCTTATACAGCCCAGGTAAGTTAAAACGGAAAGTATGTAAGTAAGTACACAACAGTTGGGAGTTCTTATACAGCCCAGGTAAGTTAAAACGGAAAGTCTGTAAGTAAGCACACAACAGTTGGGAGTTCTTATACAGCCCAGGTAAGTTAAAACGGAAAGTCTGTAAGTAAGCACACAACAGTTGGGAGTTCTTATACAGCCCAGGTAAGTTAAAACGGAAAGTCTGTAAGTAAGCACACAACAGTTGGGAGTTCTTATACAGCCCAGGTAAGTTAAAACGGAAAGTATGTAAGTAAGCACACAACAGTTGGGAGTTCTTATACAGCCCAGGTAAGTTAAAACGGAAAGTCTGTAAGTAAGCACACAACAGTTGGGAGTTCTTATACAGCCCAGGTAAGTTAAAACGGAAAGTCTGTAAGTAAGCACACAACAGTTGGGAGTTCTTATACAGCCCAGGTAAGTTAAAACGGAAAGTCTGTAAGTATGTTCTTGTGATGTGTAATTCATTACAGCATTCTCTTATGTTTATGAATTAAAATTTTTTCATATCTAGTTAACAACATATTTCAAATATATTCCAAATTTTACATTTTTTATGGATGAAACTTTGGTTAGAAAATTTGTCACTATGTACCCAACTGTTTATGCAAAGGTGGCCATTCGTACCCATCCAAAATCATAATGACCTTAAAAGAAAAATACATTCATAATATTTCATTTCAGAGTGGACCTTTAAACCCACCGTCCATACTATTGGACTATTACCCGTTGGCAGTATACTGTAACCAAGTCCTATCAGCGTTTAACGACTTACGGCTCTGTGCTCCGATATCCGTGGCCTGTGACATCGCCCAATCGTTACAAGCCTCTCTCCTACAGGTCAACAGGATCATACTGGCATTCCATAGGTACATGTAGATCAATGATATTCACCCCCCCCCCCCCCCCCCCCCCCCCCCCCCAATTTTTTCACTCATCTTAACCTCCAAAATGTTTTTGACCGATATATAATCTCATATTTTTAGGGTTTTGAAACCTTTAAGGACGTGCTCCATTTTTCTGATACATTGTATTGAATTGACCGTTCCCATTGCGGGAAAAAAATGCAAAATTTCGTGACGTCACAATGCTTTTACCTCGGACAAACAAGCTTCGAACCTTGGTCAAACATCGAAATTGCATTGTGACATCATCATGATCATGGAATTTCTCAAATTTTTCCCGCGTTCGGAAGGGTAAGTTTTGTTGTGTGACCTTGAAGTGACATTAATAATTCACCAAATCATCAAATACATTTATAAAGCCTATATATAATCAATGAAAAAACAAGAATCTGACAACAGTTAATTCTGAATACTAATAACCATAATGGAAATAACAATTAAAATCAGAAAATTAACCAATTGCCTAAAATATAAGTAGAGTCTTGCAACTGAATTTTACAATTTTTTATGATTTTACAACTTCAAAATTCGTTTATAACTTAAAATATCCTCTTTTTAATTTCAACTGAGTTTTCATAAAGGTTGTAAACGAAACAAATATTCCAAAAAATCTTTAGAAATAATAAATGGCTATTTTCAATCATACAGGGCTGAGGAAACTACCTTCAACAAAGGAGAGCAGGAGAAATTTTCTAAGTTTTGTGACGTTTACAGTCAGACGTTACTGCCGTACCTAAACAAATGTCTACAGGCTTTGTTTCCTCCTCAACAGCTGGCACAAATCACCGGCTTGACAGTTAACGAGCTCACTAAATCGGTAAGTATGATTCTATAAGTAGGACAAAATTTGGGATAGATGAATGTTCACTTGTTCAACCCATGAAAAATTGGGAGGAATAATTTTTCTGGGTTGAACAAATCTCCATGTGTCTCCCTCCCAACTGGGCAATTAATGTATAATGTGATGTAATAGGTAATTGCCGCTATCCATTCTGTAGCTATGGGTCCACTACCTTTAACAAATTATTTAATTACTGTGGCTTTATTTTCAAAATACACGTCTATAGTCATTTTTAATCCTTTTAGGGAAATGAGGTTACGATAGATATTCAGGAAGTTCTGAAGCCTATAGAGCACCTGCTACCTGAAAGGGAAGGCAGTACAATTCAAATTCAAACTGACCAATCAGCAAGTGTGTTACAAACTGCTGACCAATCAGCTTCTCTGACACTTCCAGTTGGATCTGATGAAAGTGCTGTAAACCAATCAGAATCTGTTACGAGTCCCGAAAAAGATGGCGAAAACTCTGATGCTGTTAAAACTGAAAGTGAAAGTAACATTGAGCCAACAGCTGACGAAGGGAAAGTAAAATTTATGACTGGAAATGAACTTGAAGAAGATAATGGTATTTCTTGATACATTGTAGCTAGCAGAGCTGAAAAACCTGGCTCTTTTTAATTTTATAAAGTTGGGCAGATACATGTAGGTGGATGTCTTTCAACAATTTGCTTATTGTGCTCTTCACATTTTGCTTCAATCTTTATTTCATTATTTGACGTATATAAAATTTCATAGTCTGATGGCCAATAGACAAATGATGATTTCAGGGTCAGTGTGTGAAAAGGTCAAGGTCATTGGTCAACGTGTCATAAATGTTTTCCATGCTTTATTCTTTGTTTTCAAACCAATAAATGAACAATTATCATATTTTATGCACTGATAGCTCATTGACCAGAATAATCAATATTGATATTGAGGTCAAAGGTCAAGGTTATGCGTTTCCATGATAGAAGCAAAATGTCTACAAGAGGGATTTTTTTATACGATTTATACTTTAACGTGACATATTGGATCTGTGATTCATATTTCTTGGTTATATTTCGATAGCTCATTGACCAGAATAATCAATATTGATTATTGAGGTCAAAGGTCAAGGTTATGCTTTTCCATGATAGAAGCAAAATGTCTACAAGAGGGATTTTTTGATAGGATTTATACTTTAACGTGACATATTGGAGCTGTGATTCATATTTCTTGGTTATATTTCAAGTGTTTAGATATAAGTGTAACATGTGGAAAAAGAAAAGAAAATTAATATATAATTATGTACATGTATACTTTATCTTAAATTTATGATATATTTTACATGGAGAATTGCTACCATTATAGTACATGTATGTACAAGAATCACATACTTGTATACCTTGCTGTTATGCAATGTACTGGTACATTTTCATCAAATTTTTAGTTCTTTCTTGACAGAGATCACTATGTACATACATGTACATGTATTGCTGCTATTCATAATCAGGTAGTTCTATCAACCTGTCAATTTGTTGTTAAATACTTTCTGAAGTAATGCTTTGAATAATATTGGAATAATACAAAAATAGATCTTGTGTATCACATAAACAGTGTAATGAATTTGATTTTTCCATATTTACAATGTAAAATATGATTTCCTACAGGCAACAAGGAGCATGCTACATGTAAAAGATGCTTAGAATACAATAGACAATTTTCTGATCTTGAAAGAAAGCACAAAATGTCCGAGTCAACATCTTTTGGCATTGTTTTACATCATGACTTCACCGTTAAAAGACGCAATTCCTTTGTGATGTAACAATGAAAAAATGCGCAAAAATTGCCTACATCGAACATTTTTCGTCATTTTGTCAGCCATTATGAATTTCGGCAAGGTGCCTTTTAGATGAAGCGCAACATCTTTAATGGACAGTACTTTTAGTATACACAGTCAGAAATTACAGGGGTGCCCATGTTTATCCTTGTATCCATGTACTTGTCCATCCAGTAGAATATTTCCAAACTTTATACACAGCCAATTGTGCCTCGCATGAAATTCATATGAAATGAGCATCATGTAAATTTCACATGAAAGTTCATGTAAAATTCAAATAGATTTCACATAATTTTATGTGAAACATATTTCACATGAATTTCACATAAATTTCCTTCACATGAATTTCACATTAATTTTTCTAAGTGACCTTCACAGGAAACTGAATTCACATAACATCCATGTAAAAATTTTCACATGAATTTCATGTGAAAAATTTCATGTAAATTTCATGTTCATGCTCGTTTCACATAAATTTCATGTGAACTTTCATGTAAAGTTCATGTAAATTTCACATGAATTTCATATGAGGCACAATTGGCTGTAAAGAAAAATTTTGGAAAAATTTTTGTGTGTGTGTTAAGAACCATTTTCAAGTCAAGTTTTGGAGTCTGTTGTTTGCATATACAGATGTACATGCAAGTAATTATGGACTGCTTGAAACTATGTGGAATTCAATGTTTTGCAGTTTCCAGAAGAAAATCTTTACTGTAATGACACAAGTAAAGGTCAAATATGGTTCATGTTGCTGATTGATTCACATGGTTGCTCCCCTTGTTACCTAGGCGTTTCAATGTACCTGTATTTGACCATGTTTGTCTACAGCTTGGACTCGTACAATATTTATATATTCTTGCATTCTATTCTCTTGATTGAAACTGCATAGTTCAGTCAGGTATACGGCTTTAGAACACTACAGTACAGCATTCCAGTACTATGGAATTTAGAAGAAAGAACTGCAAATTTGTTTCAATAGAACTTTAGATTTATTCATATTAATTCAATAAACTTCCAGTATGACATACAATTATTATGCATTTGCAAAGTAATTTATACAAAATTCTGAAACACATGGAGTTTATAAAAGCATGATAAAATATTGTGAGGTGCAGAAAAGCTATAAATGTGCATAAAAATGTGAGATTTATTTGAATTTTTTTGGTTAAATGTTTACCATGTAGATATATATATATATATAGGTCACTTGTACATATAGCATTAAGTTCCATTGTTCACAATGAAAAAGTAGGAGTACTAAATGTACACTATGAAATTATACATGAATTTTGGGGCACATTAAAAAAAATTTCTCGATAATATGAGTTATCTTTCTTTGCAAACAAAACTTTTATGAAATATAGGCCCAACATGAGACTTGCACATTTTTTTAAGCATGCTAAATGGTAAATTAACAGACAAATGTATGCGTCATACATGGAAGAAATACTCGTACAAAATTGTGGGACTAGTGTAAAATTGGAGACCAGCTCCATTGTAAAATTTGACACGCAAGTAATGTTGAGAAAAGTGATCAAATTCTCGACATGAAAATAATGAGTTCTACAACAAATATGAATTTGTAAGTATGGGAATGTTCAAGTTTATCACAAATACATGTATATTGATATGATGCAGAAGTACTTCACATGGTGGATCTAGAGAGGAGGGTGTGTGGGTCAGGAGCACCCCTCTTGTTGGAATTTGCCAAAATTATGACTGTCTCCTCTCAACAACAACAACAAAAAAAAAAAAAAGAAATATATAAACCACCCAACCACACCCCCTTAGAAAATCTAGATCCGACCATGTAAGTCGGTTTATGTATAGTAAAATGCTTGACAAGCAAATTGTCATAATTTTTGTCCTCATACCTACATGCCGTTCGTTTGTGATTGGTCGGTATTAGAGGGATTTTGTTGGTTTGATGCGGGGGTAGGGGGTACCTCCATGAACGTGTCTCCTAGTGGAGGAATTATCACCCATCCTGATTGGTTATTAATAACTTGTGTAGATGACGACGACGATGATGACGTTGACGATGACGATGAAGACGACGATGAGCTTGACATACCTTTCGTCTCACTAACAGCTGGTATTACGACATATCCATCACCGTTATCTACTGCTGTGACTGAACTTGACGACGACGATGATGACGATGACTTGGATATAGTGGGCGCACCCGTTGATACGACTTGAAAAGTAAATGATGAGGCTTTAGGTGATAGGGGAGTTGTGAAGAAAACCGTTGTTTCAGGTCCTTTGTTTGATTTGACTTGAGGTACAAGTGACGATTCTACAGCTCCATTAACCATATTGCTTTCCTTTTGAGCAAAAGTAGATTTTGAAGCAGCTTTACCATTTGCAGATGTTTCTGAATGTCCTCCGTTATTGTCGGCTGCTACATTAGAATGTCCTCCATTATCGGCTGCTACATTAGAATGTCCTCCGTTATCGGCTGCTACATTAGAATGTCCTCCGTTATTGTCGGCTGCTTTATCGGAATGTCCGTTACTGTCGGCTGCTACATTAGAAGGTCCTCCATTATCGGCTGCTACATTAGAATGTCCTCCATTATCTCCTGCGTTGTTAGAATGTTCTCCATTACTTTCCGTGTCTTCCTCTCCATTTTCCATGTTGACGGTCTTTTGGTTTCCGTTTCCTAGCTTCTCTCCTGCTACGTCCACCACGACAGATTTTGCTGGATATACCAGACTATTCTCTGTATTTACTTCTGAATTGGAAAGCGAAATCAAAATCTTGTCATCAGGAGATGGGGTTGGTTTCGATGTGCTAGAATCACCCTTGGGTAGAATAGGAACTATAGGTACCGGTTCTGTGGTAAAAGCAGACGGATATGTAACCGAGTCGTCCGTCATGATCCCTGTATCAATCCCTTCAATAATTATCGGTTTGACCGACGTCCGTCCGTCAGTCTTGGCTCCTTCTCCTTCGGTATCAGTACCAATCGGGTTACCAGCTGCGTCAATACGAGTATCTTTCGTAGTTGATGAAGGTTTGGAAGTAGCTGTTACAGTCGGGTATGGGCCTTGTGTCGTCTGCAAGTCAGTTGTAATAATCGGATTCTGACTCGACACCGGAAGAGGAAGTAGCGTCGTCGATGGTTGAACTTTCGGAGTAGAGGATACGGACTCTGTCGAAACAACGATAGTAGGATCTTGAGTTACTGGCATCATTGTGCTTGAGACTTTATCCGAAGTAGATTTTGTAGAGGCAACAGGCGCTGCAGTAGAGCTAGAGGTCACGATGGGTAGAGCAGTGGTGGTTGTCATTCTCTGCTTTATCAACCATCTGAAGTATTTTCTCCAGTTTGCTAATTTCGGCATTTCGTCCCATTCGAATTCTGAACCTAGCATATTTTCTTCTCCGCTCATCTCAGCACTTTGTGATCCTGCCATCATTATTCTCTTTGTTGAATTTTTATTCATTCTACCTGAAAATGAAAGTAGAAATTTTAAGTTTAAGCTTTTCTTCATTTGTCATGAACTTTGTTGAATCAATTTTGAAGTACTAGTTATGTTTTTTTTTGGACTAAAAAGTTTGAGCTTTGCATGTTCATTTATGATGTCGAACAACAATTCAAAGCAATTGTCCGCCGTCGTCGTCGTCGTCGTCGTCGTCATTACCATCATCATCTAATTTTTTAAGTTGTTTTTTCCCTTACCTTGGCGTCTAAGCTTCCTTAAGAATCTCCTTGAGAATGCATCGTTCTCTATCACCAAAGACAAACCGATGAAGACGATCGCTAGAAGACTCAAAATCCTCATTCTGAAAAAAAAAAGAAGATGAAGAAGTTGTCGTGAATTATTATAACGTACTTTAGAAACTTTTTAAAAGTGCTATGTAGTTCGAAGACATTCTAAATATTTTTTTTATAAAAAAAACCAAAACAGATCAAAATGTAAAATAAATCATTGGGGAATGAGAGAGAGATACAAGTAATAAAAGAAAAAAGAAATAGTAAACATCATTTAGCTTTAAGAAAAAATGAAATGAAATAGATAAAGTATAATGGAAAATTAATAGTATGAATATGAATATCTTAATTTCATATTTGAGCTAAAAAAGAAGATCGATACTATTTTTGAATATTCTTTGTTTCTGAGAAAATATTCCATAAAGATCAATATCAAACAGTGAATAACATGTATAATGCAGACTTAAAGAAAAGATGCAATATACAAGTACCAATAACCTGGTATGAGACAAACAATCCTAGTGTTACATGTACTTTCTATATTTATTATCTATCATATATGTAAAATGTATTTACCTGGAAAATTCCCAGTCGTTCCTATGTTAAAGTAGAAGTAGATAGGGCAATATTCAATTCTATTAATGAAGACAATGGGGAATCTTCCAACTTATATACAAGGAAAATTTTCAAAAACAATGAGATCATTTTATTTCACTATGACGTCGCCGACATATTTTCCATATTAGAGGGTCATTCTATGCCGGATTTGGTCAATAATTATTTTGTTTACGTTAAAAGCGAGGCGTACGGCGCAATAAGTCAAGCGTTTTACGTTACCGTCACGCGGTGTAGTAAACCGCGATAGGTAGATACATGTATGATTCAACCAGCTAATCACGAGAGTATGTTATTAATTATCTTAATCAAATGAATTAATTAATCATAAATAAGGCAAGGCATTTAATATAATGCATTTTAAGCAGGTTTTCTTGGGAGATTTCATAACAGATTAATTGCAAGAATTTTCCAGAGTCAAGGTTTTTGTGCATTTACTACGTAAACGTATTAGCGTAATAAATGTCGTATTGTCAATTTGTCTTGTGATTTGTTATTATTTTTGAAATTAATGTGAAATAATAAAAATGTTAAATGACAATGAATATCAGTGATATTTGTTTCGATCTTTTAAAGTGATTTATTTATCGAAAACACTTACTTAATAACCAGGATACAGTTACTAAAACTGCGGGACGAGGTTAAATTGCTACCTTTTTTATGTAAATTTCATATTTACGAAGTGTTTGCACTTTTTATTGCAAATTTCTAATCGGCGGTAAGCAATATCAAATACACGTTCATGGAAAGTTTGGAAAATATTATTGTCTTTGAAAACCGACATATTTCACAACCACACCCTTAAAATGCAAGAAGAAATAGCAATCCAAAATGATTGAAAAAAGTCAGTGCCTAGATCTTTATCATCAGTATTTTATTTGGGTTGGGTACATATACAATGTGCTCTGTTCCATTTCAGGATGGACTTAATGTCATGTACAGTGGGATTAGAAGGTGGGGGAATGCAGGGATCTTCAGTGGGGAAGGTATTTGAGGAGTCAGTAATTTGTAAAAATCCTTTATTTTTCTGGTTTTTACATATAATTCCTTTTTCAAAATGCTACCTCGCATATTACAATCCAACGTGCACATCTTACACGCGCAGATCTAAAAGTGGCGAAGGGGAGGGGTCGGGGAGAGAGGATAAGCACCCCTTGAATTTGCCAAAAATACCTATTTTCCAATTTCTTCAAATCAGATGTGCCCCCCCCCCCTCTTTTTTGCCCGGTAATGTCGGTCTCTGGAAAACAAACCTAGATACGCTCATGGTTTTTTTGTGTGTCCATGTCAACATAACTGCCCTGTATGTCATAAACCAATGGCTATCACCTGTAAATATAAAAATTGTGTCTATATCCTCGGAAGTTCCTTTTGACGCAGGAAAGGTGATTCACACATGAAATAGCCCATATATATATATAATGTTTCAAAAGTATGTTGATTTGATATGTAAAGCAGGTTTTGGGAAAATCTTTTCAAAAACGGGAGAAAGGCGGATGAACTTTTAACATACTATACATGAATGTATATTAGCATGAAGGATTTTTAGCACCTGGTTCATTGGCGGATCTAGAAACACTTTTCAGGTTGTGTTTTTAAAAGCCGTTAGAACGGATAGGGGGGGGGGGGCGAAGAACGTAATGTGATAAAAATGTACGTAAAAACGGATAAAGTCAGCATTTTGGACAAATTTAGAGGGGGGGGGGGTGGTGTTCTATCCCTCCTCTAGATCCGCGCTTGCGGCTCCTTTGTACACAAATAATATTATTCCATATTCGGCGTGGATGGGAAGGCGAGAGGGTGGTTGTTAGATAGGTCAGGGACCCCCATGGAATTTGCCTAAAAAGCTGTTTTTAACTGTATTCGGCCGCACTAGTATGTTTAGAAGTTTTATTTCTCTAACTAGTATAAGTGCTAGGAAGTGTAAACTTGCACAGATGATGCGTCTTTAAGAGTGGATCACAAATCTACGTTCAAATGTAGGTCATGACCTATATATTCCGCTTGAGTGCACATGTTAGGAAGATTTGGGTATCAATGTTAAGAAGTTTTATTTCTTTACTATAAGTGCTAGGAAGTTCAAATTTAAACTTGCACAGTTCATGCGTCTTTATGAGTAGATCAGAAATCTACGTTCAAATGTAGGTCATGATCTACATTTTCCGCTTGAGTGCACATGTTAGGGAAATTTGGGTATCAATAGAGTACACCCATTCATGAAAAATTTGGGTCAATAAATAAAATGCTCTACTTCTTTTTTCTATTTTGTTTTTGTGTGGTATAATTTTTGTTGGTTCTCAGTAGGACAGGTTTTCAAATTGAAAACTGTGTAATCTTTGACTACTTTCTGTTTGCTGCCATGATAGAATGCTGCCAGGAGGTCAGCTTTGACCCATACAGGCAACAGAGTATATTACTTTAGGTATTTCACAACCTGCATTTTATGGTGACATAATTAACAAAATAAGAAGGATCAAAGATAGACAGCATAACTATCGAATTTATACCGTAGATATGATCCTAATGTCACCAGACGGACACTAAGCTTGCTACTTAACAAATATAAAGACTTGTACGAGCGCATTCTTAAGTTTTGTACTCTGACTGTGACGACGGGACTTCATGACGGGCCCTGTCCAAACCTCTTTAGAGAAGACAGGGCCCCGACCACCTGTCTTTTCTGAATGTCAGTTGAACTCCTCGGGTGATAACATATATGAGCTCGCTATAGCCGGCAGAGCACGGTCTGTATTACATGTACGCACGTCCTCTTTTTATATCCATTTACATATTCATCGTGTTGCTTGGATCCCTGCGTTTTGCGGTCTTGTTTGTGTGTGGTCATCTAACAATCAGGAGGTTTTTTACACCCTAATTGTGCATTCTTCGAGACCTCTGGGAAGTCGGAATAGTGGGAGTGTTGTGCGCACGTAATCCAAGATAAGCACTTACGTGGCAGATGGCCGTCCTAAGTCGGCAACGGTTGCCCATGGGTCTCGTTTGTTTATGTGTGGTCTTTTATGTTTAATGTTTCTATGGTTTGAGTTGGTGTTCCTTGTCCTTTTTGCGTCTCTTTCTGTGGGTGTCTGTTCTGTGTTTTTTTGCTTGGGTGTTTTGGGTTTAGCTGTGTGTGCTGCAACCTAGTGTTGTTGGAGATCCCCTCCTTTCTTTTGTAATCTTTGATTACACTATGTTTTCGTGTTTATGTTTGTGTATAATCTTGTTCAAAGTCATAGACTGGAACTGGACGCCACATAGTATTAGAAAAGTATCTAACAGTTATTCAGAAAGGATGAGGAGTCAATTGCGATTCCTTAACATGTTCCCTTACATTTTTCTCCATGGGCGGATCTAGGAAATTTTCATGTGGTCAGGGGGATCAAGCCTATGGTTGTGAAAAATACAGTATATACGCTAATATCAGAGAAAATCAACATTTTGGACAAAGTCCAGGGAGAGAGGGTCCGAACCCCCTAACATTTCTCTAGATCAGCGCGTGCTCTCCACATTTTGGTTGATATTACACAATTATTGCCAGTGATGAGGTCGATATGATGGTTTATGGAGTGATAAAACGAATATGGACCGAGGCCGAAGGTAGCTATGTTTATAATTTTCTAGCACTGATCAATTTCACGACATTTTCAGACAAACATTTTGTATTTTATGTTTCATTCCTTAAAAAAAAAAGCTACAAAGTATCACGCTCAGTCAGTAACACTCACTTTGCCGCCGACTATCATTTCCTTCTAATGCACAAAACCGTAATCGCTGTAATGAGACCGGAAGTAGTTTCATACGACGATAAATCGGATTGCACGTTACCGCGTTTTGGCCAATTGGAAAACGTATAAACGGTTATGTAAATTACAGTATATGATACTGCGTTATATATAAAAACTAGACACATGTATATTTATGTATTACATGTATCACGAAAGGCTCATTTGCTGTTCTGTATTTTCGTCAATTTTAATCCATTTCATTAAGCCATAATAAGGGTCTATTTTGCCCAATTAATGTGGTCTCCGTGTACATTTCTTTTATTCTATGAAACAAACTACATCATTTGTTTTAAACATGGCAGATAGCCGTCCTAAGTCAACACCAGTTTCCAATTGGTTTTGTTGGTTTATGTGTAGTCATTTGTATTTATGTGTTTTGATGTCGTTTTTGGTTTAACGTCTTCTTGTACCCTTTTGTGTATCTTTAGGTCTCGTTGGTTTATGTGTGATCTTTTATGTTTCCTGTTTCTATGTTGTGAGTTGGTGATCCTTGTCCCTTTTGCGTCTCCTTCTGTGAGTGTCTGCTCTTTGTTTTTACACTGGGTGTTTTGGGGTTTTGCTGTGGATGCTGCAACTGAGTGTTGTTGGAGATCCCCCTCCTTTCTTTTGTGCTTTTCTAATGTGTTTTCGCATTTTGGGTGTTTCTGTGATTTACCATGAGTGCTGCAACTGTACCTATTTTGAGATCCTCTCCTCTATAAGATATGTTGTTTATACCACTTATGAGGATTTACTAACCGAAACACGTGTTTGGTGCATTAAAATTGTTTCGAAATTTTATTTCAGAAGGCTACGAGTTGGAACCCTTCAACTTTCCTATTATCTACACTTATTTTCTCTTACAAAGAGGATCAGTTCCCTGTGATTGAATGTTTCAAATGTATTAATTTTTTTCCTTTCTGGCTCTGTCGCTTGAAAGAAGCTTTGTTTTGGTCCATTAGCAATTTGACATCATTCATTACTTTGCTAGTTTGGAAACTTGTCATTCCATCCTAAAATATCATCAAAATTAAAGGAGGTTTACACCCTAGCACCATCAATCCAATGCTAGTTTGGTTATATAATATATTTAACTATGCTTATGATTCGACCCTACACAAAATATTGAGCCGCGCACTCTTTGCAATGTTAATGCTAAAAAAATAAAACTAGAGGGCGCTACTAAAATACATTTTGGTACTGACTGAAAATCACTTTGACTCGAAGTATCACTGACGAGGACTTACTATTCGAAACTCGTGTCTAGTGCCACTCAATTGGTTTGAAATTTTATTGAAGAAGGTTACTTGTTGAAACTTCAATTTTCTTATAGCTAGAACAACCTCTCGTTGGACCCATCTACTATTTTGAGAAAATTGACCTTTATTTGAAAGGTATGAAAATAATTTTAGGATGATAGATAGAGAATAGGTTCTGTTAATTTGTGTTTTGTTACGGGTATGCAACACACAGCAATTGCATTTATCGCATGAACGCGCATTACATGTACGATAAATGCACCTGAATACAAATTATGGCATTTATTCTATACATGTGCACCACTATTGTCAGTTTTATTCTTGTCCCCTGAAAACGAATTTTTCTAGGTAAAAAGGTGACATTAATATTTAGGTCACCGCGGGTTCAGTTTGCAAGTTAGAACAGCCATGGTGACATGTTTCTTTATAATGCATCGGTACTTCTCGAGCGTTTGCATACACGATCCTTTCAATTGTTTCATCTCAGGAAATTACATTGGTTGTGCATAAATTATATATTATACCTAGTACCGTTTTCCTCTCTTTTTCTGTAAGGAGAAAAAAATCAACTCTGGAAGCATATCCTCATTAAAATTGAGAAGAATTAAAAATTCATACTTCATCACAACGCTTAATTTCACACTTATCGTACAGATGTGGAAAATTTACAGGAAATGTATCTCTCATCCAAATTATTGCCTTGATATTTTGAAAGGTCAGCATGGTCAATAATTATAAACTTCAACAGGAGAATAAATTGTTTCTATTGATCCAATGAAAAGTTTTCTACAATCTTTTCAGATTATTCTGGCACGCCTAATTCTTGAAATCTACATTTAAATGTCGTTTTAAGGCACATGCTAACCTTTTGACTCTAATAAATTACTCCAAATTCGTATTTTATATTACTTATTTTATCCCATTCATTTCCGTAATTTGTTTACAATGGCCCAAAATAGTGAACAAGGTCAGTTCTGATATATTTGAGTTAGGACAAAATTGGAATAAATTACTGAATAAATAAGAATTAAGTGAAGTTTAATATTTTCATGTTGCACTCAATAATGTACTGCATTCTTTTTTTTCTAATAATTTTCAATATTCCTATGATAAAGAAAAAATAAAACTGAATTCATTTCTCATCACCCGTGCTAAACAATGGTATAAAGAGATAAATTGTTTATTCTTAGGGTGCGCTTCCCTGTGAAAAATCTATGATGTTAAATATTGAATTGTCTAACTCCCACTGAATTTGGGCCTCGGAGGTCTTTCTGTTGGCCGGATTGCGAAGCAAAATCCGGTCTATGTAATGACAAATACGTCCGTCCGTCCATCAGTGCATCAACATAAAAATTTGCGTTTGTCTTTTTTGAGGAAACTGTTTGGAGTAGCAACTTTAAAAAAGTTTATATGTTGATAAACCATCATGAAGCAGCAAGTCTTGACTTTGACCATTGACCTTGATAGAGAAAATTCAGAATTTGTGTTTCAGCCTATAGGAAGAAAATTATCGGAGAATAGACAAGTAACTTAACATGAAAAATTAAAGAGGGCGCTACTGAAATTATATTTAGATGGCTCCGCTGGAAGCATCACTGACGAGAATTTAATATTTGAAGCACGTGTCTGGTGCATGGAAATTGGTTTGGAATTTTCTTCAAGATGGTATAGAGTTGGAACCTTCGACATAATTAATGTAAACACTTATTTCACGTTGCAGTGTGGATCAGTTAAAATCGTTCCCCGTGACCTGATGTTTGTCAAGTGTAATATTTACTTCTCTCCAGCTCTGTCACATGAAAGAAGCTTTGTTTTGGCCTTTTTTCAATGTGACATCGTATATTGTTTTTGCTATTTCGGAAACTAGCCATTTCACCGATGAATATAATCGAAATTAAAGGAGTTTAACATCTAAGCAACATCCCTCCAATGCTATTTTGAACATTGATTTTATTTGGATATGCTACTGAATCGACCCTACAGGAAATTTGGAGCCGCGCACTCTCTGTAATGTAAATGTACAAATCTAACTTCAAAAAATTAAAGAGGGCGCTACTGAAATTATTTTTGGTGGCTCTGCTGGAAGCATCACAGATGAAAATTTGATATTCGAAACACGTGTCTGGTGCATGGAAATTGGTTTGGAATTTTCTTCAAGAAGGTATAGAGTTGGAAACCTTCGACATTATTAACATGTCACAGCTCATATGGTACGCTAGAGCATGTACTTGTACTAATATTTTAGAGTTTCCCAGTAGACATTTACAAAATACCAAGAAACTTTTAGTCAAGGATGACAAATATGGATAATGACCATATCCCTATATACAGCACAAAATCGATAATTCAGAATATCATAAACCGAAGGCATACAAAAACAGGATAAAACAGGAACCAAAGCAAACAAACAAAATCCTCCATCACATGAAAAGAAGCGAAATCCTGAAATGGCAGTCAGACCAGGTGCCCATGAAGAGTCAGCATCTCCTGCTTGCATGCAACACCCGTCGCTTTAATTCGGTAAAATTGTCACATCCGGTTACTTCCATTTTGGAAGATATAAAGTATAATCTGTGGTTGGACGGTACAAATTGTCTATGACCTAGAAATGCGGCGCTCATAAGAGAGCGGTATTGGGCATATCTCGGCTCGTAAGGGAGGTACTGATTTCAAATTTCGTATGAAGATTCAGTATGAATTAATCTATCGAAATATACCACAGAAAATAGGTTTTGACATTTATTAGCCTATATCTGAAGACTTAAAGATGACTTGTCGATTTTTCGTTAAACGCCGAGTTAGATCCCTTTAACACATATATATAGTAAATACAGCAACCGGTATTAGCGTGATAAATCCCTGTGCCATTTACATATTCATCTGTGGTGCTTGGGGCCCCTGCGTTTTGCTGACTTGTTTGTGTGGTCATCTAATAGTGAGGAGGTTGTATTACATCGTGCGTTCTTCTGGCTACTATAGTATATATCTTAAAGGTTATAGGTACGGCTTCTATATTTAATTTGTAGGTTAATGATAACAAGACCTTTGCAATCCGGCCATACCGCCTTTAGGATTTAATTATTTCCCGATAAATTGTTGATGTAATTCTATTTTTGTCCCATGCCTGAACGTCCTTTAGATCATCTTTGAATTTCGTACATCCTTTATTTCTTGTGGCGTTAATAAATTTCTTTGATCAATAAAAAGATATCACTCTTAAAAAATGAAAAGCCCGACTTTTGAAGTATGAGGTACCTGAACATATTAGTGCGATCAACAGAGATATTAACTTTTTATCAAGGTATCGATTGTAGTTTATAGTTTTGCATTTTTATCAATCTAATTATAAAATGAACTCGTAACAATTCCTCACTTATCTTTCGTTCAGTTTGACAAAGGACACCTGGCGCTTAAGTGTGTTGACAACTTGACAAGAATTGACTTTCTAAATGAATATTGGTGCAAAGTCTGAAAAGAATATGTACGTATGCACAGACACAAGGCAGTTTCCTTTTGGGATCGAAATATCGCTATATTTCTAAATAACTTTCCCAAGTGATTGGATTTTTAAAAATAGAAATGCAATTTGATACGTTAATTTTTATTGCATGCAAACAGGAGACACTGACTATCACCGGGCACCTGTCTCACTTCAGAATATTTATTTCGAGGTTGGCACTGTTCCAATGGAAAATCTAATGATTTTGCCTTTCATTCTTGACTTTGAGGCTGAATAACTGATGGGTACTTCTTCGATGTGTATTTAGATTACATGTAAAATGAAAAATGATCAGCCTTTGAACATTTTCAGTTTTCAAGATTCTTTATTTGAATGCAATGTAATAAATGTTAAACGTCTTCAAATCCAATAGCATCATTTAAGAACAGATCAATTTGCAGCATGACCAGACATGCACGTTTCGAGTACTTAACCCTCGTCAGTGATCCTCAATCTAAACAATGTAATATGGCCAAAGAGTGTGAATATTATTATGTCTAAAAATGTACCGAAAAACGTAGCAGGATGGGTGGGATATGATGCTACAGGTACCAATGTTTAGAAATTTCATGATTTTTTGATAACAGAAATTTTCGGATGCGTTGAATAGACAGACGATTAACCGAAGTTGATCGAACTTGGCTACGGCTATGTGCCCTCGGGGACTCTTGGTCCACCAGAAGTGACACTCACCAAGTGGTTCAAATGTTAAACGTCTTTAAATCCAATAGCATCATTTCAGAACAGATCAATTTGCAGCATGGACCAGACATGCACGTTTCGGGTACTTAACCCTCGTCAGTGATCCAATGCTTTGCCTTTCCAAATGACTGCGATGAATAAAAGTTGATATGGACGGATAAATAAGTGTTTTCCCCGCAAAATGATACTAGGAACAAACAGTTTTTTTTAAAATGTGGATTTGTCATCCACAAAATGCTAGTCACACAGTTGCACCAAAAAACCTATAAAGCCTTAAAGTTTTGGACATAAAAACTTTCCCATTCTTTGGCCATCTCACATAGTCTAGATTGAGGATCACTGACGAGGGTAAAGTACCCAAAACGTGCATGTCTGGTCAATGCTGTAAATCTATCTGTTTTTAAATGATGCTATTGAATTTGAAGACGTTAAACATATTAATAGATTTCTCACTGCTTTATCTAGAATTGTGCATATGCAAACATCTTTCAAATTAAATTTATTTACTTTCTGAAATAAAATTTGTTATCCACAGGAGTCGATGAGATTTAACATTGATTACCCTTGTGTTGATGTGGCCATACTCGGAGATAATTCGTAAATACGTAACATCAGAATTTGAAATTTACAACGAAAAAACATTTCATATTTAAGAAATGAAGGTTTATTTTTGCCATTTTATTGGAATATGAAATGTTAGTTGTCGTATCACAAATTGTGTAAAACCGCGTCACAAATCATGCGCGTAACAACCAATGTAATCACTGCAAATATCCACAATTACAGGACTGTAATGTTAATCAGACGATACATGAAACTGTTTTAATTTTCAATCAATACTTTGAGACCATTTGTATGGTCCCACCTCTGGCTTGCTGGTGGTCCGTCGATGCTCCATTTGGTGCTCTATTGTGAGTGCTGTTGAGATTGTCGTCAGGATCTTTTTGATCTCATTTCAGTTACACTTATGCCCTTTGCCGTGTGGAGCTCTTAAAAAAGTTCCCCGCGAGGGGTTTGACAGTAAGTGTTTTAAATACTTTCCCTGGCGTGGTCGCCATAGCACTTTCTATATAGACATTGCCTCGGACAGTGCATGTTTTTAGATGTTGTTTTCATTTTTCGTGCATGGGCATCGATGGCGGGTGCGGCTAGCCAAACAGGGGATGCTTACTCCTCCCGGGCACCTGGTCCCACTTCTGGCTTGCTGGGGGTCCGTCGATGCTCCATTTGGTGCTCTATTGTGAGTGCTGTTGAGATTGTCGTAAGGATCTTCTTTATCTCATTGCATGCGTTAGACAGTTCTGGAATTTTTGGCGTTGGTGTGAAATTAGTTCCGTTCATTTTTGACATTTTATCACCTCATAACGGAAGTCAGAATAAATGCGATCTTTCAATCAATATACGTAGATTCAGATTAATAAACACATTTGGTAATTATACACATATGAATGAATATATTCAATTTAACTTTCATTGTAATTGCGACATTATAAAACATTTGATAAATTGATAACTCATTTATATATGAAGTATCGGTGAAAATTGATCGGTCTTATTAGATAGACACATTAAAAGTTTTATTCACATTCCAAGTGACATTAAGAATATGTGGAATTTATCATAAGTACGAAAAAAGTGATTAGTTAAAACTCCCAGATGAACTGAGTATGAAATAAAATGCATATTGAATAAATAAATAAATAAATAAATAAATAAATAAATGAATAAATAAATAAATAAATAAATAAATAAATAAATAAATAAATAAATAAATAAATAAATAAATAAATAAATAGATGAATAGATGAATAGATATATGAAAATACCGACAGTTGATAGTTTGTTGAACCAGGGGTTGAAATCGACGATAGTCGAAATTCGAGAAGAAATTTCATAGAGAAAATTTTTGAAAATGGGAAAGATCTACAACGAGCAAATTATAGAAAATCATCTCTGAGCCTTGCAATTCACCACAAGAAATCACGTGAATAAATCCTGTAAATATCACCATTCCCATGGCAACCCCTTAACGTCAATAGAGTTGATTCTCCCGCGCTTCCGCTCCGGGGGAATTGAGTCCACAGAACCTCGTCGTAACATTCCGTCATCTACGATTCTGTTCCACCGACGTTTTGTTACTTTTCGGTTTTTCTTTCGTAGACATATATATGTCATACACGATCCCATAAAAAGTCCAACCGCAATCACCGGGATCATGATGTAAAAAGCCTTTCTAATGGAGGAACAGTCAACTACCGGCTTCTTCGGGCATGGCTGTTTGGACTTTAAACGTTTTAGGTATTTGCCCCATTCCTCTGAAACAAGAAAGAAATAAGTTTGAATAAAAATTCCATTCCTACAAAGAAATACAATGATTTAGTTAAAAAAGAAGCAAAGACTATGGAATCTTGAGTCTGCTCCGAAAGATAGAGCACCAGGTCGTTTTGTTTTCACTCAAACACTTTATGGGTGGATCTAGAGTTTGATATAGTTTGGAGGATTTTTTTTATTCAAACGGTTCAGTGCAACATTTTGTTGGGTATTTCATGTTAATTATATCAAGCACTTTTCAAGAAAGCGTTGTTTTCCTGATTTTTGTTTTTTGTTTTTGTTATAAACAAATCAAACTCCAGGGCTAAGAGATAAAATTGAAAAGAAAGGTTTTGCATCACATTCGACTTCGAAAACTCTCACTCTTCTCAAAATTGTAATTCAAGGGCAATGAACAAGATGAAGAGTTTGCAACAAAGAGAATTACTGGCTTTCAAGAAACAGATACGTTAAATCAAATCAAGAAACAGATACGTTAAATCAAAAAAAAAAAAAAAAAAAAAAAATGCAAATTTATTAATAAGACAATATGGAATTTTCTCTCAAAATGAAATAAAAGATTTAAGGAAAAGAAGAAAAAGTATTCATATAAAGGTTCTTCTTTTTGAATTTCGTCTTAAAGTACGCCCCCTACTGCAGACTATTCTCAAGAGGAAAGTTGCGAACTTAGACTTTACAATGTATAAATTTAGATTTAAAAAGCCCCTTTCTTCCCCTCCTTTCTTTTAAGAAGACAGTTAATTTGATTAATTCAAGATAGAATAAAAGATACCTGTTTTGATCTACATGGTCTAGCACGTAGATTTTATTTTTCAATTTTTGTGTAATCTAATTAATCATATTGAATGGATATTGTTTGTTTGCTTTAATAAAGCAGGCACTATTGTGTTTTTGTAAATCTAATTAAAACTTAATCTTTTTACATGATCCCGTCTCACAGAATAGATTTGATCCATCCTTTACATAACAACAAAACAGAATTTCTATTGATTTTTCGTTCTAACAATATAATTATTATATTTTGTTAATTAGATTAATTACCTGGTGAACATCGAATACACGGTCTTGAATCCCGTCCCGGTACATGTGTTAAATTACAGATTTTTAAGCAAACCGTCGGAGGAGCACCTGCCGTTCTATTGCACTCTAAAATAAAACGACGAATTCTTGACTGATTTTGATTTCCACAACTTCCGGAACATGCCTCCCATGGTTCCCATGGTAACACTTGACAAGCTGAGCAAAACTCAAAACTTAAAATTGTCAAAGCTAACAAAGTTTTCACCGCGAGGGTACCAAAGTTTAAGAATTCTGGCATGATACCAGTTTTAAAATTGAATTTTTATTGTCTCAGTCAGTAGTTCACATGATCAAGATTTTAAAAACTCCGTACAATCGAATTTATATAGTCGTCGATGATTAAAGTTTTCTTATCAGGGAAATTTGTTTTACTAGATTACGTTTCTATTTTGGGGGGTACAATGAGTATCTTCAATTTTTGAAGTGCTAAATTTCCCATTTATCACAGGAGAATAATTCAAAGTGCTTAGATGTATCAATTTTAATTTCTTTTGATATTTATCGAATATTTCTAATATCCCTTTTAAAAACATGGGTAATACTTTCACGTGTTGGATGATTTTCTTGTAAGTATCAATGTCATTTTGGATGGTTTTCGACTTTAGATTGTCTTTTAAAAACTATTATTTCGGTTTCGTATGGAAGGGAGATCATACTAAGGACATATAAAGAAGATTTTGTTCACAGGTCTTCGGTTGCTATGGAGATCATATAAAAAGATCTTCTTTATCTTCTTTTCAGAATGATCAGTGACATTCTGGCTTACGATTGAATGGCTATCACCATCACCATACAAGGCATATTTACATGATATGCACATCGATACAATCACTGAATTTGTTGCGACGGATGATACATGCAAACAGGAGACGCTGACTCGCCCTGGGCACCAGGTCTCACTTCGGAATATTGTTCATTCCGGGGATCGCAACTGTTCCAATGGAAATTCTGATGATTTTTGCCTTACCTTCTCGACTTTGAGACGGAATAACTGATGGGTACTTCTTTGATGTTTATATTAAGCCCTTGATTCTTACAAGAAAAATGATGAAAAGGACCTATTTTGGCCCTCTTAAAGTGGTCTCCATGCATAATTTTCAACAATGAATTTTAACGTATTCAAATTAAAAAATGACCAGCATAACTAATTTTGAATTTGACTTTACTTGATGACTTTACTTGCTGCTTTACCTGAAAATTATACTGAATTCCATACTTTTTGCGCGCATTCTTATTTCTAGAAACTCTTTCCTGCGCATTTTCATTTTATGTGATCATTAATTTTGGTGCAGAATAGAAAGTACTACAAATCATTGGAATTAGATTTCCCTAAGTAGTGTAGAAAAGGCAATGAAATCTACAAACTTTAGAATATGACGGAATTATATCATTTTCATATGACAGATTTCTATTATTTTGCAAAATGTATATCTTTGATCGAGTTTATTTACAAAGGAAATCGAAAAATAAATCATGAGTATCAGTTATTTCCAAAGAGGACTTAAATCAGTGATGCCCCTGACTGTATAGGAAAACATTTAAATTAAGTATCCTCATTAAAAATGAGAATAATAAAGAAATGAATTAAATAAGAAATTCGTATCTAACATTAAAAAACCCTCGCCAAATCATTGGCTCGACATTTTGAAAGGTCAGAATGGTAAATTATTATAAACTTGAACGTGAGAATAGGATGTTACTATTGATCAAATGAAAACGTGTGCGAGATTTGTTCAGATTATTCTGTCTGATCTAATTCTTGAAGTATACATTTTAATGTCGCCTTAAGGCGCAACACAACCTTTTGACTCTAATAAATTACCCAAAATTCGTATTTAATTATTCTTGTTTATCCAGCTGATTTCAGTAATTTGTTTAGAATGTTCAAATTATATAGATAAAGGTCAAATGCGGTATACTAGAATTAGGGCAGATTACTTCAAAATTCGAAAAAATAACTGATAAAATAAGACTTTAGTGAAGTTTAATATTTGTTATTCTACAATCAATAAAGTATTGACATCTTTCTTTGTTTCTAATATATGAAATGGCGGGTGCGGCTATATAGGGGATGCTTACTCCTCAATTAAGTGCACCTGATCCTTCCTCTAGCTTGAGGTTCCGTCGATGCTTAATTTGGTGCTCTGTTGTGAGTGCTGTTGAGATTGTGGTCATGATCTTCTTTATCTCATGTCTATGATTTACTTGATATAAGAAAAGAAAAATTATTGTTATTTGAAAGACATTAATTCACAAAATCGATTCGAATTATAGTCCTCAAGTGTCAAAAGCATGTGCGGATTACTGTTTGTAGAATTGCATGTTTGTTTAATTATAAGATACCTGCGCATTCAATTTTTTGTTGTTACTTTGAAATCATGTTTTTGTTCTGTTAAATACTGCAATTTCTGTAATGACAATGTTCAATGATTTATTTCTCTTTGCCATTGATTTGGAAAAGAGAAATAAATCATTGCACATTGGTTATTACAGTTACAGAATTTCAACAATTTTTCATCTGCCTCTTTAACTCAATGTTTGAAAGTCCTTAGGAAAAAAAAATAGAATTTTGTACAGCCTTTAAGTATACACAGGATTTTCTCGGAACCAACAGTGGTGCAAATACATGTGTAAATTTCTTGATCTATAGAGAAGTTATCAATCTTAATGTAAAATGTCCGACTACTAAAACTACTAAAATAATAGCTTCCTGAACATATGAGTGCTATCGCCAGAGATATGACAGATTGTTAAGGAATCGATTTTACTCTATAATTTGCATTTTAATAATTTTAACTATCAGATTATAAATAGAGCTCGTAACAATTCTTCTTTTATCTTCCGCACAATCTTACAAAGCACACCAGGTGTTCATTTAAGTGTATTGACAAAAATTGACTACGGGGAATAACACTGGTGCAGAGTATAAAAAACCTACGCTCACGCAGCAAGATACGCCCGTTGGGATTTTTTCACAACACCAAAATATCTAAGTCCCATTACTCCATAAGGACAAATCGGATGAACCTGAATATCGAAAGGCGGCTTTCTCTTGAAAGTCTGATCAAAATGTACAAATATCATGAAAATCTGTTGACGCATATTCAAGTTATTGCGTTCCATGCACCTATATTTTGCCCTAAGCTCAACATGTATGTGCATATACCCCCCCCCCCCCCCATTATTACACATAATTTCTGGATAATGTGACAAAAAATTTAAGAATCCGTTATATATGTGAAAGAACATCCTTTCTACTTGAAGTATACAAAATTTCAAAACATTTTGACCAGAAATAGATTTTTAAAGAATTTTAAACTATTTTAGTATATTTTTAAATTGTATCTAAAATATCTAAGTCCCATAACTCCGTAACAACAAATCCGATGAACCTGAAAATCGAAAGGCGGCTTCTTCTTTAAAGTCTAATCACAATGCAGAAATATCATGTAAATCCGTTGATGCATATTCAAGTTATTGCGTTCCATGCGCCTATATTTTGCCCTTAGCTTAACATGTTTGTGTGTAATAACACCCCCCCTCCCATTACACATATCTCAGTTATGCCACCAAAAAATTAAAAACCCGTTACATATGTCAAAGAGCATCCTTTCTACCTTAAGTATACACAATTTCAAAACATTTCGATCAAAAATAGATTTTAAAATAATTTTTAACTATTTTAGTATATTTTCACTGTTTTTAAAATATCTAAGTCCCATAACTCTGTAACGACAAATCGAATGAACCTGAAAATCGAAAGGCGGCTTCCTCGCCACAATCCAAACATAATGTATGAATATCATGAAAATCTGTTGACGCATATTCAAGTTAATGCGTTCCATGCGCCTATATTTTGCCCTTAGCTTAACATGTATGTGCATATCACCCACCCCCTTCCCATTACAAATATCTCCGTTTTGCGACAAAAAAATTAAAAACCCGTTACATATGCCAAAGAACATCCTTTCTACTTGAAGTATACAAAATTTTAAAACATTTCGATCAAAAATAGATTTTTAAATAGTTTTTAACTATTTTAGTATATTTTCACTGTATTTTAAAATATCTAAGTCCCATAACTCTGTAACGACAAATCGAATGAACCTGAAAATCGAAAGGCAAGCAGGAGATGCTTTCTCTTCCTGGGCACCTGGTCTCACTCTCATGTCGGGAGTTCGCTTCTTTTCATATGGTGGAGGTTTTTGTTTTTGTTTGCTTTGGTTCCTGTTTTGTCCTGATTTTGTATGCCTTCGGTTTCTGATTTTCTGAATTGTCGATTTTGTGCTGTAGACAGGGATATGGTCATTATCCATATTTGTCATTCCTCTCCACAGTCCAAACATGATGTATGAATATCATGAAAATCTGTTGACGCATATTCAAGTGATTGCGTTCCATGCGCCTATATTTTGCCCTTAGTTTAACATGTATGTGCATATAACCCACCCCCCTTCCCATTACACACAATATCTCGATTATGCGACAAAAAATTAAAAACCCGTTACATATGTCAAAGAACATCCTTTCTACTTGAAGTATACAAAATTTCAAAACATTTCGACCAGAAATAGATTTTTAAATAATTTTTAACTATTTTAGTATATTTTCACTGTATTTAAAAAATCTAAGTCCCATAACTCTGTAACGACAAATCGGATGAACCTGAAAATCGAAAGGCGGCTTCCTCTCTACAGTCCAATCATAATGTATGAATTTCGTGAAAATCCGTTGACGCATTATCAAGTTATTGCGTTCCATAGGCGGACGGACAGACGGACGGACTTCGCCATACCATAATACGACCCGTCAAATGACGGGCGTATAAAAAGGAAGGAAATTCAATATACACGCATGCACAGACATTAACACGTTTCTTTGTTGGGTCAAAATATGATTTTTATCTATCATTTTAGCAAGTCAATGTGTATTTTTCTTAAATAAGAAGTAGTTATCATTAAGTTACTAAAGTTTTTATATCGAAATGGACAATTTTAAGCTTTTTTTTTTTTAACTTTTCAGGTTTCTTCATTTGCGTGGAACGCAGTCGGTGATTGCTTTCTGCATATGAATGAATATCAATTGAGTGAATATTCGACAAAATGTTAAACGTCTTTAAATTCAATAGCATCATTTAAAACCTGATGAATTTACAGCATGGACCAGACATGCACGTTTCGGGTACTAAACCCTCGTCAGTGATCCTCAGTCTAAACAATGTAATATGGCCAAAAAGTATAGAAACTGTTATGTCCAAACATGTACCAAAAGACGTAGCAGAATGGGTGGGATGTGATGCTATAGGACCCACGTTTAAGAAATTTCAAGAAATTTTGTAACAGAAAATTTCAAATGCGTATAGAGACAGACGATCAACCAAAGTTGATCGAACTTGGCTACATGTGCCCTCGGGGACTCTTGGTCCACCAGCAGTGACACTCACCAAGTAGTTCTAAACGTCTTTAAATTCAATAGCATCATTTAAAACCTGATAAATTTACAAGATGGACCAGACATGCACGTTTCGGGTACTAAACCCTCGTCAGTGATCCTCAGTCTAAACAATGTTATATGGCCAAAAAGTATAGAAACTGTTATAAAATTCAGCTTTCATTGTGATTTCTACCTGATAAAACACTATGTATCGATCAGAGAAATCAATTCAAAATGATTAATCGCCTTTACTAAATAAACACTTTCTTTTCACATTCTAAGCGACCTAATATCTGTGTGGAATTTATTAATTTTCACACTTTTATCATCAGGATGCAACACGTGATCATATTTTGTTGTTGGCACTGCATCAAGGACTGTTTGGAGATCCCCTCCCTTCTTATATAAATGTCCTGATGAACTGAGTATGATATGGAATAAAACAAGATTTTTTTTCTTATTTCAAAAACAGAGCAGACACAATATTGTCTATATTAAAAGTGTGCACATTACTGGTATAGTTATATGCACTCCCTTTCAATGATTCAGAATTGAAATGTTGAGAAATACAGTATCTATAATAATACGGAAGGGTTCCAACTCTATATCTTGAAGAAAATTTCAAACCAATTATTGGTATCGGATATTAAATCCTCATCAGTAAGCCGCCAAGATTTATTTCAGTACTTGCAAATATTCCATAGTACTAGTACAAATGTATATGAATAATAAAGGAACGCTAAAACATGAGCGGATCTAGAAATTTTTCCGAAGAGGGGGGGATGTCCAACCTATGACCTTGAAGAAAAGTATAGGGGGTTCTGACTCAGAAAATACCTGTGTGTCTCTAAGAAAAAAGAGGGGGGGGGGGTCGTCGAAGCGATCAGGTCACTCAAGGTTTGGAATGTGACAATAATGCAATTTTTCTTCTTTTAATACATAATTTTCCAAAAGCCATTGATAGACTGGGACCCCATTCATTCTAAGACTGCCTCTCGGAAAAAAAATCCCAAGATCCACACACGCATGACAAAATATTTCTGCAAATTTGATTGATCTTTGTACATTGGGTTGAAGACTGATTAATTTCATATATTTAATCATATTTAATCCAGAAATCAAAGAAACCGTTATGTAAGAAAATCTATTTGATCGATAGACATAACTCTGTACATATAGTTATATGCATATGCGGATCAAGATTTTTACGGAGAGGTGAGTGATCTCTTCTGTATGATATGCAGTAGTGTTTTTGAAAATTTCCACCAGTCTTTCAGTCAAGTTTCAGATTTACATAGAACAAGAATTGAAACCTGGGTCCTGCAACATCATTTCCCAGCTTTCGGTATATCAAAGGACAACATTTTCACATATTTTGACCATATTTCACAGAGGATCACTGACAAGGGTTAAATACCCGAAACGTACATGTCTGATCCAAGCTGTGAATTTATCTGTTTCAAATGGCAAAGTGTCGTTGGCCGTCTCTGTATATTGAAATTTATACAAAAAGGATAGTTCGATATAATTTTTGAAAAGACTACATGATCAACAACGTAACCCTAATCTTAACGTGACTACATGTAAATGCAATGGTATCTATATACAAAATGTAACATACGATGATAAAGAATCTTAGATTAAAAGAATAAACAGCATAAAGAAAACGTTGAAAAAACCTGCATACAAGGAAACCAAAAAGTGGAAATTCTAGAATTCAGACTGGCAATTATAGATTCTAGAAAGAATGTTATGCCAATTCCAAGAGTTTATTTGCTTCCTAAATTCCAATAATTAGCGCATTTATAATGAATTCACCAATCCCATGACTGGGATTACAGGTCTTTAGAGTTGACTCGCACATGTCTGTTGTGAAGTACCTCGGGAGATTTTTTTTCCTCCATTACTTCCTTGAGTAATTTAAGTTCTCGTTTACGATGTTCTTTCGCCCTTGTACAGACGTAACAACATAAACAAAGCACAATGGAAGCAACCACTACCGGGACCACAGCGTAAAGAACCATGTTCTCCGGAAAATGTTCTCTGTCAGATTTGCAAGGTGGTGCCTTTCTTTATTTCTTGTAGAAGAATATCCATTCATCTGAAATAAAACAAAACAGAAAATTATGTCGAATATTACTTTCTTAGAATATATGCTCATTCCGCCCCCGAAAGTTTGCCCTACATGAACATACGGATAGTTCAAGTCCAACTCTGCTGCAAGAAAGCAGCACCTGGACACAAATGTCTAAATGATCCAAAGATGAAAATATATAATACACGGGAAAAGGAAAAGCGCTGAAAAAATATGACGATTATGTTGTCTTTCTCGTTCCTTTTAATTTTTGCAGAAGCTCGTACGTAATTAACACTTTAGAATAATCAAAATAATTTCTTGCAACCGCGAGATGAGATCGATCGGACTCCTTCGGTGATAACATGCATGAGCTCGCTGTAACCGAAATAGCACGTATGCACTTTGTTTATTTATATCCAATTACATATTCATCTGCCTTGCTCGGGCCCCAGTGTTTTGCTGTCTTGTTTCTGTGGTCATCTTACAGTGATATTGTTATTTTACACTACAACTGTGAGTTCTTCGATACCTTTCGGTAACCGAAAAGTGTGAGTGTTGTGCGCACGTAATCCGGATAACCACACCATTTGCTAGCGGCCGCCTCAAGTCGGCATTGATTGCCCATTAGTCTCGTTAGTCTCATGGTCTTTCATCTTTGGTGTTTGATGTCGTGTTTGCGTTTCTTGTCCTTGCTGTGTATGACTTCTTTGTGTTTTCCCTTGAGATGTTTTGCTGTTGATGCTGCAATCGAATCTTGTTGGAGATTCCCTCCTTTCATCTAAACCTGACTGCTACCTACTAATTCATTTAGTGGCTGCTTGCCAGATTATATCCACACCTGTCACCAACGGGTTTCCGTAGCTTTAAATCAAAATGATATTTCACGTGAAGTCCACATACTGAGCTTGCCATGTAAGCGATCTTGTTTTCGCAGGTGAAATCAATTGTAGTACCTATTTAACCCTAGGGATCTGATAAATGATGACAATACGATGTTTAATGCACTTGAATAAACAAAATTTTTCAATAAACAGGTTTAAATGTTCAAACCTTACCACATATATGTCAGAGAAAAAATAGGCAAATTGTTCTTCTGGAGACAACATACATGTAGGTCCATTATGTCTTTACAATTGTTATTTGGAGGATATCAAATGATATTTCATCCCATTTGCACGGCATGTCATTTACAAAACGAACTTGTGTTATTTTACATCCTCGGGACTTATATCGAGGAGATAAGAAATTAATTCTATATTTTTTTTTGTTGATGCAAATTAGACGGAGAACTGTGCGAAGTGCATTGATAAAAAATATTTTGTTCCGTTTTCAGGTGATACTTGCATCAAAATACATATTATAAGATTCATTTCTTATTATCTAATATCTTCTTCTTATGTCAGTCGGACACCTCGGGTGATAACATACATGAGCTCGCGGCGGCAGAGCACGGATTGTATTACGTAGGCCCTCTTTTTATTTCTATTTACATATTCATCTGTGTTGCTTGGGCCCCTGCGTTTTGCGGTCTTGTTTGTGTGTGGTCATCTGACTGTGAGGAGGTTGTTTTACACCACAATTGTACGTTCTTCCAGACCTCTGGGTAATCGGAAAAATGGGAGGGTTGTGCGCACGTAATCCAGGATAACCATACCTTCTGCTATTTCCTTGGCAGATGGCCGTCCTAAGTCGGCACCGGTTGCCCATTGGTCTCGTTGGTTTATGTGTAGTCCTTTGTGTTTGATGTTTCTGTGTTGTGCGTTGACGTTCCTTGTCCCTTGCGCGTCTCTTTGTGCTTGTCTGCTTTGTGTTTTTGCATTTTGTGTTTTGGGGTTTTGCTCTGGGTGCTACAACTTGGTGTTGTTGGAGATCCCCTCCTTTGTTTTATGACTACTGACTGTTTATTGAATAACAATTTATCCCCGAACTATATTTCGTACATTCTGCTGTTATGCAGTAATATTATTGCCTTCTAAAGAAGAAGACAAGTTATGGCGTCCGCCATGATTCAAAGAACGAAGAATCGTTTTCCTTTATCTTTGAAATAAGAACAACTTGAACAAAAAAAGAGCAAATCTTACATGCAAAGTACACTGATTTTAGAGTAAATAGAAAATTGAAATTTAAATATTTATAGCTTCACAACTTGAAGCTGATTCGTGTTTCAGGAAATCCCCGCCTCTAAAACTAGTGCGTTAAATATACTTCCAATAAAAGTTTGACTGTATGATGTATCAACAAACCTTCTTAGCAAATCAGGATCTTCGTTGTTTAAGAATAACATTGGAATATAAAAATTTAAGGGAATCATTGTTAAATTTTTTGTTGCTCGAGATACCAAATTGAATACAAAAACTTGATGGAAAACTGCATCATGCGCGAATCGTTAAACGCACCTCAGGTTTTTTTTTGGTGGCACAGCTATTAAGTCAATGTTTCAATCAATGAAAATTACGTTTACATACTGAAATCAAATTAATTTCCTTGAATTTTCAATGTAAGTTGATAAAATTTGAATTGTACCCATATCATTTGGTTACATACAATATAAATGAATGATGTTCATCCAGAGAAGTATTATGGAAAATTTGGGGAACTTTTTTTACTTCCATCATCGGACAATGATGTCATTGGTTACTTTTGCAAAACTTCTTTATTTACATGAGGACGATGCAAGATAAACGCCAGCCAAAATCTGCAGGGATATATTACTTGAGCCAGATCCAGATCCAGTAGAGGTACAGTGCTCCGGACACCCCTCTCCAATTCTGATTTTCCAATTTTTCTAAAATCAAAGGCTTGACCTCTTTTGCGAGCTTGAAATACCCCCATCCCCGCCTACTGGGAATTTTCTGGATGTTTTTGGAAGGCATCACGATTTTTTTTCTTTTAAAATTGGCGGATCAATGAAGGGATTTTAGATACAAATGCATGTATATACATTTGTATAATTTAGAAAAAGAATTATATTTTAAAAATCATCAAAGACTAGTGAAGTTCATAATATTAAAAGAATGAATCATGCAAGCAAAGCTCTTTGATCTCCCACAGATTTTTTCCAGTCATATTTAATTCAATATCGAAGATTTAGGAACTGACTCTTTCCTATCATATCTGTTGACTCAAGGTATCTTCATATGCGTTAAATGAATATGAGAGTTGTGTCAGATTCGAGAGTGAGGTCATCTAGGATCTTCTTTATCTCATTTGTATATTAATTTCCTAAGCGACACAAATGTTGCTCCGTGATTTCTTACACGCGCTGACGCACATACATTTTACATTAGGATTTATCATGACAAACATTTTCGTTTTGTATGATTCAGTTTCCATTCAAATTATAAAATCAAATTTTGTGATTTCAGTATGATGACCATCCTATTGCAGCAGTAAATTTTGATAGCTCATTTCTTTCTTTTCAAACAATTTTGAAGTTGAGTGTGGTGCCACTAATATTTTTAATTTCGTTTGAGTTATTATTTCCTGTGTCTCCGTCTGAATGTTTCCTTTTTTGTCTCACTAGTGATTGTCACCACAATGTCATCATGTTGGGGTCTCCTCTTTATCGGCAAGCCGATGGTTTTGAACAAATTTAAACCAGAAAAAAATCAGAAAAAATCAGATATTTTAAGCGACCTCCAAGAACGGAGGGGATAAGAGGCTAAATCCTTTTATTGATATAGGAGAGGGCTGTCCTAAAACAAGTCTACACTTTTGTGTTAGATACTGCGCTTTGTTGAATCATTACTTTGCTATTTTGGACAACCCTTACTGAATTACGGATTCGTAAATACTTCGATGAGAAAATTGAGGAATATTTGGTAAACCAAAATTTTAAATATTTCTCTCAAATGATTTGCATTGAAAGCCCATGGATCATTTCTTGAATTTTCAAGCCTTAAAGTATATATATGTTATACACGCTAGTGTCAAATATGATAAGGAGGGGGCCCCTAACATGACGATATTGCAGAGAGAAAATCGGAACACACACGGATATACCATTTTGTGAACAAAAAATACTTATTTTGCCGTCCTAATCGACTATATAAGTATTTTCCCGCAAAATAATATCAAATTTGATAGGTTTTTATGGAACTGTTGCGATGGTGTTGCATGCAAACAGGTATCGTTAATTCTCCCTGGGCATCTGGCCTTATTGCGGATATTGTTTTTTTCGGGGGTTCGCAGCTGTTCACATGGGAATTCTAATAATTTTGTCTTACCGTCTCGACTTTGAGACTGAAGAACGATGTATATAAAGGACAATCAGTTTTTGAAAGTGGATGCAACGAGAGCCAGTTTTTGTCATCAACTAAATACAAGTCGCGCATGCGCAGTTATATGTAAACAAATTATCTTATTGCGTACCGCTTTATTTTAGAATTGTGAAGAATGTACAAATCAAACCTTATCTATCTTCAGAAATGAATTTTGTTATCCATAGGTGTCAGAATTAAAAATGAAACTTGATATTGATAACCCGTGTGTTAAATAAATGTGGTCCAATTCAGAGACAATTCGATCCGTATCTGAAAAATAAGAGGTTGACAACGAGAAACATTTATCAAACATTTGAATGAATATCAGTTAAATGCATAATTGACAACACCAAACTTAATTGTTATTTCGATATGAAAATAAACCGCTAGATAAAACCACAAATCATTCATATATAACGTGTATGTATCTATCAGCGAAAACAATTCAAAATGATAGATCGCTTTTATAAAAGAAACACATTGTATTCACAATCCAAGAGACATAAAACTTTTGTGGAATTTATCGTAAGATGCAACATGTATAGGTATAAAATTCTCAGATTAAGTTAATAGGCAAATAAAACATACTTTCTTAAAAACAAAAACAAAAAACTTCAGATACATTAGCTACCATAATTCTAAATTTGTACTTGTTAGTACACGATGGTGTACAAGCACTAAAGGAAGACACCATGAACATATTCCAAACAAAAGGTTTGTTCGTGGATATCAGTGAAGAAAGCCCCTAGAACTTAACAATTATTCTGATTTCCCCACTTTTACGCATTATCCTCTCAGTCACAGATTGGCCTCTCCGGTCGGAACTTGATCCCCTCCTATGACAACTTTTCATTGGTCTCTTATTGTAGACATTTGTGTTTTGCATCGTCTGGTTTGATGTTTTTGTCCCTTTTGCCCCCCTTGTTCTTCTTGTCTTTTATGTGTTTTTACACAAGGGCGTATTTTGCACTGCGTGCTTTCACCGAATCCCGCTGGAGGAGATCTACTTCGTTTCAGTTACATCCGCCCATCGATCCCAGCAAATATACTACTAGGTTTCGAATATATATCGTTTTCTATGACATACGACGACGTGAGTATGTCGATATCCAAATTATCTACCGTAGTGCTTTGATTTGGAGAATCATGTAATTAATTATCTATAATCTAGAAATCAAAGATGATGCAATGTAAGAACATTTTTTGATCGATAAGACTTACTTCAACTACCAATAATATATGTATAGTTTTTGTGCAGACCAAGGATTTATTTTCGATTAAATATATCAACAAATAAATGAGTATGGAAAATGAAAATGCATACCTCGACTATATTCAAAGAACACAACTTAAAACAATTGAAAAGTGAAATGTTTTGAGCATACAAGATGATATAAAAAAGAATAAATGTATGAAAAAAGAGAAGTATAAATTCTAGAATAGTACGTTGTTTAAATTCAAAAGAGTTGTTTCCTAAATTTAAATGTTCCTCGTCTTTATAAATGAACTCACCAATCCCATGGCTGGGATTGAACGTCTATAGAATTGACTCGCACATGTCTGTTGTGAGGTATCTCGGGAGATCTCTTTTCCTCCGAAGCTTTCTTGAGTAATTTACGTTCTCTTTTACTTCGTTCTTTCGCCCTTGTACAGACGTACCAGCATGCACAAAGCATCAAGGAAGCCACCACTAACGGGATCACAATGTAAAGAACTATCTTTTCCGGAAGATGTTCTTTGTCAGAATTACAAGGTGATATCTGTCTATATTTATTGTAGAAGGCCATCCATTCATCTGTAAATAAAACATGTTGTATATGGAATAGGTAAATATTTCTTTCTGAAAATGTTTGCTTATTTTGCCCCCTAAATGAGCAGTACATGTGTCCCTTAGGCCTCTGCGTCATGCTGTCTTACAGTGAGGAGATTATTTAACACCACAATTGTGCGTTCTTCGAGACCTCTGGGTAATCGGACAAGTGGAAGGGTTGGTCACTCGTATTCCGGATAACTACACCGTATGCTTCTTTCATGGCAGATGGCCGTCCTAAGTCGGCACCGGTTGTTTCTCGATCAAGTTTGTTTATATGTGGTATTTTTTGTTTTATGTTTCCATGACGTGAGATGGTGTTCCTCGTCCCTTTTACGCCTCCTTCTGTGGATGTCTGCTGTGGTTTTGCATTTGGTGTCTTGATGATTTGCTGTGGGTGCTGCGATCTAGTGTTGGATATCCCCTTCTTTCATGAATATACATGTATAGAAAAAACGAAACAAAACTCTAAGTCTAAAAAAGTAGCCTTCTGGACAGTAATGACTAAATGCGGTGCATCAGACATGTATGTAACGAACAAAAAATCCTCAGCAGTGGTGCTTTAAGCAAACATGATAAGTTGAAAAAACAATACACAGGAAAAGAAATTTTTTATAGCAATTCTCGCCAAAAGAATTTTAATAGCACTTGGAAATGACATGTCACCAATTTTGGAGATATCTAGTAGGGAAGGTGTATTTGATGTACTGAGACAAAAATAATCTTCCTTTTTACAAATAAAGTTTTCGTTGCTATGGAAACCATGTTTGAAATTTTACGTATCTGTAGAATACTTGTAATATGGCATTTTCACAAGGCTCGTTTCCATGGTAACAGGTATTGTGGTCAACTGAAATTTTCTTTATTTTTTTTCTTTTTATCTTCCATAGTATAAATACTACACAAGAAGTATGCTTCCATGCGCTATCGTTTTGTCAATATGCTCAAAATAAAGGCAACAACCTGTTTTGAAGAGGCCCTATTTTAGACCGAAAAAGCTCCTCATTTTACATGATTTTGCTCAATTTTCAGGGCAAATATATTGGAATGTCAGGTTAATTTGATTTCTACTGCCAATTACCTTTTGAGTAGAATCCTCGATTAAGAAAATGTTAAAATTTGAGTTGGACCTCTTCAAAATTTTATTCAAAAGGGTATAAAAAAGGTTACCATGGTGACATTCTGTTCAGTACTATTACACATAGAGTAATTTACTGGTAATTATTTTAGCTGTCCCTTATATATTCTAAGCAATTTTTTATCAGTGCAAATACAAGAGCATTATTGAATTAAAATCACCTTACAATTTCAGGTTCACATGACGCAATGTAAAGGTCATATTGAAAACGGATAAAAATTTTGTCAAAATTCTGTGATTTTTCAAAATCATGAGCGGCAGTTAGTTCAGAATCATATGATATTGGGTAAAACATACACATACAATGTGATTTTGGATATATCTCCTATTTATTAACCATAGTTACAAAGATCTCAAAATTAATGACATCCTTTATTTTTAGCTAGTATTTCAAACTAAATTACAAATAAATAAACATATGACTATCATGACATTTGTCTGGTGCTTTTCTTTTAGGATAAATGTTCTGAACTAAAAATTGTATTTTTTTCCTCCAATCGGCCCTAATTTTAGAAAGAAGTATTTTGATACAAATATATGACAGTAAACTTAAAATCAGGAACACTAAACAACAAAAATGCAAATATTATTGAAATTGGAACCTATATTTTGAATTAACCTTGAACTTAGAGTTATGACCTTGACAGATTATGGAAGAACTCAAACAAAGAATAATTTCTTCTGTTGTCGTTACATAAAGCTTAAGCAATATACTAAGTTATTTAAATGATGCTAAAATCAATTAGAAAAGATGTAGTCATCATGTGTCAAATGAAAAGCTTCCAAAGCAACCATTTTGACCTCAAAATGTCGGAACATAAAACAAGTTCCCACTTACTATTTTTTTTTCAGTGATAATGTTTATCACATAATACATATTTTGTTCTGACAACAGTGATGGTGTTATCAGTCTGACATTTTGTGTTATTTTTGCTTAGAAATGGTAAATATTAAACGGAATGGGCCTAAATTTTGAACTTATTTTTATGCAAGTTTAATACGATTCATTCCTGTCACCTATGGGCTTCCGTAGTTTCGAATGATTTGAAAATTCATATGAAGTCCACATACAGAGAATTTTATGTAAATGATCTCGTCTTGGCAGGGGAAATAAATTGTAGCACTTCTTTAACCCAAGGGAACTGATAAATTATGACAAAACGGCGTATGGATGCACTAAAACAAACAAACTAAAATACTTCCATAACACAGATTTAAACGCTCAAACCTAAATTATGTCAGACATCAAACGACACATTTTGACCCGAAACAAAATAAGAACTTGTTTTTCCGGAGACAATTGATATGTATCCCATAATATCATTATTGTTATTATCCGTATGTCATGCATGGATGTACAATATTTTTCGAGGGAGGTACGGTACACTTTGATTCTAGAGGGATGGGGGTCATTTTGAAACGTCCCCTGGAGTTTTCTGAAGTACTAATTTTTGTTTTTATACGTATTTTTTTTTCAAAATTATAAGATGACTGCCTAGAACCTAACCCTTCCTTCCTTTAGAAAAAAAAAATTACATCCTTCAATGCCGACTAGGGGAGGAGGGATGGGTTAATTTTTTTAAAGAAAGAAATTACAGCCTTTTATCTGAATCTGCGGATGTATTGGAACGCATGTATGCTGATATTTACGGATAAGTTCTGAATTTCGGATACAGGTATCTTTATTTGAGAATGCATGAAATCTGGAGTTCTTAACTGGATCATACAAGCAAACTTCCTTAATCTCTCGCAGAGCTTTTCTAGTCATTTTTTAATATTGAGGATTAAGGAATCAAATCCTTCTCATCATTTTTGTTGAACTAAGTAATCTTGATTTGCTTTAGACAAATATGAAACTTTTAAGCTTCGAACAAAACATTTCAGACTTCTTGTTGTCATTTAATAACAAAACCATATGTAACAAAGAGACAGGTATAGCGCTTAACTTAGGTCCATCTTTATCATATCCCTCAATAAAACATACTTTATTTTAATTGAACAATTGAACCAAGAGCGAAAGAGAGAGAGAGAGAGAGAGAGAGAGAGAGAGAGAGAGAGAGAGAGAGGTTTTTATTTCGGATGACTTGTTGATAAAAGAACCCCTAGATATCAGAAATTTAACAACCCCCTCCCCCAAATAAAAACAAACGAACAAAATGTACGATAAACAACTGAGGTGGACTTGTAGATGATCATCTTAAGCTCAGAATTACCCTAAAAACAGGAAAGAAAATGTTTTTAGTTTTCAGACCCCTGATTACTGGTATAGTTTCACATATTTTGGTCATATTACATTGTTTAGATTGAGGATCACTGACGAGGGTTTATTACCCGAAACGTGCTTATCTGGTCCATGCTGTAAATTTATCTGCCCTAAAATAATGCTAATGAATTTGAAGACGTTAAACATTTGTGTCACTTGGTGAGTGTCACTGCTGGTGGACCAAGAGTCCCCGAGGGCACATGTAGCCAAGTTCGATCAATTTCGGTTGGTCGTTTCTTCAAACGCATTTGAAAATTTTGTTTACAAAATTTTCTCAAATTTCTAAAACCTGGGTCCTGTAGCATCATATCCCAGTCATTTTACTATGTCTTTCGGTATATTTAGGACATAATTTTCACATATTTTGGTCACATTACATTGTTTAGATTGAGGATCACTGACGAGGGTTTATTACCCGAAACGTGCATGTCTGGTCCATGCTGTAAATTTATCTGCTCTAAAATGATGCTAATGAATTTGAAGACGTTCAACATTTATGCTGAATGTAGCTACTGTCCGCGCAGATCACTTCTGTTACTGGACAAATGCGATTTTGAATACTTTGACATGTATACAATTTAAAATAGATACCATTCAATAGATATCCTTTAGTCGTAAATTTCAGTATAAGTTAAACGATAGTCAGTGCTTGCAATGAAACTTTACAGACAAAGCTAGTTTTAGATGGACGATTCCCATGCTAATTTTTCCCGTGACGTCGTGACGCTGTTCATAAACTCTATGTTAAACTCGGCGACGTTATATTGAAATCTAACATTCTAAACGCGTTCCTATCTAAAAAGCATGTATTTTCTCTGTATATATCATGATTGCATCAATGCTCGACCATATGTCATTATACAAACATTTTCGTCTAAGCGAGACATATTGAATGATATCAAATTCATTTCAATTTTTGCATGACAGAGTACTAAAAATTCCGTTTATCAAGTTTCCGTAGTGAGCCCTGAGGACAGTAGGGTTTACTCATAATAGCGAAGCACAAACTTTAGTATGGTCACTATGTATTTGGTATCCAGCGAAAAATGTCATCGAACAGTATGGAGTCAACGGGTGTGTTGAAGGGGTTGTTGGTTCGTGATCCGAATAATCACATTATTCTCTAAATGGTATGATAACCTGTTCACGGAATTATTATGTATTTTTGGTTTATGAGGAGTCGTATACCGTGGATATGATCTTTATGTCACCAGACGGACACTAGGTTTGATACTTAACCAATCTACATTCTTCTATCAGCGTATTCTTGAACTTTGCACTCTGACTGTAACGACGGGACTCCATGACGGGCCCTGTCCAAACCTCTTTAGGGAAGACAGGGCCCCGACCACCTGTCCTCTCTGAATGTCAGTCGGACTTCTCGGGTGATACCATACATGAGCTCGCTACAGCCGGCAGAGCACGGACTGCATTACGTACGCCCTCTTTTTATAACCATTTACATAATTATTTGTGTTGCTTGGGCCCCTGCGTTTTGCGGTCTTGTTTGTGTGTGGTCATCTAACAGTGAGGAGGTTGTTTTACACCACAATTGTACGTTCTTCGAGACCTCTGGGTAATCGGAGAAGTGGGAGGGCTGTGCACACGTAATTCAGGGTAACCACACCATTCCCTACTTGTTTGGTAGATGGCCGGCCAAAGTCGGTTTATGTGTAGTGTTTTGTGTTTGATGTTTATATGCCGTATGTCTCTTTTTCGTCTCTTAGTATGCTCGTCTTTGTGTTTTTGCATCGGGTGTTTTTGTGTTTTGTTGTTGGTGCTGCTACAGGGTCTGGTTGGTGATCCCATCCCTTCTTCATTCTGCTATCTTTGGTAACGTTTGAAACGTTTCCAAAGATAGTCAGATGAAGAAAATATAACGCCGCGTGGGATCGAAACGTATGATGTCGGGATTCATTACAGTTTTTTTAATGTTTTCTCATCATTTAAGTGATACTGCACAAAACTAATGAGACGTTGCAGCAGGACAATGCATAATAAGTAATTCCACATTATTTATATATCTTAAAAGTCTATAGCTTTTGAAAGCACATTAAGAGTTAGTCAAAAGGAATGCTAGGTCAAGAAGTTTCTGTCGGCGACAAACTATTGACTCAGAGGTGTTTGCAAAATCTACGAACTTTTCATATACCTAGAATATATGGAATAATTTATTTGGCATTGTCCTACTGCAAAGGCTCATCATTTTTGTAAAATTCAATTTAGAAAATGAAAAAAATGCCTTATCTCCAAGGAATCACAACACCATACGTTTCATTCCCACACAGTGATATACGCTAATCTAAAAAATAATCCAAGAGAGATTATAAACACATTATAAGTGAACATTTTGGAACCTTGATTTAACATCTGCAAATAGTTTTTCATGCGATGCATTATATGATTCTGAAAGAGAAAAAAAACCCAGTATTTATCGACTGTAGATATAACATAAGAATCTATTTATTCCAATTCTATTGCATATTCTATTTTCAGAAGTAAAAGGCAAAACGGTTGCAATGAAAATAGTGAATACAAATAAGTTCTTGATTTACGGCCGAGGAGCGAAATTCGACGTATTTTCGTCATTGGATTAGAGTAAGAAATTGTTTATTTTTCTCACTAAGTCATGTCTAATCATATCAAAAGATTGGAAATATCTGCATTTTGCCAAATGGAAGGGTTTGTTACCTTGACACCCGGTTCTTCTTTCAAATTCCGTGCATGTTGTCGGAGAAGTTTATACATTTTTCTCGTCTAATTTTCCTTTGACGCGTGTTAAACTACATATCACAACCACTTACCTTACACAAGCTTCCCAAAACATCTGGCAATAGGAGGGTTATTACCCTGACATCCGGATAACCTTTTTAATTCCAACCATGTTTTCTTACCTTCAGAGCAGTTGATACATCTTCTTGTCTCATTTCCATTTACATGTGTTAAATTACAGATCTTAACACACTCCTGTGCCGTAAAGTTCCCACAGTCTAGGTGAAAATATCGGATTCGCCATTGCATCTGGTTTCCACACTCCCCCTTACACAAGCTCCAACTTTCCCAAGGTTGTACAAGGCATGCGGAATGAACATCAATCATTATAACTATTTCCAGTAAAAACAGAAGAATATCCGGCAAAAATGTTTGTTTTCGAATCAATCTCATTTTCAAGTGTTTCCGTTGTACGAACGAATCTTAGGATCTTTTTTTCTAATGTCAAAACGGAAGAAACCTTTTCTATGACCAAAATAAAACGAAAGTGCTCAGTACGTGTTCAATGTCAAATGATTTTTGGGTAGTTAAGAACATTAAGGACAGAACAGTATATATATGTAGTTGGCACACTTATTTTATCAATTTTTTCTTCATCTCTTAATTCATATGTTTGTGGCATGGGTATAACATTTTAATCCAAACTGCTTAAATTTAATTTCTTCTAAATATTTTTAGCATCAGTAAATAGAATACCAAGATACTCTATGGAGATTAAGTTATGATATCGAAATATGAATAAAATTATTGGAAAAAACTAGGTATAAGCACGAAGAAATAAATCTGGTATATTCATTTTCTTGGCGACACAAATGTTTCTCCATGATTTCACAAATAGGCTGACGTATAAAGAGTATACAAGGATTTACTAAGACTTTTCATTTCGTATGATTAATTTTACTTTAAAAATCATAGAATTCATATTTTTAGGGATTGATAAATTGATTTGTTCGCAGATATCAAATATACATGGCATTGCATGGATTTGATTTTCCATCTATTTTATATTACGTTTAGTATTCACTAGATCCCGCTTTATTATTTATCAATTTTTTTTATTCAAATGTCTTATTGTCTTTTTGTAGCTCTACATTATACATCAACAAATCGATCAGAGCATTTCACACACCATGCGCACCAAATGGAAAAATAAATATGTTTTCAATAGAGTTTTATCTCATTCTGTTAGTTTAAGACCAACTGAATGTATGATAAACAAAGATACTAACTCATAATAATCAAGAGCAGTATGAAAAAAAATTGAAATTTGGCAAGCAGTACAAACATAACTTTTTTCACAAAGCGATGCACATTTGGGAACCTCGAAATTAATAATATTCCGAAACGAGACCAGGTGCCTGGGGAGAGTCAGCGTCTCCTGATTGTATGCAACACTCGTCGCCAAAGCTCAATGGAAACTTGTCAAATTCGGTTATAATCTCGATGTACATATTGAGTGCATATCAGGTAAATGTGTCTTGTTTCGTGATGATGAACGTCAAATGATAGAAAAAAAGAGAAAACACAAATGACAACACATAAACGTAAAAGGAACGTCAAATCACAGAAAAAAACATAAGGAACGTCAAATCACAGAAAAGACATAAAACACAAATGACTACTCATAAACCAACGAGACCAATTGGCAAACGGTGCCGACTTAAGACGGCCATCTGCCACATCAGTAGCAGACGGTGTGGTTATCCTGGATTACGTGCGCACAACTCTCTCACTTTTCCGATTACCCAGAGGTCTCGAAGAACGAACAATTGTGGTGTAAAACAACCTCCTCACTGTCATATGACCACACACTAACAAGACCGCAAAACACAGGTCCCGTCGTCACAGTCAGTGCAAGTATTAAGGATGTGCTGGTACAAGACTGTAGACCGGTCAAGTACCAAGTCCAGTGTCCGTTTGGTGACATTAGGATCATATCCACGGTATAAAAGGCGTTTGATAATTCTGACGCATTTTTTTATGGTTTTTCTGTCTACCTTTGGTCCTTCTTATTTTGTTGATCATGTCACCATAAAATGCATGTTGCGAAATACCCAAAGTAATATACTCTGTTGCTTGTATGAGTCAGAATTTCAAAAGTAGTTGACAATAATTTTTGTAAAATTTCAAGAATGTCTTTACAAGTTTTTGAAAGCGAAACATAAAAGTTATTTGTAAATTTCTATTATGAAAATCCAAAACATCAGTATATGCTCTAGCATACCGGATGAGCTGCGAGATGTAGATACCATAAGACGGTAATCTAGGAACATCACCGTCAAACCAGGGAACATTTACTATGTTGAATCAAAAGTCATCTCTTTTGTCATACACACTTGTATGAATCTCTCCATTAACAATTTTGATATTCATGTCCAAAAATGGTGTTTCTGTGTTTGTAACGTTTGCCTTGTTTAGAGTCAGTTCCTGTGGATAAAAAACATTTTTATACTTTTCAAAAACAGGATTGTCGATAGTAAGAATATCATCCAGGTACCTAGAAGTACGATTGAAACATTTCACATCATGTATTTTCTGTTTTTGAAGATTTTGGATAAATTCTTTTTCATAGTGTATAAAAATAAATCTGCAACAAGAGGCGCACAGTTAGTGCCCATAGGGATCCCTACAACGTGCTTGTAGAGATTCTCACCAAATCTTACATAAATGTAGTCCAAAGGAAAGAACAAGGCAATACAAAGGTCACTACATGTCCATGATTTATATGATTTGTATTCCGTATTGGAAAAGAAACTCTTTGATTCAGATGTACAAATAGTTTTCAAAACACTTATCGTCAAACCCCTCGCGGGGAACATTTTTACGAGCTCCACACGGCAAAGGGAATTAATGTGACACAAAAGAGTGCAATATACACAGTACGAAATTGATAATTCAGAAAATCATATACCGAAGGCATAAAAACAGGAACCAAAGCAAACAAACAATAATGAAATTTTCAGAAGAAGCGAGCTCCCAATTTAGGAGTGAGGCCAGGCGCCAAGGAAGAGTCAGCCTCTCCCGATTGTATGCAACACCCGTCGCTTTGAATATACTTCCCTGACATTGTCACCATATCACTTTCTATATAGTCATAACGTCAGACAGTGTATGTATTTTGTATATTGTTTTCATTGTCGTACTTAAGCATCGGCGGCGGGTGCGGCTGGCCAACAGGGAATGCTTAGTCCTTCCGGGCACCTGGTCCCACCTCTAGCTTGCTGGGGGGGGGGGGGGGGCGGTCTGTCGCGATCGATGCTTAATTTTGTGTTCTATTGTGAGTGCTGTTGAGATTGTCGTCAGGATCTTCTTTAACTCAATTTATTAGGTAGAAGTATCACATCCATTTCGGAAGATACAAGTAAAGTCTGTGGTTGGATGGTGCAAATGATCTAAGACGGAATATCATCCACCATTCTGGACAATGAAACATCATAGTGTATGACGAGTTCCCCGTATCGACCATAGAACTTCCTCAGTGCCGATGTTAGTCGATCACAAACGCATCCCTGACTGAGATGCTTATCTGAAAGACATCTAGCTCTGAGGACACAATCTGTATATTTGCTTCTTGCTTTGGCATAACGTATCAATTGGTATATGAACAGGCCATGAAGGGATGTTGCTACTCAGAAAAGGAAAGTTTGTGATGCTAAAACTGAAGTCGTCACGTTTGTCAAAGAGCGAGCGAGGTGTTCATGTGACCATCAGTGTCATAGGACAGCATTATGTCCAAATTCGATGATGAATTATGAACAAAATAATACTTAAATAAACTTTTTTTGTTGAATTTCAGTGTGCAGTTCACGACTCGTACCCTCTCTGGATCCCCGATTGTGTATGGGATTATTTTTAGAAGAGACGGTATTATGTTTTCTGTCATGCGGTTTGCTGACGATACATGAATGCATTATGCTAATAGAGTTATATAAAGATAAAATTCCCAATTATGATAAATGGATTTTCATTTAAGTCCAGATGGGATTATCCTTTAATATCAAATATACCTTTTATTTCAAACGAGCATTGCGTTGGTACTCTTTGTTTAGCTTTACTTGATATTAATGTCTTCCTCTTGAATTTTTCAATATCTCCCAAGTGTTCATGCACTGACGAGAGTTCATTCAGATTTGGAACACAACAGGTTATGTATCTAATTTGATCTTACATGTACTGATAAGTGAATATAAATCGATTCGAGTAAAAGTAGAGAAGGCAAGACACAATCATAAATTTTCCATCGGAACAGTTGCGAACCTTGGAAGAAACAACATTCCGATGTGAGACCAGGTGTCCGGGAAAAGTCAGAATCTCCCGATGGATGCAACACCTGTCGCATCGCAACATTTCCTTGTAAAAATCGGTAATTGTCAAGATGTACATATTGATGTACCTATCAGGTAAAAATGTTTTGTTTTGTGATGCTGACAGCAATTCGATCGCAACCCAGAATGACACTGATCATACTGGAAAGAGGGATATTATATGATTTCATTAGATCCCCGTAGCGACCGAAAAACGTCCTCAGTGGGAATTCTAGTCGTCACATAATATAAACCTTAAAGATGTTATTTTTTTCCAGATAATGCTGCTGCTTTACAATGTTATCCTAATCCACAGTACTCTGTGTACCCTTTGCTTGCTCTTTAGAATTCATTTTAAACGGCATAAATTTCAAAAACCTTTGAGATTTAAGTTCTTGTGCATGGAGACAATCACCGATTTTGACAAATTTTTAATGAGCTGTCGCGAAGGGTGTTACATGCAATCAGGAGACGCTGACTCTCCCCGGGCACCTGGTCTCACTTCGGAATGATGTTCATTCCGAGGTTCGCACCCGTTCCAATGATTTTGCCTTTCATTTTCGACTTTGAGACTGAATAACAGATAAGTAATTCTTTGATGTTTATTCTTTATATTTGAATTTAGTTCTAAGACTTCATTTCTGTACGTGCACTTACTTTAACGCAACCAAATTTTAGCGGAAAACAGAACAGAATTCGATAAAATTAACATATTAGCGTAATCATGAAATAGCGCTTCAACTTATTTTCCACATTAATCTATACGAGATTCGTGATTTCGCGTTTTCTTGAATTAGCGTAGTCCTAGCAGCGCTATTAAATAGACTTTTTTCACCATGACGGACTTGGCACTTCGAACTTCGTACTTCGCATTTCGAACATTGAAGAATTAGTGTCGTAGCTGCCGTTCACGTATAAATTCATCAGTGGAGTCATCTACATTTTGATTAATATACTCAAAGGTATTGGTATATTGGACTTCAAGTTCTTCTGGCAACAAACTAACAAAACTTTCTATCATAGTTAAAGTGCGAAGTTCGAAGTTCGAAGTGCGAAATTCGTCACGGTGAAAAATGTCTTATATGAACTTCGCTAAAATAAGTACACATACGATATTAGGATTTCCTCGATGACTTAGGAGCCATCTCGGGTATCACTGATGCGGTATCATTTGTTTAAGTGCACATAAAATGTTTTGTATCGAGTACAGGATAAATGAGCTGATCTTGATGTGGTACATATCGCCATAGCACTGTTTATATAGACATAGCCTCAGATAGAGCATGTATTTTATATATTGTTTCATTTTCGTGCATGAGTATCGACGGCGGGTGCGGTTAGCCAATAAGGACAAATGTTGCTAGAGTATGAACAAACAAACAAACAAACAAACAAACAAGAATTAAGCAATATTTGATCAAGATTGTGTCAAAATTGTTCAAACAAAAACATTGGTGTTGGTCTCCAGCAAGATTCAGTTGCAGTACCAACAGGCTTACGACTTAGGATGGCAATTTGTCATATTTATAGTAAATAGTGTGATATCCAGATTACATGCACACAACCCTCCCACTCATCCGGCTAGCCAGTTGTCTCGATGATCGCACAACTCTTGTGTAAATTACAAAGTTTCAGCAGAATTTCACGTTTACGGCCGTGTAACAGGAACAGAAAACAACACATATACATGTTAGCATTATTAGCTTGGTGAGTTCAAAGAGATACCGAAATATGTTTTATTCTCGGTTAGAGGAGTACTAAAAATGAATTACGTCTTTCACCAATTATTCATGATTACTTGAAAAATAAATTACTACAAATTTATGCTATGATGCGATTTTCTTTACTTGCAAAGTGTTTGAATGAACGGATTACGAAGGACAACTCTGAAGTTTTCTTTTCAGTCTGATCGTTACTTATAAAGAAATTTAGGTCTTGAAGGTTTCTTTTCGCCCTTTTTATGATATGCAGTAGTCAGCTTTTCTCCTTTATCTTTTTGAAAATGATTTGAAAGTTTGTTGAGGTGACACTAAGCCCTAATTCAGTTCACTATTTTTTTCTGTTTGATAACCACGAATTTGTATACCCAAATGATTATTTGATTTTGAAGAACAACTTAACTAGTTCAAATACTGAATATTCTTCTCCAAACGAGGAAAATCCTATGAATTTTAAACAGGTTTTAAATTTGATATAGATTCTACTTAAGACAAATATACCTCTTAAAATGGTTTATCATACAATAAAGATGGACTTTGCAATGTTTATTTGTTCTCTTAAGGTACGTATTAGGGGGATAATAACAATGTCGTGGAAAAGCTAGAAATTATGCACTTCCATATCTGACATATTTTCTCATTTTTTATATTTTTGAAATGTTTTATTCAACTCGTCATGAATATGTGTGGTCCCGAACATTGCCAAAGTCGTGCGTTAAAACTTCGTGGTATTAAATTTTTCTGTTATAAAAACAACCGGAAGTAGAGTATTATACCCCTAATACCTTAAGTCAAAATAATTGAGTACACATTCACTTGATACACAAGAAAATTAAAGTGTTCGAACTCGTTTCACTCTTGAATAGACTTTCAAACCAAGTTTTATGCACCAGGCACGTGTTTCGGATAGAGAATCCTCATCATTGGTAATTTAAGCCGAAGTGATTTTCAATCCAAATTTATTTTAGTACCGCCCTCTAAATTGAATATTTGCATTTTGTGTATCAACAATGTGATGAGTGCGCGGCTCTAAATTTCCTTTAGTGTCGATTCGGTTGAATAAAATCTATCACAAACAGAACGTTGGAGGGATAGTACTAGGAAGTTGATATCATTTAATTTCGATGATATCTTAGGATGAAATGAAGTTTCCAAAATAGAAAAGTAACGTAATGTGTGTCAAACTGATATAGTGACAAAACAAAGCTTTTCTTTTCTTTTTCATATTTATCTATTTGATTTACGAAAAATAGTTCGTTGTGACCTTTTCATCCTTTTTCTCAAGAAGATAGCATTAGTTATTATTATTATAAATTATTTTTATCTGACCGGATAGAGCTCATTATACATTCAAGCGACCGAGAAGAGTCGATTTAATTTTAGGGTAAATTATAGTAAATACTCATTACCTGTAATTTTGCTGCTGACAAATACATCAAAGTGGCACTAACACTTCGACAAAACAATCTATAAAATAACTATATTTCTGTGCAAAATTTCGTGAAATTTCGCTGATTTTTGAAGAGTTTATCTTATACTTCTTTTTTTCAGTTTCGTGCGTGAAGATCGACGGCGGATGCGGCTAGCCAAACAGGAGTCGATGCTTACTCCTCCCGTGCACCTGGTCTTCTAGCTTGCTAGGGGTCCGTCGATGCTTAATTTGGTGCTCTATTGTGGGTGCTGTTGAGATTGTCGTCAGGATTTTCTTTATCTCATTGAACATGTACTGAATGTATTCCTCAGATTGTAACAGTTTGATTAACAAATTGATATATAACTAGTGCCACCTTAATATATCCGTCAGCAGCAAAATTACAGGTATTGGGTATTTACTCTAATTTACACTAAAATCATATCGACTCGTCTCGATCGCTTGACTGATAAGCTCCGCACGATCAGGTAAATTTACTACGACAATTTACTATTTAACATGGATTGTTCATAGAATATTATATGTTGAAACAATAATACGGTTCCAACTCTATATCTTCTTGAAGAAAGTTTCAAACCAGACACAAGTTTCGAATACTTAATTGTCATCAGTGATGCTTCTAGCGGAGCCGCCATAATTAATTTTAGAAGCACCCTCTTCTTTCATTTTTTAAATATAAATTTGTACATTTGCTTTATAGAGAGTGCGCGGCACCGAATGTCTTGTAGGGTCGATTCAGTAGCATATCCTAATAAAATATATGTTCAAAATAGCATTGGAGGGATGGTGCTAAGATGTTAACCTCCTTTTATTTCGATGATATTTTTGAATAGAATGACAAGTTTCTGAAATAGCCAAGTGACAAATATGGATAATGACAATATCCCAATACACAGTACAAAATTGATTATCCAGAAAATAATAAACCGAAGGCATATAAAATCAGGATAAAACAAGAACCAAAGCAAACAAAGGAAAACCTCAACCATATGAAAAGAAGCGAACTCCAAAAATGGGAGTGAGATCAGGTGCCCAGGAAGAGTGAGCATCTCCTGCTTGCATTCAACACCCGTCACCTCAATTTGGTAGTTCTACAAGCATCACTAATGAGACCTCAATATTCGAAACACGTGTCTGGTGCATAGAAATTGGTTTTTTAATTTTCTTCTAGAAGGTATAGAGTTGGAACCCTTCCGCATTATTAATATAAACAATTATTTCATGTTGCAGTGTGGAGCAGTTGAAATCGTTCCCCGTGACTTGATGTTTGTCAAGTGCATTAATTACTTCTTTCCAGCTCTGTCGCTTGAAATAGCTTCGTTTGGCCGTTTATCAATGTGACATTTTTTTTTTTGCTATTTCGAAAACTTGACATCTCATCGAAAAATATCATCGAAATTCAAGGAGGTTAACACATTACGAAATACCTGTTTATGCATAGTTATTTGATATGCTAGAAATGTTCTGAAATGTTAAACGTCTTCAAATTCAATAGCATCATTTAAGAACTGATAAACTTATATGACAATGAGATGGTGTTTCAATTCCTTTCCATATAATCTTATTCTGGAAATGGAAGATACACTCATTTTATCAAATCTCGAAACTGTTTCTGACAATTTCAAACCAGTAAAAATGCTCAAATATATTCATCATCATCATAAATTCGGTTTCAGTAGATAGATCAATAGCCAGGCTTTCCAAGGAAGAGAAATAGTATGATATGAACCAATATTTAAAAAGAAATTAACAACCAAAAATGACAATTTCTCTAAATTGCGCATAAAATCGTATGTTTGTGATGCCAAAAGATCATATTTCCACCAAAAGGGTTTGATGACTTTTGATTTGTCATTCTAAGTGCCCCAACGTACAGCATAATATTCAAAACATTTCTTTTGCAATTAGTTCGATTTAAAATCTGATTATGACTGCACTATAATATGAAACTGAAGTGTTATACATGTAATTCATAGGATGGTACTTGGATGTTAAACTCCTTTAATCTCGATGATGATCAAGTAAATCATACCTCGTAGAAATCATCTGAAGGCATTAAGGGTATAATACTCTACTTCCGGTTGTTTTGATAACAGAAAAATTAAATACCACGAAGTTGGCCGAAGACGCATGATTTCGGCAATGTACGGGACGATACATTTTCATGGCGAGTTGAATGAAACATTAGAAAAATGTCAAATATCTAGAAAATATGTAAGATATGGAAGGACATTATTTCTAGCTTTGCCATGATATTGCTATTATACCCCTAATACCTTAAAATTATTCGTTCATCATGGGCGGATCCAGGATTTTTTTTCCAGGAGGGGTCCTAAAGTTCATTTGTCCTTAATGTTTTGAAAAGCAAAAAAAATAAAAAAATGACCTAAGTTTTTAGAAAATGCAAAAAGTAAAAAAAAAAAAAAAGAAAAAGAAAAAAGGATAGAAAATGAATAAATAGATAACAATAATAATAACAAAATAAAATAAATAGAAAATAAATAATAATAATAAAGAATTAAAAAGATTGAAAATTTTAATTTCCACCACGATGTTCTTGATTGATGATCAAATCATATGTAAAATAGTCGGGCGGGCGGTAGCGCGCCAACGAAAATTTGTCAGAGCCGGAATAAAAAGGTCAGGCAATAATACCATTTACATCCTCTATTTCAGAATGTTTCAGTTAAGTGCCCTTATTTATTGACAGAGGTGTAACGCATAGGGTTTCCAAAGATAAGCATCATTTGATAGAGAGTATAAGTGTCTTAATTTGTGTTTTGTTACGGGTATGCCACACATGCGATAAATGCACTTGATATGTGTTGCATACCCGTAACAAAACACAAATTATGACATTTATTCTATATATATGCACCATAGTTGTCTGTTTCATTCATGTTTTCTGAAATTTTTTTCTTGGTAAAAGGGTGACGTCGAAATTCATCTCGCCGCGGGATCAGTTTGCAAGTTAGAACAGCCGTCGCGGCATGTTTCTTTAGATCTTATGCATTGTGACGTCACGAGTGTTAATACACGGATTGCAGCACGTTCCTTTCAATAGTAGACTTACATTGGCTGTGCATATATATTGATGTGTATGTAAGAAAATCTGGCAAGCGTAAGCGAGCCCGGGAAATGTGACCACAAAATTCATAAAAAAGAAAGATTTTCAATACTAATTCATATCATTTTTCAAATATTATTACAACAAAATGGGTATCGCGACTTAATCCTATGAAATATGTATATCTATAAGCTTTATCAAACTATGCTTCAAAAATTCCAGGGGGGGGGGATCCGGAACACACTCCCTCCGAATCTCCCCCACCTCTGGATCCGCTCTTGTTCTTGGAATACTGGATGTTATTTCAAATACTTCCTTCTTAAAGTATATAAATATTGTTCTCCCTACATCAGTATTCCGTTTGATTTTTAACTTTGCCCATCGTTACATTGTCATTGTTTCTCTCACAGCTTCTGTTTGTATCTTCATTTGGAATTTCTCAAGGTATGTCTTTAAATGTTCATAACATAATCTGTAGGAGTCATATAAAATCAAGCAACATACTCATTTACCACAATTCCTTTTATTGGTTTTATCAAAAATATAATATAGATGTACGCTAATTCATTGTATGTTAGATAAGAATAAATAAAAACCCAGAGCAAAACCAAAAAAAAAAAAAAAAAAAAAAAACCCACATAAAAAAAACAAAACAAACATTAAGCTTAATTTCAATGAATATTGAGAATTTTGGTCATGCAATTTCTTAAAGTTTCAGAACTAAATTGAATACAAGCAATATGATTCGAAAATATTATCTCACTTCTAAAGTAGGCAAGGCTTCATGGTTAATTTTTGTATCAACAGAAACGACATTTATGTAATGGAAAATTAATGTGAAATTGAAGGCACTTTAATTCCCGTATGCTCAATGTCATAGGTATTCACAACTTTGTTTTTTCTAAAAATTCAAGGCAAAGGTCACAAGGTTGAAAATGACATAAAAAGGAAGACATTTACTTGATTATGAAAATAAATGATCTGTTACATACATATATAATAATGCAGAAGGGTTCAAACTCTACCTTCTTGAAGAACATTTCAAACCAATTTATTATGCACAAGACACTTGTCTCGAATATTAAATTCTCATCAGTGATGCTTCCCGCCAAAGTGTTTTTCTTAAGCCGCACAAATTCATTTCACTAGCGCCCTCTAGTTTTATATTTAGAATTTGAATTTGTTTGCGAGAGTACGCGGTTCCAAATTTCTTGGCGGGTCTGTAGCATATCCAAATAAAAACTTCGTCAAAATAGTATGGAGGGATGGTGCTTAGATGCTAACCTCCTTTAATTTCGATAATGATTTTGGATGTAATGACAAGTTTCTGAAATAGCCAAACAAAGATGTCAAATTGATAAAGTGTCAAAACAACGCTCCTTTCGTCTCATTCTGTGCATGTCTGCTGTGTGTTTCCACTCTAGACCCCCCCTCGAGAAACAGAGGCCATGTGTTAAAAGTCTTCAAATTCAATTACATCATTTAAGAACAGATAAATTTGCAGCATGGACCAGACATGTACGTTTCTTTCGGGTACTTATCCCTCATCGGTGATCCTCAATCTAAACAATGTAATATGACCAAAGAGAGTGAAGATTATGCCCAGTATTGACGAAAAACGTGGCAGGATGGATAGGATATGATGCTACAGGACCCACGTTTTAGAAATTTCAAAAAAGTTTGATAATGTAAATTTTCGAATGCATTGAAGAGACAATCAACCGAAGTTGATCGAACTTGGCTACATGGCCCTCGGGGACTCTTGTTCCACATCCTGTGACTCATCTTTCTCTGGAAAAAAACGTATTACTGAAACACGGAAGGGAATACGTGATATGCATATAATCCCTTTCACAGGAATTCCGTTCGGTTGAACAAGCTGAATACTGTCTAAATCTTCTTTATATGAAACATTTTAGGCCTATCATATGAGCAACATTCTCATTTATATTATGGTAATCCTTTCTGGTCAAGAATAGAGGTGACAAATATGGATAATGACCATAATCCAATGCACAGTACAGCGGATTACCTCAGCAGAATCTATCACAGACACAAATAATTCAACATCCTATCTGGACATAATGTTGTCCTACGACACTGATGGTCACTTGAACACCTCACTCTATGACAAACGTGACGACTTCAATTTGAACATCACAAACTTTCCTTTTCTCAGTAGCAACATCCCTTCATCGCCTGCTTATGGTGTGTTCATATCTCACTTGATACGCAATGCCAGAGCAAGTACCAAATATACAGATACACTTACGGTCGATATGGGGGACGTCCCACTCTCCAGAGTGATGGATGATATCCTGTCTTAGACCATTTGAACCATCCGACCATCGAATATACTTGTATCTTCCGAAAAAGAATTAACCGGATGTGATGTGATGTGATGGTTTCTCTTTTATCCTGATTCTGTATGCCTTCGGTTTATAATTTCCAAAATAATCGATTTTTGTGACAAATATGGATAATGACCATATCCCAACACATACATGTAGTACAAAATCGATAATTCAGAAAATCATATACCGAAGGAATACAAAACCAGGATAAAACAAGACCGAAGCAAACAATGAAAAACCTCCACCATATGCATGATATGAAGATGTCAATCGTTCACAAACGTATCCCTGACTGAGAAGCTTATCTGAAGACGCCTAGCTCTATTGTGAGATCACTTAGACCTATTTTTTTTTACTTGTAATGATATGATGCACGTAAATAAACAAATTTCTCTGTTAAAGTGTTCTACGAATATTCATCTTTTCTTATCAACCAGAATAGATTACCATTATATAATTGATAATGATGCTTGCAAGATAAGCCTAACATAAATCAAAATAATGTAGATTTAGACAGCATTTACATTGTTTACCCGTGCAAGACATTATTTGCATATCACGTGAAAAGCTACATTGTGATATGTACATGTACCTCCAGTATAAGTTCAGTTTGTGGGATCCCTGCGAAACGAAACAAAAAACGAAACGAAACGGAACGGAACAAATCGAAACGAAATGAAACAAATCGAATCGAATCGAAACGAAAAGAAACAGATCGAAAGGAAACGAAACAAAATGAAACGAAACAATATGAAACGAAACGGAATAAAACATATATCTTATGGATCTAATAGAAAAAAAAATACAGAAGTGAAAACGCCGATACCGATTATGAAAGTCTAAATAAGCATACATCATTACTTCTAATAAACGCATCAGTTATTATTATTATTCTAGTGGCTAGAGGGTTTCTTGAAAGAGTCAATGTTGACTATCAAAACATAAATGTTACAGTAAATGTCATGATTGCAATGAGATGTTCAAAGAGGGGAGGGGATATAGGTTGATGCAAAATATTATTTAAGAGGGAGAAATCTAGAACAAAGGAGACAGGACTTTACAATTCTGCATTTTTTAAAACTTTGTTAAGAAAAATGTGAACATAAACTTGTTAGCGAAAGATGCACATTTCGCTTGAAGAGGAATAAGATTTTTTTTCTCAGTGAAATGTGCCCCCCCCCCCCCGTCCTGTTTTATTTTCTCATTACGGTGTCATAACGAGGTTATCTATTCCCTCTACTTTAATCCACTAGAATGCATTTATGGCGTTTAAGATTTATGTTTCTTAAGTTCAACTTTGATCTTTTCAAGATACCATCAAGCCCCTATAACTGATGGACATACAGATATGATCTTTAAATGTTTGTTCTCGGTAATTTTTTTTCTATTTATGTTTTTTCCCTCAAGTTCTTTACGATTTATGTTTTGTTTCGTTTCAATCTGTTTCGCTTCGTATCGATTTGTTTCGTTTCGTTTCGATTCTATTTCGTTTCGCACTTTATATGGTCCCCAGTATGTATATTTCAGGAAGACAACGTTTCCGTTTTCTAGTGTTTCTTTAGGGGAAAAAAGACACATTTTAACGCAAAATTAAGCGATTTAATGCAAACGACCTTCGATTTATACGGGGTTAGCTTTTCATCTCAAGTTTTATGAAAGTTTGTCCATCAAATTTCCGTGTTGGCTTGTTCAGGGCAAATAATAGCCACAATATAACAACTGTTTTCCGATATAGCTGGTAACATTAAATTGGATGGGTAGTATAAGTAGAAAGTACTTATGTTGCAATTTAATTACTGAGAATAATTGAGATGTCCGGACGCACTTAGACAGAACCAATACATATACTGTTAAAGCTTTCATAAGATTATATGGAATATGGAAGTACTTGTATGACAACTAAGTAGATCGTTGTACCCTTCAATAAAATTTGTTTATTCACAACGTTTCAATCCAAAAACATGTATAATAGCTTATTAAAAAGCGAAATCAAATAAAATACGTGGCAAAAATCCATTTGGAAGGTGTGGAATCCATAACCATATAATTGGGAGATAGTTAAGAATGGATATTTAATCTGTCAATGATCGAATGTTGACAACTCTCCATCAGGTCGTAGAATGGACTTTAATGTTTAACATAAACACGCGTTTCAATATTGATATTTTGACACAGAACAACTTTTGCTGTTGGTTGACTGTTAGTCCCAGATTATATCCTTTGGCTACTTTCAATATTTGCTTCCACAAAATCTAATAGATAATTTAGTTAATTGACACAGAACAAATTTTGCTGTTGGTTGACTGTTAGTCCCAGGTTATATCCTTTGCCTACTTTCAATATTTGCTGTCACAAAATCTAATAGATTATTCTACTAAGGAGTATCTTCCCAAAGGCATAGCTTTGGCAAAGCTGACTTTCGAAATATATGTATCTCCTCGGGCACCTGGTCTCACTTCGGAGTGTTATTCATTCCGAGGTTCGCAACCGTTCCGATAGAAATTCTAATAATTTTGCCTTAAGCTTGCCTTCTCGAATTTAAGACTTAATAACTGAGTTATTTCTTTTCTGTACTTCTTTGATGTTTATTTGCCATATTTTCAATTAAACAAGGCTGAATGATATGTTTTGAGCCTCGTATTGAAGGATTTGAACTTTATCCGACATTTTGCATTATGTTTCCATATAACCCCCTTCAGTAACTATACATTTTTGCAACCGGTGTTTATGAGCTTCAATACAACTTTTAAAGAACTCCTTATCTTGACTGGTAAGAAAGCCATCCAATGCAAGTATGACGTCATAATCGGACTGAAATTGGGTGCCAGAAATAGCTTTGCTGAGTTTTTGGAATAAATGAAAGTCTAATGGAGCAGTATCATATGACTAAGGTGGATGGTCAATGAAATTTAAGCCTCAATTATGAATGCGGCCATGGCAGTTACAGACTTGTAAACAGGAGTATTGTATTGATGGAACACCACACCTATAACTAGTGAACTGTCAATGGCGCGTAAGTTTAATATTTTCCAATAACTGTGCCACAAGTGAAGCATAGTCTGTGCCATTGATTGTTTGTCCTTTCTGAATATCTTCTGCAACCCAGAAAACCGAGGTACATAACATATCAATCAGCCCTAGTACACATATGTAGATTTCCTCTATTTCGTCCTCGAATATCAACAATTAATGAGACATGTCCAGTTGAATTGACCCTTCCGATTGCGGGAAAAATGCAAAATTTCGTGACGTCACAATGTTTTTACCTCGGACAAACAAGCTTCGAACCTCGGTCAAACATCGAAATTGCATTGTGACGTCATGGATTTTCTCATTTTTTCCCCGCGTTCGGAAGGGTCAATTGAATAATGTTTACGATATAAATAGCCCAATATGAAGACACAGCGATGGAAGCTTATGCCATTTTCTTATCCTAATGAAACAAATCTGTGAATTTCGAAAGAAAGTTGATATGATTTTTTTTATTTTTCAGAAATCATATGAAAATGATGCTATTGAATTTGAAGACGTTTAACAGTATGGGTCAAATCCTCATAGGGCTTGCAATTTTGCATGCCGCTGCTGATGCTAACTTATTCCAAAAACTACACTGTACGTATGATAACAGTGTTACAGAATGTCAGGTTCTGATTCATCAGCTTGCTTCAAATTCCAAGACCAAAATGATGTACATCAATATTGTTGAAAATGGAAGGAAGGGTCAAACCAATCAGAGAGAAATCCATAATTCGACCATGCAATATGAAAACACGAGTCTTTCTCAATCAAACATGGAAGGGAATCTTTCTTATCCGGGAAGGAGCAGTTTAATGGAAAACACAACAGAAATACAACGTAAATTTACAGATCAGACTTTTCAGAATAGGTTAAATGGAGGTGAAGGTCAAATTGGAGCAGTAGAAATGGTCAATGATTTTAATGATATAGTTGAGAGGAATGAAAATAGTTTCAGCAAAGAAAATAATGCAAGCGAAGAGGGAGATACCAATATTATTACACAGAATTTCGATTTTGATCGTAACAAATATGTTTGGGTGAACAAAAGTTCAATGTACCTTCTTACGTATCCTGACGATTTCCATCCCCTTACTTTTGGAGTTCTTTCAGACAATATATATGAAATAGAAGTTAACATTTCAAATAGGGTGAAGTTAGATTTTTTAGGTGTTTTATCGAATGTAAGTAACGGAAAGCTATGTTATCGAAATTTTCAAAAGGAAACGTTGATAACAGAAATATGGTTTAATTTCTCAGATTCAAGCATTGGGGTAGGATATGATTACAAATGTTTTTCATCAACGGATAATAAAGGAAACGTTATATCAAAACTAACTTCATCGGCCATTCTAATAACAATTCTCTGTGCTGTATGCATTTTGTGGTTTCCGTTGGTATTTGCTCTCATGGATCAGAACAAAGTACACATGAAGGGAACGAATTCAGAATTGAAGGAATTGGGCGAAGTTATTAAGAAAACAATCAGATTTTTGTTTCATAAAGCAAGAATAGATATAGATAGTAAAAACACGAAATTTGGTAATGAAGAAACGACTCATCATATAGACGCATATGATCAGGGCGACGTACCATTTGGGATACAAAGAGTGTTTATATTCTGTTTCCATGGTAGTCGTAGTAAAAAGGTCCCAATGATAGTATCCTATAGTAGGTTTGTTGTACTCATCATGACAATACTGGTCATTATTGCTTTGCTTCTATCCGGTCACATGTCCCATAATATTTTACCCGATCTCAAAAGCGACCCCTCGATTAATTCTTTTCAAGAGAACTTAACTATAATCAGGATAATCAGCTCATATTTTTTTATATAGGGATATTTTGTTTCTTCGTGCACGTCTCTCTAAAGGATTATACTTATAGCTTTGATATATATAGTCTATTCAAGAAAGGTAAATTTCTAAACCACATAAAATTTTCAGATACTCTCGGAACGCTATCGGATAGTAATATCCTTCATAACATGATAAATAGACTGAGTGTAGTCTTCCATATAGAATTCTGGCTTAGAGTGGTATATGGACCTTTATTTCAGACAAAATTCCAGAAATGGAACAAATCTAAAAAATGCGTACTACTCGTGCCAAGTTTAATTGCTATTTTATGTAACATACCTTTTCAACTGCTGTGGACGTTTCCAATGCTATGGTACTTATTCAGCACTTCATTCTTATTTTTTCAATCAATTTATTCGAAACGTATAAAGACTAATGGTTTAAAGAGCAAAGTAAGTAGAATTTTAGTAAAGGTGATTGGAGCTGTTTTATTTGCAATTATTCTGAATTTTGTTTATGCCACACAATTTCTTAAAGAAAATGTTTTAGCAGCCATACCAAGTTTGATGAAGATTTTTTGTTATACATTTTTTATTGCCTTGCCTCAAATGAATTCTTCAAGTTTTCGTCTGATATTTTCCTGCGTTTTCAGTCTATCATACGGTGTGCAGCATTTTAGGAATTTAACTGCCCTTTACACTGAGCTATTGAAAATGATATTCAAAATACATGAAGAAAACGAATTCAAAGTGCAATACGTGAAAATTGCAGAATTCGATTACGTGTCAGCACATGTGTTTCCATTTCGAGTTCAGTTCTTTTATTTTGTTTGCAAGGTTTTTCTAACTGGAGTATTTTTCTTTGTCGCTGTTGAGCAGGTTTTTTATTTGAATTACGATCAAATGGACGAAAACATGGAATTTGATGGCATAATTTCATTCTTTTTCATTCTTTTATCACCCGCTCTCGCCGAATTTGCATTCAATTCTTCACAGGAAAAGAAAATTTTGTCAAATAAAGAGGAAATACGAAAATGGGTTCGAAAATGGCATAGTAGAAAAGTGACAACCATGGCAGCAATAAATCATTCTTGTAATTGTACATGTCCAGATGTCGATTGCAACATTGTGACCTTTTGTGGAGAATGTATGTTCGGCTGTTGTTTTGAATTTACTCAGGATAATCACTGTCGACTCTGTAGCATCTCTATACCAGACGAGGATAACGACATGGATATTCCAGAAAGAAATGCTACCGATGACTCTGCAGAATGCAAAAGGCACTTTATAACGATTAAGTACCCAGAATATACACAAATGTTTCAAAATATGTTCAACATATCCAGCTTCCGGACAGAAAGAGTGATTGAGGAAACTTGCGATGCAGAGAGTCATGTTGAACTTACGCCATTGAAAACGCAATAGAAGCTGTTGTGGGCCCACATTAAACGAATCAATTGCGATTGCTGCATCGGAAGAATTTTTTTACCTTATAAAAGAGATAAAAAATCAATGTGATAAATACAGCAATTAATCTTCGTCATTTGATAGTGTATGTTATGTATTTATGTTTTAAAGGTGTATTGACGGTAGTGACTTCGATGGTCTGTTAGTTTGTTGTTGGTCTATTGTTTTATTGTTATTTTAAGGGATGATCCGCAAGAAGCTCAATATTTCTCACATTTTGGACAGGAAAATCCTCCATTCCGCTTTCGAAGGAACTTTCTGATCTCACTCTGCGTTATCTCATCCTCCTGGAAGTGGAAGCATTATATATATATATCTTATATTATCATATCTTTTAAATTTCCTATTCAAAAATTTCCAAAAATAGATAAAATAGAAAACCAACTTCGCATTAATTTCAAGTTACTTCATTTCTGCGCTTTTAAACGTCCATTTGAAGCTTTGAATTTGACGTTGCTAACGACCTTGATATTGCGTTGCCAAGTGCGCACTTCCGGTTTTGTTTAACGTCAATTTCTACACAATCATTGACGTATTAGTATAAGCTAAAGTGACGTCAAAGGGTGAGAAAAAGGATCAAACACCACATTCCGGGAGAATACGAAGAAAATACAAGCCTCGTCATGAATATCAATCGGCATGGAAACACGGATTGAGATTAATATAATCTTACACCACCATGAGGGAGGGATGGCTATTTCTCAACCCGAGTGTACAAATTTTGCAAGTGCATGACGAGGCTTGCCGAGTCATGGACAAGCAAAATATTTACACGAGGGTTGAGAATAAGCCATCCCTTCCTCATTTGTGGTGTTTGCTTGTTTTTCTTCCACATTATCGACTATCTACAGTGTCTGTTATAATCATCAGTTTGCTATACTTCCATAACGTCGCTTTGGTAGCGATGACGTCAGAGGGTGAGATCGATGACGTCAGAGGGTGAGATCGATTTATCTTACCCCAGGGAAATTGGAGAGTTCTCAGTCTCAATTGGGAGAATTGTTGGTCTCTCCCGGAATGTGGTGTTAGATCCTATCAATCTTTGATATGTGTGTATATGTTCGGGTTTTTCTTTTGTCTTTTTGAAATCTTTCCCTTGAAAAATTCATATTGGGTAATCGGAAAAGTGGGAGGGTTTTGCGCACAAAATGCGCATACTTTGTGTCTTATGTGGCAGATGGCTGTCCTAACTCGACATCGATTGCCCATTGGTCTCATTGGGTTATGAATAGTCTTTTGTGTTTAGTGCTTTGATGTGGTCCGTGCTGTTTCGTATTCCATTCCCCTGCAGTATCTCTTGTGATTTTTACATATTGTTGTTTCTATGTTTTGCTTAGGGGGCTAAAATCGATATCTGTTAGAGATCCCCTCCTTCGTCTCATATACAATAATGTCGAAGGGTTCCAACTCTCTACCTTCTTGAAGAAAATTCCAAATCAATTTACATGCACCAGATAGATTTTTACATTTACATTACAGAGAGCGCGCGGCTCCAAATTTCCATTCCCCTGCTGTCTCTCTTGTTCATTGTGATTTTTACATATTGTTGTTTCTATGTTTTGCTCAGAGTGCTAAAATCGATATCTGTTGGAGATTCCCTCTTTCTTCTCATAAACAAATAATATAACAATTATTACCAATCGAAAATAAATTCTACCAAATTGAAGTGACGGGTGTTGCATGCCAGCAGGAGATGTTTACTTCTTGGCACCTAGTCTCACTCCCATTTTGGGAGTTCGCTTCTTTTCACATGGTGGAGGTTTTTCTTTTGTTTGTTTTGGTTCTTGTTTTGTCCTGATTTCAATGCATTCGGTTTATGATTTTCTGAATGATCGATTTTGTACTATTTATTGGGATATGTTCATTATCAATATTTGTCATAATACAGATTTTTATTCGAAGGTCGTCCCAGCAATATTGTCAAATTGAAACAAATGTTTTATCTGTTCTAATGTTCTATCTTACACAACTTTCATAGCATGTCAATTCATTTCTCCCATAAACTTCTCGCTTAGAGCTCTAACAACAACCTGAAGAAACAAATAGTTAATTTACATTCCACAGAGCTTAAATGCTCTTAGCACCATCCCTCCAATGCTATTTTGAACATAGATTTTATTTGGATATGCTACTGAATCGACCCTACAGGAAATTTGGAGCCGCGCGCTTTCTGTAATGTAAATGTAAAAATCTAACTTCTAAACATTAAAGGGGGCGCTACTGAAACTATTCATGGTGGCGCCGCTGAAAGCATCACTGATGAGAATTTGATATTCGAAACACGTTTCTGATGCATGAAATTGATTTGGAATTTTCTTCAAGAAGGTAGAGAGTTGGAACCCTTCGACATTATTGTATGGTGCTACGTGATATTGGGATGTTTTGCCTGTATTGGCCACATGTATTATATTACACCATCCTTTGTATGAATTAAAGGAAGTTCAAATCGAGGCGATTGCTGCAATTAAATGAGAATTTAAACATTGACTTATTGTGCTTTATCAAAAAAAAAAAAAAAAAAAAAAAATAGTTGCGCGGAATCTTCCTTCCTTCACAGGGGACATTAATTCATCATGTTTATATGATTTTATGAAATAATTGTATAGATCTTCTCCATTTAGAAGAAAATATTAAAATGATTTTACTCATCATAATTGTACTTATAATTTTGTAGGGGATATTTTTGCATCATGTTTATATGATTTTAGTCATCAATAATTGTACTTCTAATTTTATAGGGGATATTTTTGCATCAGGTTTATATGATGTTACTAATCAATAATTGTACTCATAATTTCTATAGGGGATATTTTTGCATCATGTTTGTATAATTTACTCATCAATTATTGTACTCATGATTTTTATAGGGGATATGTTTGCATCATGTTTATATGATTTTACTCATCAATAATTGTACTCATAATTTCTATAGGGGATATTTTTGCATCAAATTTCTATAATTTTACTCATCAAGAATTGTACGCATTATTTCTATAGGGGATATTTTTGCATCATATTTATATGATTTTACTCATCAATAATTGTACTCATAATTTCTATAAGGGATATTTTTGCATCATGTTAATATGATTTTACTCATCAATAATTGTACTCATAAATTCTATAGGGGATATTTTTGCATCAAATTTCTATAATTTTACTCATCAATAATTGTACGCATTATTTCTATAGGGGATATTTTTGCATCATGTTTATATGATTTTACTCATCAATAATTGTACGCATTATTTCTATAGGGGATATTTTTGCATAATGTTTATATGATTTTACTCATCAATAATTGTACTCATAATTTTTATAGGGGATATTTTTGCATCATGCTTATATGATTTTAGTATCAATAATTGTACTTATAATTTCTATAGGAGATATTTTTGCATAATGTTTATATGATTTTACTCAACAATAATAATAAATTATTGTATTCATAATTTTTATAGGGGATATTTTTGCATCATGTTTATATGATTTTAGTCATCAATTATTGTACTCATAATTTCTATAGGAGATATTTTTGCATTATGTTTATATGATGTTACTCATCAATAATTGTACCCTTCCTTTCTATAGGTGATATTTTTGCATTATGTTTATATGATGTTACTCATCAATAATTGTACTCATACTTTCTATAGGAGATATTTTTGCATAATGTTTATATGATTTTACTCAACAATAATTATAAATTATTGTATTCATAATTTCTATAGGGGATATTTTTGCATTATGTTTATATGATATTACTCATCAATAATTGTACTCATACTTTCTATAGGGGATATTTTTGCCTCACTTTTTTATGATTTTTACTCATCAATAATTGCACTCATAATTTCTTTATGGAATATTTTTGCATCATGTTTATATGATTTTACTCATTAATAATTGTACTCATAATTTCTATAGGGGATATTTTTGCATTATGTTTATATGATTTTACTCATCAATAATTGTGCTCATAATTTCTATAGGGGATATTTTTGCATCAATTTTGTATGATTTTACTCATTAATTTTAAGAATCTTCCTGATTTGGCAAGGAACATATTTATCATTTATTGTACGTAATGATACATGAAATGTATATGTTCTCACTAGATTTAATTCTCTATTTTCTTAGAAACCGAAAAACCATTCGTTAAAGGTATACATGTTAATGAGAAACAAACGTCAATTCGATTTAAAGGTTTTGTCAAGAATCTTGATAAGACAGGGAAAATGTGAAATGCATCTATACTCTTTAAAAGCCTTATTAAAGCAAGTTTGCCATTATTGTTAATGCTACTTTGATCGACAAATTGTAAAATCTTGCCATGCTCTAGATTTTAAGATATACCAAATTCGATCAACTTCGGTTGATCGTCCGCCTCTTCGACGCATTCAAAATTGTCTGGTACTAAAATTCTTGAAATGTCTAAAACGTGGGTCCTGTAGCATCTTATCCCAGCCATCCTGCTACATCTTTCGGTACATTTATTGACAATATAATTTTCAACCTCTTTGGCCATATCACATTGTTTAGATTGAGGATCACTGACGAGGGCTTAGTACCGAAACGTGGATGTCTGGTCCATGCTGCAAATTTATTCGTTTATAAATGATGCTTTTGAATTAGAAGACGTTTAACATGTAATTGTTGTAAATATTCACTATTCATTAGAGCAAGATTGAAATTACTGTATTGTCAAAAATGTTATCTTGTATCCATTCGATTGACCTTTTATTTTATGTTTTCATTTTTACGCGTTATATGTAATGTTCAATTGCAATGAAAGTAATTGTGTACAAATAAAATTACTTTTACTAGTTAGAAAATGGAAATCGTCTTGTCATGTTACTTATCCCTTGTCACTTATGTTTGCTATTCCTAATCATTTCAAAGAATTCCTGAAACATTTTCTTTCATGTAAAAAATATTGAGTAAGCGGATAGAAGGGAAAGGTGATCTCCAGCAAAACTCTCGGTTGCAGCACCAACAAGAAATCATTAAAACACTCCAAGTGAAAAAAAACCAGAATAGACATAACATCACGAGATGGAAAAGGGGCCAATGAGTTTAAGATGATCATGACGAGAATCTCAACATCATTCACAATAGAGAAACATATATTACGAAACATCAAACACAAGAAACAATAAACACATCAACACACTAAATACCAAAGACTATACATGAACCAATGAGATCAATGAACAATTGGTGCCGACTGAGGACAGCCTAGCCTTCTCCTAAGTTAGTAGCTTATGATATGATTATCCGGATTACGTGCGCACAACCGTACCACCTTTTTCCGGTTATCCAGAGGTCTCGAAGAACGCACCATTATGTTGGATAAAAACCTCCTCACAGTAAGATATTGTAACCACACAGACAACAAAAGGCAGAGGCCAAAAACACCAAAAGAATAAAATTGTAAATTGATATGAAATATCAAAGAAATAATGTTAAACAGGCCGCGCTCTGCCAGCTGGAGTGAGCTCATCCATGTTGTCACTCCAGAAGTTCGAACGATTTTTAGAGAGGCCATATGGTCGGTGTCCTATCTTCTCTAAGAATCTCAGAGCAGTTTTTGTAAGCTTTCCGGAAAGTTTTATCTAGTTTATGAAAGCCTTGAACTAAAAGTTTGATGGTAAAATGTAAATTTCTACTATGAAAATCCATAACATTGGTAAATGCCATAGTGTACCGCATGAGTTGAAATATGTAAACGCCGTATGACGGTAGCCTAGGAACATCCCCGTTAAGCAGGAGAAAGTTTACTATGTTGAAATCAAAATAATCTCTTCTGTCATATACACTCGTAAAAATCTCGCCGTTAATTTGTGATATTAAGGTCTGAAAAAAGAAACAAACAAACATGATCCGCAAAATCGTAAGTGTCCGGCGGTTCGGGATGATGTATTCTGTATAGTTCCAGCCGCTTTCCTTAGTTGGATCTGAACGATCAATTGATAAGTTATGTGTAAAGTATTATTTTCAAAGGTCATACAAAACCTCATTGTGTGAACCCCGGAGTATATCATGAATAACAAAACCTTGAAAAGTATAAAATAAAGATAAAATATTTTTTTCGAGCCGATCGGTTGACAAATATGGGTTCTGATTGGCTGACGCATTTTTCGACATTTGTGCTGTTACCGCTTCACAGAATTTCACGAAACATTACACTCAAATTCTTCAACTGTAAAGTTTGCGATTTTCGAGCCAATAAGTAAATGAATATAGTCGGTAAGGGCTCCGGGTTGCACAAAAATTTATTGTTCTTTACAGTAAGAAATCACCCAAGGTCATCTATATATTTTTCGAGCTGATCGGTCAAAAAATATGTCAGCCAGAGGCTCTGATTGGCTTGTGCATTTTTATCATCTCCTCTTGAACACCGAAAAAGGATTTTACGAAACCTTATCATGCTTACAGGAAGCATGTATTCAAGGCCATCTATCATATTTCTATTTTTCAAGCCGATTGGTCAACAAACATGGATACCAAGGGCTACTTGTATGATTAGCTGACACATTTACGACTTTCCATCGTAACCGTTGCTCAGAGTTATACAAAAGCTTACAGGAAGCAAGTAATCAAGGGCCCGTTACAATATTTGGCCACTATCAGCCTTTATTTGAAATTGTCAAACGACTTGAAAATAAGGTGAGCAATGTGGCCCTCTTGCTTCTTGTAACTTTTAAATTTCTTTCAATAATACTCTGAGATTTTGAGACACGTTTCATTAGCTGAGAAAAGTAAATAATGTATCATTTCAGTTTTGAAATACTGTCTCCTAGCCAGTGAACACTTTCTATGTTGAAAGCAAATTAACTTTGTCCTATGATCTTGTCCGAAACTGTTCACTGATTGTTATTGCATCAAGATAAAAAGATATGCTTTGAGTCATATTTGTTACTTGAATTAAAGTTATGTATTTCGGGTAAATTGAATATTTAAAATTGTCATAATGTGCCCAATCAATTAATTATTCAAGTAAGATAATGCTTCATTGATACTTTTCGAGTCATCCTTATTTTCAATACTGTTTACATTTCTAAAACTCCACTAGAGTGAATTGTTGGTTTGTGAGGTAACATAAATTTCCCAGGCAGATATTTGCTGCTCTTGTTACACGAACGTATAATACTTCAAAATGTATCAGAATTGGTGGAAAAAATAGCTGATAATGATATTTCAGGTCGAGTTTTGCGATGTTTTTGTCCTCGAAAGTTCCATGCTGAATCATTGGTCTCGCTTTTCGAACATACATGTAGATCATGTAAGTATCTGTAATAATCGAATTTCGTACTCGTAAATGAAATGCATCCCTTCAGGGTTGTGCGCACGTAATCTGGATAACCACACCGTCTGCTACTGACGATGCAGATGGCCGTCCAAATTCGGCGCCAATTTCCCTTTGGTCTCGTTGGTTTATGTGTAGTCATTTATATTTGATGTTTCTATGTGATTTGGCGTTCCTTGTGCCACATGCGTCTCTTTCTGTGTGTGTCTGATTTGTGTTTTTGCAGTGGGTGTTTTGCTGTTCGTACTGCAACCGGGTGTTGTTGGAGATCACATCCTTTCTATTATGACAACTTTTTAGCCGCTGTATATGATAGGATGTTTTAAATGAAACGGGTTTAGAAAATAAATTGCGCATTTTTTCAAACGGAATTTCTCCATTTAATACGTGTAGTCCGGATAGTAATCATCGTCAGTGGTTCTACTATGTATTTTCTTTCCGCCCTACAATTAAAAGGAAGCACAGGTCACACGGAAAACGGCGCAACAGACAATCAAGAAAACAATCTAGAATCCATCGTACGGTAGACAATTTACTGGTCATAGCACGCAATAACGGGAGCCATGAACTACTATACGCACTGTCTTCGATTCCGGCTGATAATCTGTCTTGGATGAGGCTCAACTAGCGTATTACAAAAATACGGACTAATTTAGACTTAATATCATCGTTAGCTTTCATTTTAATAAACTTTATCCGGATATCAAATGTATTCAACCGAAAATAAGATTCATGAAAATTGAAGATTATCTATTTTTCAAGCCGAGTTTTGAGTTTATAAACAAAGGATTTGATCTATTAAACATAATTTTTGAGTTTATAAACAAAGGATTTGTTCTATTAAACATCATTTGATCTATTGAACATAATTTTTGAGTTTATAAACAAAGGATTTGATCTATTTAACATCTCGAATATTTTCCGAGATCACCGTGTTCAAAGCAAGATACCCCAGTATTTTGAAAATTTAGAACCCCCTACTATCTGTTCTAAATATAAAATCAAAGCTCTGAAGGAACTGATGGCGAGTTTCGTTTATTCATTTTAGAATGATATCAAACTATTTTATGGGATTTTTAAATATTGTATTTGCAGATAGAACAAATCCATTTTCCAATGTTCGGAAAAAAAAAACATTTATGAACGGTCTGAGAACCTATGTCAGCATGACTGCTAGTCAGTGACAGATTCAAGGGGGGCGTAGGGCACCCTTTAATTTTCCAATCATGGGTAAAACATTCATTTTAAATCAAGAAAGCGTGAATATTAGTGAATATTACTTACCTTTTAGTAAATATAATTGTTAAATGCATCATATCCCATTCTTTAATTAATTACAGTCACGAAAATGGTCCTAAAAAGGCTGAAATTCAAGAGATTCCAGGAGGCTTCAACCCCCCTAACAGGGCTCTGCCCTGGACCCGCTGGGGATCTAGGAAGTCCCCAGACCCCTTGCCAATTATTTACGTCCCCCCTAAATAATAAGGTGGATCCGCACTGATATTTCTTCATGTATAGCACAGGCACACCATGTAAGGTGTCCTGACGACGAGAGATTTTTTGTGTTTATTGTCCTGGATTTTTCGTGTATGTCCTGGATTATTTGTGTTCATTTCGAGCGAAATCGGCAAAATTTCATATTTTTTAGACAATTAACGGACATGTAGATCATCGTGAGATACTTATCTTTGCATTATACATTGTAAATGCATTATAAGACTGAATCAATGCTGAGAGCTGTCTGCATTTCATTAAATTAAAAGATTTCGACTTTTTTTTTTATAAAAATCCATGTTCTCGCCGTTTAGACAGGCTAGGTTCAAATGTTTTAACATGAATAGCTTGTGCCAGTTCAACAGTGCTAACCATATTTTTCTCGAGCAATAAAAAGGCAATACAAAGCAGAAAACCAAAATTTTAAAAAAGTAAGATGTCCTGACTTTTTTGTGTTTTGTCCTGGATTTTTTGTGTTTGCTGTCCTGGCTTTTATATATATATTTCTTCAACAATCATATAGAGTTTAACTAATTTTCAGGGGATTTTGTCAAGACAGTAGCTCCACTTTCATATGAAACCTTATTTTGCAACCCTTGTTTGTTACAAAAATCACTGTATATTAGTTCAGATTTCTGTATTCAGATGAAATATGTCCTTATTTGAAAGGCTTCCTGTGTTAATTGATCACGAGTGTATAGTCTACTAAGTCAACATGTTCTTTGGATCATTACTTCAGAATGAAAAAAAAGTTTTCTGTTCATACATGTTAAACTAAAAGATACCAATATGTATCAGGTTAATGGTGGGTCGTGCTCACACATTCCGGAAAACACACCATTTGTTGTAAATAATGCAGCAGATGACTGTCCGAAGTTGCCAGGAACGTAGCCAGAGCAATGCTGAAACGCAGATACATTGTACAAATAAATTTAAATAATTTCTTTCTTAGAATAGGGTGGACAGAGAACAAATGCTTTGTGTCTTTTTAAAGTACGAAAAGAGATACTGACATGTATCTGAATGTATAAAAATAATAATATATAGGATAAAAATACATCTAATTGATATCTAAGTGTATCAACCCGGAAATTACAACGAGAGAATCCTTTGCCCACATTCTTGACACAATGGCGGATCCAGAAGGTCCATTGTCGGGGGGGGGGGGGGGGGGGGGGGGGTAGGCGGGACTGAAGCGAAGCGCCGAGGGGTTAATGGGTTTACGGGGGCCCTCCCCCTGCGAATAATGGACGCAAATGGTGCAATTTGAGACTACTTTTGAACAACGTACTTTGCTTGATCTTCGTTTTGTGATATTCAAGGAATAACACATTTCATACTTACAATGTTTACAACTTTTTATATGTACATGTAAATGAAACAAATGTTTCAATAATTTGGTTTTTATCAGAGTAGTTTAGAATTCCCCTTTTTAAGTAAAATGTTGTAAATTTCCCCTCTCTGGGGTACGGGTACCAATCCCCCAAAATATAGAGAATGTCCTATCAATACTCTGGTTTCAAGGCTTTTTTATTGGTTGTGGTTGATTCAAGGCATGAAATGTCGAGTAGGGGGTGGTCAGGAGGCCTCCTGTTGTGAAGATTGCGATATAAAATTTTCATCTCCTGGATATTAACCTAAATCTTGTTCGGATATTGCAAGTGGTATTGAAACTGGTTGTCTATTTCATATCAAATCGTGTTAAATCGCGGCAAATCGTAGTCCTGCATCGTAACAGATCGCAACAAAACTTGATAAGCGTAGGGAACAGTGATAGAGCGTGGCAAAGCGTAATAGCTCATCGTGATAATCGTGCGGGAACGTAACGAAGCTTGAGAGAACGGGATGCAAATCGTAACAGATCTTATCTACAATCGTAACAAATCGCTACAGCGCGTATCAGAGCGTGATGGAGCGTCGGAAAGCGTGTGAAGACCAATTTTATATATAGAATCGTGGGACTCCACGATTTTGCTCAATCGTGGACATCGTAGGGCATCGTGGCTAAGTGTAAACCTAGCATATTTATTGATAGTCGTCCTTTCGATCACAAAATCATGTAAAGATGATCATCAGGCGAAACGAATCTCCCGCGATGGGGGTTTCGACAGATTTACTTTGCATATTTTGAATTTGATATGCGAGTATTCTTTTACGTTTAATTACGTTTTCATTTTAATTCTTTTCTTAAAAAAAATTGATTCTATCCAATTCCGAGTTTTGCTAACAGAGAACCCCCACTATAGTCTTACAGTTCAATTTTTCTTCAAATGTTCTGAATTTGCTATGAAAATTCTAAATAATTACGAATTTATCTGTCAGTACATGTATTTGAAAAAAAAATTAGTGGCTCGCTATTGCTCGCCGGTTTTCAAGACTTGAAATATGCATGGATATTGAATTTTATGTTTGAGATTCAAAATACATTGATAGAGAAATTGTATTTCATTTTCATTCTAACTTTGAAAAAAAGTTCGCCAATCGTCTTGCAATCATGTAGTAGAAGTTAGTTTAAAGTCATTAATCAAGGAACCCAGTGGGGAGGGGGAATTAGAATACCGGTATAACTTCTATTTTCGCATGTCAGTTTTCCGTTGTCCTCCTCCGCCCCTTTCTGAAATCCTAGATCCGTCACTGGTCACCTACAATTGTGTATCATAATGGAATATTGGATGTAATTTTGCTATCTTGTTTGCATGCAAAGGTATACCTCTGATCGAAATGGTAGGAGAGGAAATATTTAATTTGACCAAAAAAAAAAAAAAAAAAAAAAAAAAAAAAAAAAAAACCAAAACAAAACAAAACAAAACAAAAACAAAACCAAAAAACAAAAAACCAACCCCCCCCCCCCAAAAAAAAAAACCAAACCAAAAAAAAAAAAAAACAACAACAACAAACAAACAAACAAACAAACAAAAACAAACAACGAAAAATCAATAAAAAGGATGTAAGAACATTCGTTCATAATTCTTTACAAAGTGTTCCTATAAAAACGCCCTTGAATATATATAGCGTATACATACCACCGTACAAAAAGTACTGGGTGAATGACCCCCACCCCTCTTCTTTTGTGTGTAATGTTTGATAATCTGAAGGAAAGGAGAAAAGAGAGCGGGGTGGGTGAGGGGTAGCAAGGCGCATACCCAGGCACACGCAAGTACCGAATGCTCCATATCGTTTTGCAAAACAGACTAAAAAATAGTGTTCTGTAAATGTGTAAAATGCAATAGATTCTGGAGCTTTGCCCCTTGGCCTGGATCCCATAAGGGCTTCTCTCTGGACACTATTGGGGCCTCAAAACGATCCCCACACCTCATGACTGAAAGTGCTTCCTCTTGAAAAGCACTCTGGCTACGTGCCTGCTTTTGGAACGATATGAAAAACAAACCAACATGTCCGCTTAGAGGCACCGTAGAAAAGAAGGGAAAAAGGAAAACAAAAACAAAACATAACAAAACAAAAACAAAAACAAAAACAAAACAAAACAAAAAGATGTCTGCATACAAAACAAGCTTTCTCTTCGTTTAAACTAAGGCATGGGTCATTTTAATAAAAGTAAAGAGTTATATGAGCCGATTATATCAAAATATTCGTTTGCTTTTCAAACCTATTGACAATTTTTCTAAAATCCAAAACTAGAAAACCCAGGACATCACACAGAAAATCCAGGACTAGGTACACAAAAAAGTCAGGACATACTCAACTCTTTTAAATCAAGTGATATTCGTATATTTTTAATAGCGGTCCCTAACAGATGACTAAAACATCATTAATACATGAAAACAAACTGAAAAAATGTCAAATTGAGCATTTTATGGAGTCTCAAACAATTTTATGACACAAAAAATCCAGGACATACACAAGAAATCCAGGACAAATAACACAAAAAAATCATCTCTCGTCAGGACACCTTACATGGTGTGACAGGGGTGAGGTATTATCGCTTGGTCACAAACCCTTTCCTCTATACGTACCCTTTCTTCTATATGTATATGTCTATATTGAAAAAGTTTTATATATATTGACAGAAGGGTTTGTATTGAGGAAAGGGTTTGTGACCAAGCGATGATACCTCACCCCTGTGGTGTATAGATCTTCATATCTGTTCCACAGGCCGTAAAAGGGCCTGGTATGTGTACGACCTGTGTATATATTGTTTAAGGCTAGTATCTCGCAGATACACAGTCATGTCAAATTTCTAACTTATACCATTTCAAAATTCGCTATAGAGGTTCCAATAAGATCATACTTTCTACGATTGTACCTATATATTTTATCTACTATGTCACCAAATTTCATTAAAAAAATTCCCCGTACTTACAGAGATATCGTAGGTACGATTTCTTTAGTGACCTAGTTTTTGTTTACTCGAATTTAGCTGTTCAGCGTGTCCGTTCCAGCCCTGGCTCGGTGTTCAGTGAGTCAGGGCATTCTATTTGCGAGATGCGACAGACCAATGCGCTATGAACGCTTGATTGTCTGTGAATTCTAAATTGATTTCTATACCTAAAAGTGTAATGTATGACCGTAACTCCTCATTAATCGCTTAAACACTCGAACTGCGACGACTTGAACATCAGCGCCTTCCATTTTATTTACATAGTGTCACGTGGTACAGCATACTAGAGGGTAGTAGGAATTACCGAAAAGACAGCATTTACCGAAAAGACAGTGGTATTTACCGAAAAATGTATCACCAAAACCAAAAATAAATATATCTGTCTATTCGGTAAATATCACTGTCGTTTCGGTAAATGCTGTCTTTTCGGTAATTCCTAGTACCGCAGTATAGCCGATAAACCTATGAGCAATCTCAACACACGTGCACACGAGACAGTTAATGAGTATCCTTTTAAACATAATCTCTAACTTTTTTAAACATTATGAAACAACTGTAAAAACGCGGAATGCAATGTACGCTGTCTGAAATAAATATGGTGAATAATGAGGTCCAGGGTCATCGGGCCACACGATCGGAGTTGAGAAAAACTGTGAATATATATTTATCTTCACTCAATTTATACATTTTGGGGCCCGGGGATGTCACGGAAGTGGTGTGACGTCATGAAAATCCTGCGATCACAATAGCCGAGATCGCTACGCGAAACTCGCCTAAAAACCAGTACGAAGTTTTATTTTTTATAATTACAAAAAGGTCACCTCTGATGTCAACGTAAATGAGTCATGTCCTACTTCATGCGAATGCGCTAGCTCTGCATATCTTTACGAACCCGCTGGTTATAGAATAACAGATTATCATAAATTCAGACAAAGGTATAAAAAAAAGACCTTGGCTTCAACATGTTTAATTTTCCTTGGCCTAATGGCGATTTTCCAAGATTGCCATCGTACGGCATTTACATCTCTCATCTCATCAGATACGCCAGAGCTTGCTCACATGTTTCGGTCGAATTACAAAAAAAAACCCAAAAACTTATCAGCCAAGTATTTAGATATCATAAACTTGTAAAATCTTTTTGGAAATTTTACCATTACTATTCTATACTTCTTTCAAAATGAAGGACAACTCCAGTATCAGACTATGTATCTTTGGGAATTTCATTGACTTCATTTTACTGTGACCTAATAAACAAACCCAAAACGCCCTCTTTTTATATCCATTTACATATTAATCTTTGTTGCTTGGGCCCCTGCGTTTTGCGGTCTTGTTTTTTATGTGTTCATGTAACAGTGAATTGTACGTTATTCCAGACCTCTGGGTAATCGGAGAAGTGAGAGGGTTGTGCGTAAGTGATCCAGGAAAACCACACCATTTGCTACTTGTGTGGCAAAGGGCCGTCCAAAGTCGTTGGTTTATGTGTAGTCTTTTGTGTTTGATGTTTATATATCGTATGTCTCTTTTTCGTGTTTCCACATCGGGTGTTTTGGTGTTCTTCTGATGATGCTGCAACAGGGTCTGGATTGAGATCTCCCCACTTCTTTTACACTGAGAAATTTAATGTTTCTGCAACAATTGGTCATCTATGGAGACATCTGTGTATACGGATAAGTGGGGAAGTTGTGCACACGTAATCCTAATAATCACAACACTTGCTAATAGCAGATTGCCGTCTGAAGTCGGCGCCTGGTGCAATTTGGTCACCTACCTTTTATGTGTTGTCTTTGATATTTGATGTTTATAGTCGTCTGTTTCGATGGTTTAGTATAAAGTAAATGTTCTGTTGCAAATTGCGTCATTTTTGTGATTTGTACTTTTGTCTGTTGTCATTTATGGGTCACTTTCTTGTGGTTTGGTTTGGCTGGTTGTGTGCAGCGTGGTCATGCTGGAGATCCTTCCCTTTCCCTTCAAAAAAGTGATTTTTTGACTTAGCAATTTTTTTTAGTAGTGCATATACTCTGTAAATAATGCGCGGCTCCAAATGCTCTGTAAGGTCGATTCAATGTTAAACGTCTTCAGATTCAATAGCATCATTTAAGAACAGATAAATCTGCAGCAAGGCTAATACATGCACGTTTCGGGTACTTTACCCGCGTCAGTGATACCTTTATGAAATTTATGACCAGATGAGAATTGGCATGTATAATGGAGCCCGTATAATTGTAGTTATGCCTTAAAGCATAACTGCACGTTATCTCAACGAATTAGCATAATTTATTTATTATAACGTCTATATTTGTATTTTCCTTCATACGTATATCAAACTGACCAAGGAAGATAACTCCTTCAGTCACATCTCAGTATAATCCGGAACGTACATGTACGTGTTGGTTTCATCAAATAACAACACAAACTGCGCATTTCGAGATGGCGTGCTCTCTGCAGAGGAAAAACTAGAATATTTAACTAAAACATTTCGTTTTCTGTTGCCAAATGCGAACATTTAATTTCTTTCTATCGATGTGTACGACTTCCTGCTGCCATTGGACTTACATGCACCTACATGTAATTCAGACGTTCAGCAGTACGGCCACGGGTACAGCACGGCCCCGGGTGTGATGTTGACCTTGTCTCCTACGACGCCTGCTTATGACACGAATGATGCTTTGGCTGGACACCGGGATGTGTTAGCGTCTTCCTACCCCTCCGTATTTAGATAGTTTGATTAAATAGTGGTAACCCAAAGTCGGTAAAGTATAGTATCGTCCAATGTTATTTTTCATACAGGTCAGTAGGTAAAAGTGATTTGTACACACGTTAGCTCGCCTAGTTTTATTGAAAACACGACTTCTATCAAGTTCTATGTATTTTCTTCCTACAGTTTTGATTGGGTCTTAAAATCTAAGTTATTCTAAGGCTTTCAAACCCTTCTCTTTGGGATCATGACCAGGGCCTTTGAAATTGGGGGGAAAATAGCTGAATTCTACAAAATTGGGGAAAATATCAATAGATTTGAATGACTATTGACTTCAAATTTGGTAATTCTAATCTCCCTTTTTATCGATTTGTACATGAGACGTTAAATTAAAAAAATTGTCCATGCATAAGTTATTTGAAAGCTCACCTGTGTCACAATATCGGTTATATTGATAATAATCTTACCCCATGCATGATGCAACGTTTTAAAACTATTTCCGATCATTTTGCTTCAATTTTGATATCGTCAATTTCCTTTTTACAAGGAGTCTTTAAAAATATATATAATAATGGAAGTGTTTGTCACACTAGCAATTTTATATCACTCTCACTCAGTCTCTGATTGATATACTTATACTGTACAGTTTGCATTTTATATTATATTTATATCTATTTGTTTATATACGTAATGTTTGTATGATTATTAATCAGTTATATCTGTTTATTTAGTTATTTACTTATTCATGATGACATCTTTTGTATTTACTTATTCATCTACCTGTCTACATTTGTATTAAATTCATCTATCCGCCTACATTCGTATTAATGCGCATGTCGAATCCCCCATTAGAATATAGTTCTATAATAGTCTAAAACATTAACATCAACAACAACAAATATTTCAGTTGATTAGCATGATTAGTGTGTTAAAAAATAATAAAATTCAGCCAATCAGGCTGACGTCTATGATTTTATGTTATATCATTTATTTATTTATTTTGTTTATTTATTTATTTATTTATTTATTTATTTATTTATTCATTTATTTATTTATTTATCTTCCGCAGATATCTGTCCATTTGCTTATTCATTCATTCATAGAATTAGATGAAACTTTAGACTGAAGTTTTTTTTTAAGGCAATGAGGGTGCTCATGCATACATGTAGCTTCCTTCTCATAACTTATATTCCTAGTGTGTCTGGGTATACAATGTTAACATAATTGGTATTGAGTTTATTGTAATTGTGATAACTATCATATCATTGATCCTTACCTTATATTCGATATGGGTCTCATAAATAAATAAGTCAGATCCTGAAATAATGTTAAATATGCAGTTATGAATATAGGGGGAAAAAAGCTAAAACCCTTTTGGAAACAACAAACTTATACAAAACATTCAAGGTCACTTTCACATAATTTTATCATTTTTTTTTAATCTGGACGTATTACATACTATTTCAAACCATGTCTAAACCCGAGTGCATGTGCACTTCGAACAGACTGTCAAAGTACCACTGATGTCAATATTTGTCACATTGTAATAAATTCTTGCGCGATGTAACAAGTACCTGCCAGCCATGCAACTTTGTTACATGGTCGTAGCACATTCTCGTGTTAATTAGTGTTATAAGTGTATGTCAGTCATTTCTAACTTTAAGTAACTGTCATCAGACTATCGTTGAAATGTCTTGAATCTTCGGAAGTCATGCAATTAACATAATCGATGAGACTTTATTCTTTGGACCAGATACAAGAAAATACATAATTAAGTCATACTCTTAAAATAACAAATCGGCAAAACTGCAGATAAACTAGTACAAATAAAGCTAAAACAGAAAATGATTTAAAATAACTTCATACTTATACGAATATTATATATGTAATTACTGATCTCGTAAATTTATATGAATCAGAATCAGAAATCATTTATTTGAGTGTCGCAAGTCACATTTACAAGGTTATAATTACAATAAGATCAGTACATAATTTTGGAATTTGACGCCCAGTCATACTTGACTACGAGACACTATTCCATGTTCACATGTATCACATTATATACATTAAAGTTCACATTATATTTATAATAATATATGTGTGCGGAGTAAGCTTTCTTTCATAGACATACTCGCACCACATAAGCTTCCGTTTCGGAATAGCGCGTCACTGACGTAGCTGTCAATTTACACCAAAACCAAAAAGGTTAAATTTTAAAATGATGCAACTTTCCCCGACTATATCATACAGTTTGCCCTTATCAATATATTAAGAATTGAACGTAAAGAGTATCAAAAATTACTGATAATGAAAGATTCTCTTGCATTTTAAAAATAGATAATTAAAGGAATGAATAAATAAATAAATAAATAAAAAATCACTGGTCCGGTGTATGCAACTGAAGGATTTCGAAATAAGAATAAATTCAACGGCACCTAACCGCACCTTTCTAGTGCGTACACATCAATTGCATTCTGGCCACACCCCTGGGCATAATATAAAATAGAGGGCGCTAGGATCTCTTACTCATTTTCATATACAGTCCACTATCGAGGATCACGTGTCTTATGCAATAAATTAACACTAAGGAACATTTATTAAAATGCCAATAGCATTAAACAATATCATAAAGTAGGCCTTTCAACTAAATTTTAAAATCCAAAAATTTTCCTTTGGAAGTGTTTCACGACTTTTGAATCTGTGTCTAAATAGCATTAAGGAACTTTGAATTGGGAAAGACATGCTAATTATCGATAAATAATTAATTTTTTCTACCGAATTTTAAATGAAATATGCTTAAGAAGGGAGGTAATTCAAACTATAAAATTTAACAAACATTTGATTCCCGGGACTCATCTTGACTAACCGAGTTTTACGGGTTCTTTAAAATATGAAACGCACAAGAAACGAAATGAAAAGTAACGGAACGATTTTTTTTTGGTCGGCAAAGAATTCTTAAAATAAACGTAATAGTAAACGACGCAGATATCATAGAAAAAGCCCTGTAAGTTTCAATTTTAGGTTCTTGTTATCATTGAACTTATTAAATCAAAATTTACTAAAACTTTCGAAATCAAACGGTTTAAACACAAGTTGTTCAAAAAAGCAAACAAAACAAATTACAAAAATAAAAAAAGATGAAATTTTCACGATTTTCAGATTTCTAAACTGAGTTGTACAGATAAAATCTGAGTGACTAGATGAATACATTTCATTTAATTTCAGAGATCCCTCATATTTTTGCATGGATTGTTTGCTATAGACATGTAAAAGAAATGTCCATATCGTCATGATTCTTCACTTTGAAAACAACCTCTTGTATCTATAATACAGCTACATGCAGGGATAACTAGAAAAAAAAATGGGGGGGGGGGGGTCCCATCCCATATTTCATTGAACAATTACTGGTCGACATCATGCAGCGAACTTATGATGGTTTTCTTTTTTTTTTTTTGTTAGTTTAAAGCCGAGCAAAATTTTTCAAAAACATCGATTACGTACGTAGTTTTTATTTATTGATGTAAGAACCTAAAGAAACTTTTTTCTTTCTTCTCCAGGAAAATTTTTTTAGAGGGAGGGGGTGGGGTGGTTAGCCTATCCAACACATGGTTTTGAAAAAAAAAACTGAAGAAAAAAATTGAACTCACGTATACGTATATTTGCAAATAGAGAACATTCTTGATCAGATAAGAACGGTAAATGACTCAAAATGAAATTTGATAAAAAAACAGGTACTGGAAAACGATGTTTTTTTCACATTCAAGTGGGAACCGATTATCGCAAATAATCGATTATCGCTCGATACTTGATTCCGATTATCGATTATTGTTCTCAATAATCGATAACATAGTGACATGATTTAAAGAACGAATCTTTGTGAAAAGGTTTCAAGTTGAATTGTCTTAAATAATGTAAAATGACAGGCGTCCCGCCCCTCGCATATTCTTGATTAAACAAACCACTGAACGGCTATGTACAGGGTGGTCTTCTATTTCAAGGTTGTTCTGATGTAAAAGGAGTTACCAAATCTGAACTGCAAAAAAGGTATAGCCCATCAAGTCTTTTCAGTTGAGTTTAAAAAGAAGTAAACTTTTCTGTCTTTTTTTTTAGAAAAGGAGAGGCACTGAAACCCTGCGCCTAAAAAAATAAATATATGAATAAGCAAAACCTGACTCTTTTAACATAAAAAGTGTATTTCGTTATTAAGTAGTGAAATGTATTAATATTAACACATATGAAGTGCTGAAGTCATCATTGTCTTGACTGAGAGTAAATTGACAAATTTAATAATCGATAAAATTGCATTGGATGGCCAAACCATAGACTATGAAGGCTCTGTCGATTCATCATCACTTATGATTTTGTTTATAAGCTGGAAAAACATATCTTACTTTTTTTGTACATTCAAAGGGGGTGGGGGTTCGGACTGATCCCCCTCCCTAACCCATCCCACTAGCTCTTGATCCACGCTTTCAAGTGCCGAGCGGACTTTAGGTGACATATTTTGAGTATAAGTTTATACAATTAAAACTCATAAAAATGTATAAAGCGATGTATAAATTTATCAAATATTGAGAAAAAGAAAATGTAGAGCACAGCCCTGTACTCACACTTTTAGAAATGGATCATTGGCGGATCCAGGATTTCAGAAAGGGGGAAGGGACGTACATGTTTCTGATTTCTCCCTCTGGAGTCCTTTATTTTTGACCTTCAAATCAATTATATTTATTCTAAGTTAAGTGATGTAGGCGAGGGGAATACGAGCGAGATATTTTTTTGCTGCGTCTGGGGTAAAAATATCAGATTTTTTTTTTATCTACCCTCTATTACTCTTTAGGGAGAAAGGCTTCATCGGTAGGCCGTATTGTTATAAAATGATCATATACGTTTAAGCGAGCGAAAGCGAAAGTCAGTGATTTTTTTTAATCGTTACAAAAAGATGGTCAATATTAATCAATTACGATCTCCATTGCATATTATTCATTTATTCAAAATCAAAATTAAAAATTAAAAATCGCCCTTTACCCCCTATTGAAATGGCAGAGATCAATCAAAACAAAACATGAAAGAAACCGAAAACAGACTGCAGAAATGTATTGTAAAATCGGAATCGGATGCGCGAAAGTTCCTGTTGGCCTTATCCAAATCAATAACTTTTGATTGAAAGGGGGGAGAAGCCCCCCCCCCCCCCCATATGCATATTAGGCATATTCACAGATTTTAACATTTAGAACACGGACTGGGTATACCCTACCTCTTTAATTAGCGAATGGTTGAATTACAAAATAATTTCAATACATGTATATCCATAACACAAACAATTTTCAAACATTATTCACTTTTCATGTGTTCTTTAAAAGCTTCTTGTCCACCCCTTAAACCCTTTGCAAGCACGGCATAGGGGACCGGCGGTCAACGCCCTTCAATTGAAACTGAATCATGCAGATATGATTTGTTTTAAAGATAGCAGTAAAGCTGAAATCTTTATCAATATAATTTCTGCGTCTTTTTTTTATAGGGTGGGGTCATTGCCGTCACTTTCTTTTATAAAAATGTGTAATACTGAAATAATTTTTCAATGTTATGGATAATCATAGGCATGCTCTCTCTCTCTCTCTCTCTCTCTCTCTCTCTCTCTCTCTCTCTCTCTCTCTCTCTCATTTATTCTCTTTATTTTCCGCAACTTTTGATGCTGTCTTCGTTATGCATACTTATCGACACATTACATGTATTTTTGTTCCTAACTCATGATATTTATCTTAACACATACAGGTATATCTGCTTTTTATTTTTGATGTTTATTTTAAACTGAAAAGTTCGGGATACAATTTTTAGTGAATACTTATGCCCCCCCCCCCCCCTTTCCCCCTTTATATAAGCAGAGTTTAACGAAATCGATTACATCTATGCCTAGATTTAACCTTGTCAGCTATTAGATAGACTTTTACAGATCTGAAATGTAGTTTATAAAATATGTATAAAACGTACTGATTCCCGAGGCACATAGGGTGTGCAAGGGAAAAAATTACCACAGTTATATCGTAAACTAATGATTAAATGGTAAAATTTGTAATTTTGTTTTTCGTTTCATTTCGTTACTTTTAACTTCGTTTCATAGTTTAAAGGGTCTCAAATTTTACAGATATTATTAAAGAGTTCTCTCCCTTCCAATAAGTTACCACATGAACATTTGTAACTCGGTCTAAAAATCTGATGTGCAATTTTGTGCTATCTTTCTCTGTCCTTTTATTGCCTTTAGTACATGAAACAAATTAAAATATTATACTCAATCATACCAACTTTGTCCAACAACCCAAAAGAGGTAAATGAATAAGAAAATTCATGATTTGAAGTGATTTTTGCGCTACATTTTTATGAAGAAGCGCGAAAGGTTCCGATTCTGACACTTTGGGTACGAGTTGTCGTTACTCTCAGTCGACACCTAGCGTTTGTTGAAAGGCCTACATAAAGGTTATATTTACTGGCATGATAATTTATATGATCCTATAAATCACATAGAATTAAACAAAAAATAAAAAAATAATAAAATAAAGATAATAATAATAATAAAAAACAACAACATACAAACAAACAAAAACAATAACAATAACCTCCTAAACAACAACAATAAACAAACAAAGAAAAAACAAATAAAACAACTGTTCCCTTTACAACCTAACGATTTTTAAACATATGCTAAATATTTTCCAAACAGTCATAACATAACAGAACTGGGGGGCGGAATCAATCATGGAATACATAAATTAATTTTTCTCTTAATAACTGGCAAAAAAAAAATGAATAAATAAATAAATAAATAAATAAACAAATAAATAAATAAAATAAATAAATAAATAAATAAATGAAATAATAAAAAAACCCCACTTCGATCTACCTTTTCCTTTATTTGGGCCGATTTAATGACACGAAAAATTGACGCCAATATTTGCGAACTGCGTCTCGAGATAGGTGATGCACACGAAACCCACATATCTGTATCACATGGGCCAGCTTTGTATCATATAGGACAGGACGTTAGAATGAGCGTAAAAATCTACATTAAACGGCGTCATAGTATTGTATCTCGTATCGAAATTCGAATAGTGTTCAAAATATGGTGCGATCTTTATTCGCCTTACATAACATCCAATAGGATAAATCAGCTTTACGCTATGTTAAGATGATTAATGGATCAAGGTCAGCGTTATTTACATCTTAGAGCCCTCCATATATCAAAATATGGTACGATCTTTATTCTCTTTACCTACCATACAATATGATAAATAAGCATTATGCGATCACATTTCGCCCTTAAGATGATTATTGGGTCAAAGTCAGTTAACGGGTCATGGTCAGCGTTATATACCTCTTACATAGCCCCTCATATATCAGAATGAAATTGTCGCTTTTCACGACGTTACATCCACGTAAAAATACGACATATACATACAATCGATATTGTCGATAAATGTAGACTGCGGTCTTGTGGCATTTTTTAATCATGCCTATGATGCATTCGAATATGAAAGAGTGGAATTTAATATGGCAGTTCTGTCATGGCGCTCGGTTTCTGCAAAATCGGCCGCTTCGAGGGTTATCATCAATAATCCTCGAAAGTCATTATGGCAGAATTTTGCTTTGAAACCTCGCTTCAGTTTCTGTTGTCTTCCAGACTCTGAGCCAATAATTGGGGTTTATTATTGATTTGTATTGATTATCTACGACATATACAATTGAATGTCGTCGTAGACCATTGATTTAGTTATATTGTCAAAATATTGATTTATTGATATTGAAATATTGCACATATTTCATTTCAACTTATGAGCTATTGAGCATTGAACTATGAACTATTGAGCATTGAACTTGATGTACAATTGAACTGAACTTATATTCAAGAACTAAGAAAAATCAACTTACTGAGCATTTAATTCATTTGCCTATTGTGCATTGAACTATTGAATATTGAATATCTATTTCAAATAAAGCCATGACATGAACCGCCAATCATCTTCCTTTGCTTTATTCTGTAGAGATAATAAGTATAATGGGGACTTAAGGAATCATTGTAATATTTTTTTGGTCGATCGAGGTATCCACGCCAAAAATTGAAGGAAAACTGCGTCGTGCGAGTAGCTCATGATGCATAGCTTTCCCTCAATTTTTGGTGTTGATACCTCGATCAACCAAAAAAGTATTACATTGATTACTTATCATTTCATATCGTCGCTTTTCAAAGTTTATGTGAAGCTTTGAAATCGGGAGTTCGCTTCTTTTCATGTGGTTGAGGTTTTTGTTTGTTTGCTTTGGTTCCTGTTTTATCCTGATTTGGTATGCTTTCGGTTTCTTATTTTCTGAATTATCGATTTTGTGCTGTATACAGGGATATGGTCATTATCCATATTTGTCATTGGTAACGACGTTGCTTATGACGTTGCTACGCGCGTACTTCCGTTTTGCATGTGTTTTGTGTTGATACAGGTATCAACAAAATTTCACGGCCAATCAGAATCGTCGTTTCTTAATAATGAAAATGGAAATTAAATGATATGGAAAATACAGATACTATTTCGTTGCCAGGAAATAATTATTACGTTCCCTCGAAACAATATTTTGTCCCCACAATACTTTTTTTATTCCTTCGAAATAGTTTTTTTTTTTTTCGTGGGGACGAAATAATCATTTCGTGGGAACGAAATAGCTATTTCGAGGGAAATACGACATAATTATTTCATTGGAACGAAATAGTGTGTGTGTGTTATTTTCTAATCCCCTGGCGGGCTCCGTAGTACGGAGCTAGGATGTTAAATTCCTTCAATTCCAATGATATTCTAGAATGAAATGACAAGTTTTCAAAATAGCAAAGTGATATATAATGTCAGATTTGATAAGTCCAAAATTTAAAACATTAGTTCATTTGAATAAGAAATGAAAAAATGATCATTCCTCATGGCAGTGGCAATAGAAAAATAATGGAGACAACGTGGCAGCAAAAAGAAAGGAAACAAGAGTCCCATAGGGCAAACCGCTCACCTGATAACCATGCAGTGCATCATGATAATTATTGTAGTCGTACTTTACAAGGGCAGATCCAGATTTTCTAGGTACCATCAGGATGTGTAGTGATTGATGTAAGAAAGACAACGCTTGCATATTTAGGAATTAAATTCCCTATAACATTTTTGCACTTAAAAATAAAATAAATTAAAATCGGAGGGAAAATAACCAATCAAATTGAATTTAGAATCCTAAATATGTGAAATATGCGGTAAATGATTATCCAAAATAATACATTTTAATAAGAGTTGTTCAAGGAAAAGGTTAAAAAATGAGCACTTTTGAGAAAGTCTAAAAAGACGTCAAAAACGCTTAGTGGAACCAAATATAACAACTCATCGTAAGACATCGCTTTAGATCATCCTGATGTTGTGAATCTGTCTTCGCTCAGATGAGCTACAAAAATGAAAAACGAAGAAAATTCTGTACCACCGGAATATATATGCACAGCAAACAAAAACCCTGAGATGTTACTATCGAAAGAAACGTGCTGCAATTCGTGTATTAACACTCGTGACGTCACAATGCATAAGATCTAAATAAACATGCCGCGACGGCTGTTCTAACCTGCAAACTGAACCCGCGGTAAGATTAATTTCAACGTCATCCTTTTACCTAGAAAAAGCAATTTCAGAAAACAAGAATGAAATAGATATTTATGGTGCATATATATATAGAATAAATGTCATAATTGTGATTTGTTACGGGTATACAATACACAGCAATTGCATTTGTCGCATGAGATGCGCTAAAGCGAATGTTGTATACCCGTAACAAATCACAAATTAAGACACTATTTGAACCCACTACCCTTGGGTCCAGTGGGCAAAGAAAACATACCATATATACAATTGATAAAATCACTAAAAATCTATAAGTTGATTTTTTTTTGACAAAATTCTTTCAGAGTAACACTTCTAACAAAAAATACTAAAAGATAATTAGAAAAAAAAACTGAAAAGTAAAAGAAGATTTTTTTAGATCCCGCAGGGGCTTGAACCAACTACCCTGGGGTCCATACACGCCTTTGTACAATCTTTAAAAAATCCTTAAAAATCCAAAAGTACATAATTGACAAAATTCTATCACAGTTGCATTTCTTACTATAAACATCAAAAAGTATATAAGCAATTTTAGGGGAGAAATTGAAAATGTTAAAAAATGACCACACACCCCTTCTCTTTTTGCAGTTAAACAATTATAAAGAATTGAAAAAAAAATCAGCAAAATTCTTTCACATGAGCATTCTTCTAGTTTATCATGGCTAAAATGAACTAAAGTTGGATAGGAAATTTAGCCAAGAGAGAAAAGAATAAGAGAGATCTAAATTTTTGCATTGAAATTGCAAAGTCGAAAGATACGTCGAAAATGCGATAAAAATTAGATATCGGATTTTAACGAAGTGAACATACTTGAATCATACGTCCTTCCTGATCACTCAGATGCCATTAGTTTCTCAATCCATGCAGCAGTTTTGGAGAAGAAGATAATTTAAGGGGGTTACCTTCTGGGGCCTATTTTAACCCGCCCTGGATCCACCCCTGAAGGGATCCGACCGAAATGAAGAAACTTGGTAGAGGACCTTTAGTTCTTCATGCATGCCAATTTTAATTTAAATCCTCCAAGCGGTTCCGGAGGAGAAGTCGAAAATGTGAAAAGTTAACGGGCGGACAACGGACGCCGGACAAACCGGTATGACAATGGCCGACTTTGAGTATTCGGCTAAGTTTAGCTAAATTCACACGACTGAAACAAATAGCGTACATCACCAACACAGACAGAGAAGCACTAAATTGTCAATATTAAGATGTTCCATTATGAAATTTAAGTGCATCATGTGCCTCATCGATGATATTAGAAGCCGAAAAAGAGGAAGTTCAAATAATATACATAAAGAAATGAAGAACAAAAGTCTTAACTTGACCAAAAGTTTTCGCCAAAGAACCTGCTAAGGAGTAAGGACAAGGCTATGTCAACTGGGAGATATTGTTTAGTTTAAGACAGTTTTCGTTAAATTTTATGACGGCGAACTTACAAATATATTTCCTGCCTATAGTGACGAAAAACTATGAAACTAGGCGAACAATTTCCTCGTGAACTAATTAAAACAATCCACCAAAGAAACATAAGAAAAAGTCCAAAGCATAGTTAAAACATATATACTTGTATAAAACGTATAAAATTCAATGAACCAATTGGTAGCACTAGTGAAGTTGAGACCATCATTTATCCCACGACTAACAAATGATGTTGTATCTCCTTAAACGTGGCTAGAAACTCGTCACTTTGAACGTACAACGACAAATATGGATAATGACCATATCCCTGTATGCAGCACAAACTCGATAATTCAGAAAATCAGAAACCGAATGCATACAAAATCAGGACAAAACAGGAACCAAAGCAAACAAACAAAAACCTCCACCATATGAAAAGAAGTGAACTCCCAATATGGAAGTGAGACCAGGTGCCCAGGAAGAGTAAGCAACTCCTGCTTGCATGCAGCACCCGGCGCTCCAATTCGGTAGAACTGTCACATCCGGTTACTTCCAATAGGGAAGACATAGAGTACAATCTTTGGTTGGATGACAGAATATCATCTACCATTCTGGAGAGTGGGACATCATAGTGTATGACGAGTTCCCCATATCGACCGTAGAAATTCCTCAGTGGCGATGTTAGTCGGTCACAAATGTATCCGCGACTGAGCAGCTTATCTGAAAGACGCCTTGCTCTCAGAACAAAATCCGTATATTTGGTACTTGCTCTGGCATAGCGTATCAACTGAGATATGAACACGCCATAAGCAGGCGATGAAGGGATGTTGCTTCTCAGAAAATGAAAGTTTGTAATGCTGAAATCGAAGTCGTCACGTTTGTCATACAGTGAGGTGTTCATGTGACCATCAGTGTCGTAGGACAATAGGATGCTGAATTATTTGTATCTGTAGTTTCTTTGACTTTAAGCTCCGAAGGATAGATACTGCTGAGGTAATCCGCGAATATTGGAGTATTAATAGACATCACGTCGTCTACATATCTGTAAGTGAAGTTGAAGTCAGAAGCTTAGTATATTTTCGCTTCAGAGACCAAAAATTGAATGAATTCAGCTTCGTACGAGTAAAGGAAAATGTCGTCAAGGAGTAGAGCACAATTGGTCCCCATTGGAATTCCGACAATTCGCTGGAAGACCTTTCCTCCATACACCACAAAAATGTTGTCGATCAGAAAGTTTAACATCTGAATAATATCTGTTTCAGTGTAATTATTTTCAGAAAGATAAGCAGCAGTACCATCTTATACCGAAGACAGCGGAAAACACCCACATATACTCTATAAGGAATATATATTTAACAAACCAACTTCAACAAACAACAGGCAACGAAGGGCACACGTCACTCAGAAAAAAATGACTGAAATGTATCACAAAACTGAAAGCAGACATGGAATAGGCCACTTGCCGAATTTCATAATGGCTGACAAAATGACGAAAAATGTCCTAGGTAGGCAATTTTCGCGCACTTTTTCATTGTTACGTCACTATGAAATTGCGTCTTTAAACAATGACGTCATAATGAATAACAACGCCAAAAGATGTTTTGTTCATTCGGACATTTTGTTCTTTCTAACAAGATCGGAAAATGTTCTATTATGAAACATGATTGACTATACTATACAAACATTGAGGGAGATCAATATGGTGTGACCAACTGCATTACATGCACACAACCCTCTCATTATCCGGATACGCTTGAAGAAAAAGACAAAGCACTGTGAAGAAAAAAAATTGCATAATTTTGGTGTCTGAAAGATAAATGATCTGGCAATGGAAATTGAAGGAGGATTTAGGAATAGATGGAAAAATTATTGATAACAGAGATGGATTGAATTTCAGGATTATGAATATATATTGAAGTATGAAAATCTCATTAACTTTGGTACAAAAGCATATGGTCAAAATTAGTCTATATACACACTTTTGATTTCAGTTATTTCAGCACATAAGCTATTTCGCCTTTTTATGTAGAAATGCATTATATAAAAATGATAAAGCGTATCTATTGTCTTAGTTTCATGGTTAAACAAATGTGTATTGTAAACGTTTCTTTTTTCCTCCACGACAAAATGTGTCTATAAATTGAAACATATGTAACACATATTCACAACAAAAAGCTCCTTAAAAATCGAAGAACTTATTTACAATTGGATAAACAAAAAATCAAGCAAAAACAGGTAGCATGGACAGCTTACAATATATTTGAAGCTATATCTATTATGACTTAAGTTTCGAATGGCAGTATACATTTCATCATGTTATTTCTGTAGGGATGAATATCTTTTGTTCTGTTCTTTGTTCAATTAACCGGAAGCTTTTGATAACCTCGTTTTCGATCCCTTCGGATTCAGAATCTTGTATGAATCCTTGCCGGTAATTTCGTAGTTGAATTCTGTGTTGTGAGTTATGTTCATATATCTCTCATCCATGACGTCATCCCATAGCTTTTCAAGAACTGGTGGCAGCGGTTCGAACCCTCCCATCTTTGCAAGATCTTTGTTGTAGCCCCATTGGCGGTCGATGTCCCCCATATAGTGGGCGTACCTCGGCTTTAAGCCTTGCTCCAACCTCTTTTGATAATCATCCTCGCTATCTTTTATCATTTCTTTTTCTGTCGGCAGTTTCACCCTGCCGTCAGCGATACGTACCGCCAGCTTTGCGAATTCGTTGAAATGCGGAAAATACGACCATTGTCGAGGAATGTTAAAAAAGATCAAACTTGGGTATTTGATGTGAATCATGTGCTTGTAGATCGGTGTGATTCTCTCGTCGTTTATCTGGATGATATCGTTCTTCAAGAATGGATACGAATATCTGTACCCAGTACAAAACATTACGACATCGACCTTGACCTCTTTCCCATCCGGAAGTACTATACCATTCTTGGTCATGCGCTTGAAAGGCTTATGTTGTTCAATATGTGATGGAAAAGATGGCGGGAAATTGTCTCGATCATGGCATGCATACACCTGTTACAAATAAAAAGGTATCGCTTAAAAAATGATAATAATGTTCACACTGTCAATGGGTTGTGATCAAGAACTACAACTTATTTACAAATATATAATAAAGCTATTGATTAAGTCTAATCCTCCTTTTATTTGATAAAAAAGCTCACTGTTCCGATTAGAAAATACCAATCATTTTACGAACCTTTAGTTTAAACAATATTTTATCAAAAGATTTGAAAAGGATTGGACAATAGGCTGAGCCTATGTAAGTCCCCTATTGCGAACCTTTCTTGCAAATCTCGCTATTTGCATAGACACGTCTTCTCCAGTGTAATGAATACCTAGTAAAGCTACGTCCAATCCCTCAAAGAGCTCAGCATGACGATAGTTCCGGCTGTGCATGATTTTGCCTTTGAAATCCTCCATTCCAGGGATGTTGGGTATGTACTCATTCGAATCATGTCTGCCAATAAATACAAATTTATATTTGCAACTATACTATATATTTCTTATTTACTGCCCAGTTGAAATGGAGACATGAACATTTACTCAAACTAAAAAAATCATGTCCTCAAGCGACATGACATTTCTTAGTTGAACAAATCTTCATGTCTCCCTGCTGAGTCGGCGCGAGGTGCACATTGGAATCCTTCCTTTTATGTGTTGTCGTTGATGTTTGAAGTATCTGTACATCTGTTTCGCTTGTTTTGTACGATGTTCTATTGTATTTTGTTGTCTTTTTGCGGTTTGTAGTTTTGTCTGATGTCATTTATGTGCCACTTTCCTATGGGTTTGTTTCGCTGGATAAGTGCAGGGTTGTCATATTGGAGATATTTCCCTTTTCCTAACTTGGAAATCAAAATATGATATCGCTTGGTCACTTGAGGTAGTTCCCTCCTCGCAGATTTCTCACATTAAATTTTGAATGGTGTCTTTCTTTTCAAGAGACATTCGAGTCATTTACAACTGAAACATTTATGTAATTTGACCATCTAAATTTGTCATTATACAGCTCAATGTATGTCGAAACCTCATGGCTTCTGAACAGTAATTTGAAATATCCCTATTTATCACACGTAATCTTTTCAACGTCTTTTAATGTCTAGCCAGCATTCGAGGGCAATGGCAGAAGATGAAATCATTCATACACAAGAAGATGGTAGGAATACAATGAAGTTATTCGGGTGCGGCTAGCCAACAGGGGATGCTTACTCCTCCCGGGCACCTGGTCCCACCTCTAGCTTGCTGGGGGTCCGTCGATGTTTAATTTTGTGCTCTATTGTGAGTGCTGTTGAGATAATCGTCAGGATCTTCTTTAACTCATTTGTGTCACACTTATGCCCTTTGCCGTGTGGAGCTCGTAAAAAAGTTCCCCGCGAGGGGTTTGACAGTAAGTGTTTTGAATATACTTCCCTGACATTGTCGCCATAGCACTTTCTATATAGACATAGCGTCAGACAGTGCATGAATTTTATATATTTTCATTTCCATGCTTCATTAACATCGACGGCGGGTGCTGCTAGCCAACAGGGGATGCTTACTCCTCCCGGGCACCTGGTCCCACCTCTAGCTTGCTGGGGGTCCGTCGATGTTTAATTTTGTGCTCTATTGTGAGTGCTGTTGAGATAATCGTCAGGATCTTCTTTAACTCATTTGTGTCACACTTATGCCCTTTGCCGTGTGGAGCTCGTAAAAAAGTTCCCCGCGAGGGGTTTGACAGTAAGTGTTTTGAATATACTTCCCTGACATTGTCGCCATAGCACTTTCTATATAGACATAGCGTCAGACAGTGCATGAATTTTATATATTTTCATTTCCATGCTTCATTTACATCGACGGCGGGTGCGGCTAGCCAACAGGGGATGCTTACTCCTCCCGGGCACCTGGTCCCACCTCTAGCTTGCTGGGGGTCCGTCGATGTTTAATTTTGTGCTCTATTGTGAGTGCTGTTGAGATAATCGTCAGGATCTTCTTTAACTCATTTATATTTAAAAATATATACTTTTAATAAATTTATTGTAAGTTATAAAAGCCCTTTATTACGAAAATTTCTAGAAATATAATTAAGCTTACACACAGACACACAAAAGCAATATTCTGAGTGAATCTTTAAAAAAATGAATGCTAACTTTTTCGAGCACCAAGATCTTTCACTGATTTCCACACCCAAATGTGTTCAGTTTTCAATTGATAACTTTTTTGTTTGGTTCTGTTTGTTCCTCGTATATATAAAAAGAAGGGAGGAGATCTCCAACAAGACCCCGTTGCAGCATCAACAGTAAAACACCAAAACACCCGATGCAAAAACACAAAAGACGAGTACAGCACGAGACGGAAAAGAGACACACGACATGTAAACATCAAACACAAAAGACTACACATAAACCGACGAGACCAATGGGTAACCGGTGCCGACTTTGGAAGGCCATCTGTCACGCAAGTAGCAAATGGTGTGGTTATCCTTGATTACGTGCGCACAACCCTCTCACTTCTCCAATTACCCAGAGGTCTCGAAGAACGTACAATCGTGGTGTAAAACAACCTCCTCACTGTAAGATGACATCACACAAACAAGACCGCGAAACGCAGAGGCCCCAGAGACACAGATGAATATGTAAATGGATATAAAAAGAGGGCATGCGTAATACAGTCCGTGCTCTGCCGGCTGTAGCGAGCTCATGTATGTTATCACCCGAGGAGTCCGACTGACATTCAGAGAGGACAGGTGGTCGGGGCCCTGTCTTCTCTAAAGAGGTTTGGACAGGGCCCGTCATGGAGTCCCGTCGTCACAGTCAGTCAGAGTGCAAGTCTCAAGGATGCGCTTATACAAGACTGTAGATTGGTCAAGTACCAAGCCTAGTGTCTGTCTGATGACATTAGGATCATATCCACGGTATAAAAGGCGTTTGATGATTCTGACGCATTTTCGATGGTTATGCTGCCTACCTTTGATCCTTTTTATTTTGTTTATCATATCACCATAAAAAACAGGTTGTGTAATACCCATAGTAATGTACTCTGTTGCATGTATAGATCCGAATTTAAAAAGAAGTTGACTGTAATTTTTGTAAAATTTCCAGAAAGTCTTAACTAGTTTATGAAAGCGGAAACCTTGACCTAAAAGTTTTTTGGTAATTAGTAAATTTCTACTTTGAAAATCCAAAATATCAGTACATGCTCTAGCGTACCGGATGAGCTTTGATATGTAAATGCCGTATGACGGTAATCTTGGAACACCACCGTCAAGCCAGGGGAAATTTACTATGTTGAATCCAAAATCATCCCATTTGTCATATACACTTGTATGAATCTTTCCGTTTACAATTTTGATATTTAGGTCCAAAAAGGGTGTTTCTGTATTTGAAAGGTTTGCCTTGTTAAGGGTTAATTCTTGTGGATAAATTTCATTCTTATATAATTCAAAAGCAGGATTGTCAATGGTTAGAATATCATCCAGATACCTAGAAGTATTATTGAAACATTTCAGCTCATCAAATTTTCTTTGCTTTTGAAGATTTTGGATAAATTCTTTTTCATAAGTGTATAAAAATAAATCTGCAACAAGAGGCGCACAGTTAGTACCCATAGGAATTCCTACAACCTGCTTGTATATATAAGAATAAAACTGCTTTTTAGACTCTCAAAAGATGGCTATTTCATAAATACCAACCCAAATCTTGATCACACACACATACACATGAGACAAGGAAAAAAAAGGATCAAACAGACAAACAAAACCCCTCCCCCCCCAAAAAAAAATAAACAAAACAAAAAACAAAACAAAACAAAGCATCAAAACAGAGCAAAACAAAAAACAAAAACATGCGAACAATAGCATTAAACTATAATTAATCATACCCAATGCACACAAAGACAGAATCAAAAATTTCTGTTGTTACGTCATCCATTTTTCTTGTATCAGAAATGACAACATTCCATTTAACTTTCTTGCTCCCCGGTATTTCGATTGGACTAACATCTCTGACGAAGGTATGCAACTAATGTGAAAAAAGATATTATTAATGATACATGTGAGAAAAGTAATGTATAATGAATTTGAGATTATTATTAATCTTGTAGTCAAACTTAATGCAATTACTTTGAGGCCTTGCTGAAATCTAAAATTATTTTCAAAATGAATTTTATATAAAACATCATCAATTTCCATTCTAGTCAAGACATTGTTCAAAATGATCTGAATTGCATGTATTATAAAAAGGGAAATAGCTTATAAGAATTCTATTGAGTTCTTGAGGAATACGGAGTCATTACCCATATGAGAGGTCATCTGACATACGCCCATTATGACGTCATGCATGTCATGAAAATGTTATGGTAACCTCGCTTCTAAACCATCATTTTCCCAGAAATCAAGGACCGTTTCCATAGAATTTGATGACGTCACAGTTAATTTATGTCAGATACAGTCAAAATCGGGGATTAACTGTTTTTTTCAAAAATACCGACTATTACCTTGATATTCCTTCGTATGTTGAAATGATCTATGAAATTGTTGATGTACTGAAGGCATTGTTGCCTGGAAATGTACGACGTCTTCCATTCCTTTGGATACGGGAATCCCGGAAACTCTTGAAGTTCTTTCGGGACATTTATCCTGCAAAGGATAAATTTTTTTTTAATGTTAGATTTTCTAAAATGTACTTATCGTCCATCGTATGCACTCGAATACGGAGTTATGTCCTATTTGAGACGATAGCTGAGGTCAAACCGTTATGACGTCATAAAGATTAATGGTAGCGTCAATTTTGTAGCATAATTTTCGTAGTTTCCGTAGAATTTGAAAGGGTCACAACAATTGAAGATAAGATACCGTTTCAAACGAGAAATAACTATATACGATATCGAGCATTTCTATGTGATAAAATCTTGGTATTTTTTATTCTTTCTAGGTATTGTCACACCTACTTGAGTTTGTCGTACATAGCAGAATGTACGGGTAATCCTGTTTCATCCTTGCCAGTTCTGTCAGTATAAGCCCAGACTCCTCCCGGTACAATATTCCTCTCGTAAGCTACAGCCTCAAATTTGTCACTCTCTGCTGTCAGATGCTGTAAGAAAATTGTCCTAGAATATACAATTACCGTCGCAAATATAATGAATTTCAATTAAGACAAATACGGAGGGGATCACCAACATATTGATGTTCCTGGAGTGATTCGGAACACACACACACTGACATGAGTCAAGAAAAGGGAAACAACTAGACTTACCCACAGACAGACTTCATTGATATGACCACATTGTGCAAGAGGATACACAATTTGCAATAGAGAATATAAATCATGTTTAATGACCAAAACATCTTTTGGTAGCGCCGCTTAGTACTGATGATCTTCATGTTTCAGTGATGTGATTTATCTCGTTGTATGCGTGTGTGTTCGGCTGTGATCCCTGTAACGTCTTTATTATGGAGATTCCATCTCTTCTTTAAACAACTAACTTAGCAAACAAGGGAAATAGATGTTTGACTGACTACTAGGACTGAAAAAGCGAAATTAAAAAAATCATTTCGATAATTTTTTGGTCAGAAATGAATGTATGGGTCTTTTTTTCAAAATATTAGTTTTCTTATGGTTTATTTTTTTGCATAATATTAGTTTTGCATGTAATTGAAGAAGCTGAATTTGAAATTCATATTGAATGAAATTGGTTTTTTTTATAATTTTCTTCGTTATATATATAAGAATGTATGGGCTTTTATAGACATCAGTTATATATTCATGTTTGTTTTGTATCAAAACAAACATACATCACGCGTCATTAACAAGCTGATATACATTACCAAGAGTTCACGAACTCCATAAAAAGTGTATCTTACTTCACCATCGTCTGACTTTACACTTACATAATGAGGGCAAAAGGGCACATCCGCACTCTCACGTTTCAAAAGGCATATTTCTTGTCACGACAGTACATTTACTAAAATACCCTTTTATATGACACACATTCTATACAGCCTTCAAATAAAGTATTTAGGTCTCAAGAAGGGTTATAAATTACAAAACAAATTAGGGGATCTGCAACAAGACACTGCTGAAGTACCGACAGTACAACACCGATACTATACAAGAAGAACCAATATTCAATGAATGGTATCTAAGATTCAATAAAACATAACAGAAATAACAAATTCTGTGAATTAATAAGTATATTTCATATATATTTCACCTTATTTTCACCAACAAGACATTACAGAAATTACAAATTCTGCTTATAACAATTTGCATATTGTAGGTCATCTTGCAGCAACGAAAGTCATATCAAAAGGACATGACACTCTGTCTTTTAATGAGGGAAAGGATACTAAAAGAAAAAAAATTTAACCAAGGGTACATTTCGCGCACTCAGTCTTTGGTGTTCTAATGAGTTTAAGAAGATCCTGACGATAATCTCGACAGGTGCCCGGGAGGAGTAAGCATCCCCTGTTGGCCAGCCACACCTGCTGTCGAGGTTCATGTACGAAAATGAAAACAATATATGAAAATCATCACTGCACTGTCTGAAGTTATGTCTATATAGAAAGTGCAATGGCGACCATGTCAGGAAAAAATATTCAAATGAGTTAAAGAAGGTCCTCATGATAATCCAAACAGCACTCACAATAGAACACCGAATTGAGCATCAACTGACACCTAACAAGCTAGGTGTGGGACCAGGTGCCTTACTGTCAAACCCCTCGCGGAGAACTTTTTTTAACGAGCTCCTCAAGGCAAAGGGCATAAGTGTGACACATATGAGTTAAAAAAGATCCTGATGATAATTTCGACAGCACTAACAACAGAGCACCGAAATGAACAACCATGTAACACTTTGAAGTTGTAGGTGCCTTGTGATGATATTTATACTAATCGAACATGGACATAATTTATAGTCCTCACAACTTTGTATCCTCTTTAATCGAGATGGCCAAAAACGGAATTAGAGCACTCCTAATTACTAACACCTTACAAAAATTCCATACAATTTTGTTGGAGATAGAACAAAACTATGTCGGTTTCCTTTGATCTTTTGGAAATAGAACGCTCTTCCAATAAGTTTTTGGTTACATTTTAATAACTAAGACTGTACATAGTATACTTTGTTACCGATCAAAATGTAAAAGTTAAAAATTCGATGGCTTTTATGCTCAAAGTTTGGGTAAAATTAGGAGATAGAACAAGACGTGCCGGTTCCAATGATATACTCAACTCAATTTTGACAACGATGGAGTTAAAATACTATATGAATGAGAGCGTGAATTGTGTCACTGAAAAACATATTTTGACGATATATATATTCAGTAGGGCGGCCAAGCCGGATTTGCACGTGCGGCGTAAAAAGGAAAATGTGAGTCCGCGAATGCATGACGCACTCTTTCTCGTCGGAGAAAATATGGACGCCTCCGAATTTTGGTCCTTTTCCGAAAGCTCTAGACAGCACAATTTTTTATTTCAGCAAGTAAAATATCGACGAACTTTTGCTTTTAGCTTTATATTTTACCCTCAATTAGTTTATTTTAGACAAACCTGACATTTTAATTACTAAATCGATGATTGAAGTTGGCTAAATTTTCCCGGGAAAAAATGCCCCAAAAAGTGGAAAATAAAAATGAGGTACAAAAAATGGTCCCTCACAGATTTTTATAATATTTTCAAAAAATGACATTCACATCGGCATCTTTCAAATATCAAAAAATTACAGAACCACCTTTTCATATATTGAAATAATTCCCGTTTGAAATCAGCTGGTGTTAGCTTCGTTTCGGCATGCGCAGAATCACGATTTTGCACCCAATACACATTGAACGTGTGTCACATTGTAAACATGAATGAATATACTTTATTCGGAGTTTAAAGTATTTCATGTATGAAAAAGTATAGCTGTTGGATGATTTTTATCTCGTGAACTCATTTCTAACCTTGGATGTGCAATTAAGAAGAGATTAATGAAGATTTCAAGCTGTTTTTGTCCAACCCGACTTCACGAAGGCCGATGTCAATGCAGTGCCAGTGCAGTGTCGGTGTGATGTAAACTTGATGACGCAAAACTTGTGTACCTCACATACATGTAGTACATGTACTCTCTTCAGTTTAGCTGCTTGTTTTTACAGTGAAATGGATACTAGGCCGATGCCTCGATGACGAAATTAATCTAGGAACCATTGAAAACATCGACTTTTTCCTCAAGCTCAAGGTAAATAAACAAATTTGTAAACAAATATCATTTCTCTCTCACACACATACATACACACACTTTACTAATACTACCAAGATTTGTAATAATTTACAATCACTGAACTGATCAGGTTATTAAGTTCATTTATGTGCCTTTATTTTGACCAACCAACCCCCCCCCCCCCACCTCATTGGGCCTAATTAAGCATTTTTTTGTATTTTCAAAAAGTACATTATGTCATTCACAAGTATACATGATATTATAAATGGATTTTTTTTCATTCAGAATATAAAGAGAAAAGAGATTGATGGGGGGGGGGGGTTACTCACATTTACATTGACACATATGCATGCAAAATGCAACATGGGTAATTTAAACTATGAATTTCTAGATAGATAATAAATATATCATAATATAATTTGAATATCTTATAGTCCAAGTCATTAAAAATAATTTTCCATGAACTCCATTGGTTGAGTGTTGAATTTATCAATACTATATTCTTTCCAGTGATAAATTTATGATTGCTAAATGAATAACATATACAATCAAATAGTTATAAAGGATTAATACAGTTTAAGTACAATTTATGAATCATTTTGAATTTTTCAGTTTATGACTATGCATTATATATTAGTGAAATTGTATCAAAATAAACAAATAAATAAATGAGTAAATAATAAATGAATGACTTAAAACTAATTGAAAATGTATTACTTTTTCAGGTCAAACTTGTTAGAAGAAATCTTGCTGTCTGAAAATCACCCAGTGGCTTATTATATGGAAGGCATGCATTTAAAAGGAATTATTGATTGGAAATTCTGTACTATAGTATATTGATATCATATTCTACATCGAATTGGTTTGAAGATTGTGCATATTGTCATCATATTCTTCTTTGTGAATTGTGAGTGTGCAAAAATACCATACAAATGGATTATTCACAGAAGATGGAAGAGTTCAAGACCTGTCAACATTTCAGGAAACAATTAACATGATTAATGACTGTGAATATTGGACAATGGCAGATATAGTGAGATAATAAATTTAAAAATTTTTTTTTTTTGAATTCTTGCAGAGGATGAATCGGTCAATTAGATTTCTTCTTCATGATACTAGGAATTTAAATTCAACTGTCATGATCATTCTTTATTATTTTATTATGATTATTTCTTTTGTTATTTCTTTTGTTATTATTTTATTAATGATTATTTCTTTTGTAGTGATTATCTGGAGTAAAAAAAGTAAATATAGGCTTCCTTGCAAAAAAATAACATATTTGTATCTTTTGTTTTCCTATTATTGAAAGCTCCTGCGCATTAAACAGAACAAAATTGGAATTTTTATATGTATTTTTCTCGGATACAATGAGTATATTTCAAATTGTGGATGTATTGTATGGCATATCCAAGAAAATGTCATTTTTCCCTTGTGCGTGGCAGTTTTGTACTTGATCAGAGGAAATTAGGAAGGTCGCTGGAAAAATCTTCGGTCTGTTGAATTCTGGTGATATTTTTTACAATTTAAATGTTTGCTCATCAAAAGGTTAAAACAACCTTCCTTCTAGAATGGTAAATTCGAATTTATATTCTGCTTTGTGAATTTCTGATGTCGAAGCGTTCGGTCGATTGACGATTTCTCCGAAATTGTCGAAACTGTGCAGCATGTCGAGGTACATAAATGAGGTACAAAAAAATGGTCCCTCACCGATTTTCATAAAATTTGAGAATTGAACACTTGGATATATTCTCCACAACATATCAAAAAATTACAGAACCACTTTTTGATATTTTTGAAAACGATCCCCCTGTTTGCGAGGAAGGGGGCATGGGAGTCGAACGTTAAGAGTACTGCTGTCATTTTGTCAGCTGATTTTCGACAAATTTACAGAATAAAACATCACATTTTGGGTATATTTAGAGACATAAAATCTTAAAGTGTTTGTTTAATCTTTTAAAATCCGATGCCATCGATTTGCATCGCTGTTATTAGTATTTTTCTGCTGTGAATGTGTTTCGAAAAAGTGCTTAGTAACGGCGACGCGAACTTCGTTCGATATTAATGCGCCGTTCTTAGCAACGGTTGCCGTCACGCGCAAATCTGGCTTGGCCGCCCTACTGTATTTGGAAATAATTAGTACGACGCGCTTTAACAGCGCCACCTACAATGCATTTTACAACGCACTTGCACTGGAGAAGGTTCATTAGATAAGTTGTCGTTCTTGTTTCTATGGGGCTTGTGTCGTTGTCTCCCTCTGTTTTTTTTTTGTATTCCTTTTCACGTGGGAAAGTTCAATTTAATTTGTTTTGTTTTTTCCAAAATTCTTTCTATTGTGGTTTTTGGAATATGGTTTTGGCTTTCATGATTGACTTTCATTCACCGATGATTTACAGTTTTTATGTGAGAGTAACATTTATTTTTTATAGAGTGTTTCGGTAGTATTTTATGCTCGTTCGTGCATGGACATCGACGACGGGTGCGGCTAGACAAACAGGGGATGCTTATACTCCTCCCGGGCACATGGTCCCACCTCTTGCTTGCTAGGAGTTGGTCGATGCTCCATTTTGTGCTCTATTGTGAGTGCCGTTGAGATTATTGTCAGGATCATCTTTAACTTATTTATTCATACTTTTGCCCTTTGCCGTGTGGAGCTCGTTCAAAAGTTCCCTGCGAGGGGTTTGACAGTAAGTGTTTTGAATATTTTCCCTGACATGGTCGCCATAGCACATTCCATATAGACATAACTTCAGACAGTGCATGTATTTAAGATATTGTTTTCATTTTCGTGCGTGAACGTCGAAGGCGGGTGCGGCTAGCTAAACAGGGAATGTTTACTCCTCCCGGGCACCTTGTTCCACCTCTTCAAGAATGTGTTGCATGCAAGCAGGAGATGCTTACTCTTCCTGGGCACATGGTCTTACTCCCATACTGGGAGTTCACTTCTTTTTATATGGTGGAGGGTTTTGTTTGTTTGCTTTGGTTCCTGTTTTATCCTGATTTTGTATGCCATCGGTTTCTGATTTTCTGAATTATCGATTTTGTGCTGTATACAGGAATATGGTCATTATCCTTATTTGTCATATTTCATTTAAATTCTGTGGTATCAAGGAATGCACTGTCTGTTTCTGATATTTCATAGGTTAACTTCAACAGGTCATGGGATGCATCTTTTTTATTTTCGTATTGAAATGTATCGGAGCCTATGTATTGATACTCACAACTTTGTATCCTCTTTAATCGAGATGGCCAAAAACGGAATTAGAGCACTCCTAATTACTAACACCTTACAAAAATTCCATACAATTTTGTTGGAGATAGAACAAAACTATGTCGGTTTCCTTTGATCTTTTGGAAATAGAACGCTCTTCCAATAAGTTTTTGGTTACATTTTAATAACTAAGACTGTACATAGTATACTTTGTTACCGATCAAAATGTAAAAGTTAAAAATTCGATGGCTTTTATGCTCAAAGTTTGGGTAAAATTAGGAGATAGAACAAGACGTGCCGGTTCCAATGATATACTCAACTCAATTTTGACAACGATGGAGTTAAAATACTATATGAATGAGAGCGTGAATTGTGTCACTGAAAAACATATTTTGACGATATATATATTCAGTAGGGCGGCCAAGCCGGATTTGCACGTGCGGCGTAAAAAGGAAAATGTGAGTCCGCGAATGCATGACGCACTCTTTCTCGTCGGAGAAAATATGGACGCCTCCGAATTTTGGTCCTTTTCCGAAAGCTCTAGACAGCACAATTTTTTATTTCAGCAAGTAAAATATCGACGAACTTTTGCTTTTAGCTTTATATTTTACCCTCAATTAGTTTATTTTAGACAAACCTGACATTTTAATTACTAAATCGATGATTGAAGTTGGCTAAATTTTCCCGGGAAAAAATGCCCCAAAAAGTGGAAAATAAAAATGAGGTACAAAAAATGGTCCCTCACAGATTTTTATAATATTTTCAAAAAATGACATTCACATCGGCATCTTTCAAATATCAAAAAATTACAGAACCACTTTTTCATATATTGAAATAATTCCCGTTTGAAATCAGCTGGTGTTAGCTTCGTTTCGGCATGCGCAGAATCACGATTTTGCACCCAATACACATCGAACGTGTGTCACATTGTAAACATGAATGAATATACTTTATTCGGAGTTTAAAGTATTTCATGTATGAAAAAGTATAGCTGTTGGATGATTTTTATCTCGTGAACTCATTTCTAACCTTGGATGTGCAATTAAGAAGAGATTAATGAAGATTTCAAGCTGTTTTTGTCCAACCCGACTTCACGAAGGCCGATGTCAATGCAGTGCCAGTGCAGTGTCGGTGTGATGTAAACTTGATGACGCAAAACTTGTGTACCTCACATACATGTAGTACATGTACTCTCTTCAGTTTAGCTGCTTGTTTTTACAGTGAAATGGATACTAGGCCGATGCCTCGATGACGAAATTAATCTAGGAACCATTGAAAACATCGACTTTTTCCTCAAGCTCAAGGTAAATAAACAAATTTGTAAACAAATATCATTTCTCTCTCACACACATACATACACACACTTTACTAATACTACCAAGATTTGTAATAATTTACAATCACTGAACTGATCAGGTTATTAAGTTCATTTATGTGCCTTTATTTTGACCAACCAAGCCAACCCCCCCCCACCCCCCCCACCTCATTGGGCCTAATTAAGCATTTTTTTTGTATTTTCAAAAAGTACATTATGTCATTCACAAGTATACATGATATTATAAATGGATTTTTTTTTCATTCAGAATATAAAGAGAAAAGAGATTGATGGGGGGGGGGGGGGGGGGGGTTACTCACATTTACATTGACACATATGCATGCAAAATGCAACATGGGTAATTTAAACTATGAATTTCTAGATAGATAATAAATATATCATAATATAATTTGAATATCTTATAGTTCAAGTCATTAAAAATAATTTTCCATGAACTCCATTGGTTGAATGTTGAATTTATCAATACTATATTCTTTCCAGTGATAAATTTATGATTGCTAAATGAATAACATATACAATCAAATAGTTATAAAGGATTAATACAGTTTAAGTACAATTTATGAATCATTTTGAATTTTTCAGTTTATGACTATGCATTATATATTAGTGAAATTGTATCAAAATAAACAAATAAATAAATGAGTAAATAATAAATGAATGACTTAAAACTAATTGAAAATGTATTACTTTTTCAGGTCAAACTTGTTAGAAGAAATCTTGCTGTCTGAAAATCACCCAGTGGCTTATTATATGGAAGGCATGCATTTAAAAGGAATTATTGATTGGAAATTCTGTACTATAGTATATTGATATCATATTCTACATCGAATTGGTTTGAAGATTGTGCATATTGTCATCATATTCTTCTTTGTGAATTGTGAGTGTGCAAAAATACCATACAAATGGATTATTCACAGAAGATGGAAGAGTTCAAGACCTGTCAACATTTCAGGAAACAATTAACATGATTAATGACTGTGAATATTGGACAATGGCAGATATAGTGAGATAATAAATTAAAAAAAAATTTTTTTTTTGAATTCTTGCAGAGGATGAATCGGTCAATTAAATTTCTTCTTCATGATACTAGGAATTTAAATTCAACTGTCATGATCATTCTTTATTATTTTATTATGATTATTTCTTTTGTTATTTCTTTTGTTATTATTTTATTAATGATTATTTCTTTTGTAGTGATTATCTGGAGTAAAAAAAGTAAATATAGGCTTCCTTGCAAAAAAATAACATATTTGTATCTTTTGTTTTCCTATTATTGAAAGCTCCTGCGCATTAAACAGAACAAAATTGGAATTTTTATATGTATTTTTCTCGGATACAATGAGTATATTTCAAATTGTGGATGTATTGTATGGCATATCCAAGAAAATGTCATTTTTCCCTTGTGCGTGGCAGTTTTGTACTTGATCAGAGGAAATTAGGAAGGTCGCTGGAAAAATCTTCGGTCTGTTGAATTCTGGTGATATTTTTTACAATTTAAATGTTTGCTCATCAAAAGGTTAAAACAACCTTCCTTCTAGAATGGTAAATTCGAATTTATATTCTGCTTTGTGAATTTCTGATGTCGAAGCGTTCGGTCGATTGACGATTTCTCCGAAATTGTCGAAACTGTGCAGCATGTCGAGGTACATAAATGAGGTACAAAAAAATGGTCCCTCACCGATTTTCATAAAATTTGAGAATTGAACACTTGGATATATTCTCCACAACATATCAAAAAATTACAGAACCACTTTTTGATATTTTTGAAAACGATCCCCCTGTTTGCGAGGAAGGGGGCATGGGAGTCGAACGTTAAGAGTACTGCTGTCATTTTGTCAGCTGATTTTCGACAAATTTACAGAATAAAACATCACATTTTGGGTATATTTAGAGACATAAAATCTTAAAGTGTTTGTTTAATCTTTTAAAATCCGATGCCATCGATTTGCATCGCTGTTATTAGTATTTTTCTGCTGTGAATGTGTTTCGAAAAAGTGCTTAGTAACGGCGACGCGAACTTCGTTCGATATTAATGCGCCGTTCTTAGCAACGGTTGCCGTCACGCGCAAATCTGGCTTGGCCGCCCTACTGTATTTGGAAATAATTAGTACGACGCGCTTTAACAGCGCCACCTACAATGCATTTTACAACGCACTTGCACTGGAGAAGGTTCATTAGATAAGTTGTCGTTCTTGTTTCTATGGGGCTTGTGTCGTTGTCTCCCTCTGTTTTTTTTTGTATTCCTTTTCACGTGGGAAAGTTCAATTTAATTTGTTTTGTTTTTTCCAAAATTCTTTCTATTGTGGTTTTTGGAATATGGTTTTGGCTTTCATGATTGACTTTCATTCACCGATGATTTACAGTTTTTATGTGAGAGTAACATTTATTTTTTATAGAGTGTTTCGGTAGTATTTTATGCTCGTTCGTGCATGGACATCGACGGCGGGTGCGGCTAGACAAACAGGGGATGCTTATACTCCTCCCGGGCACATGGTCCCACCTCTTGCTTGCTAGGAGTTGGCCGATGCTCCATTTTGTGCTCTATTGTGAGTGCCGTTGAGATTATTGTCAGGATCATCTTTAACTTATTTATTCATACTTTTGCCCTTTGCCGTGTGGAGCTCGTTCAAAAGTTCCCTGCGAGGGGTTTGACAGTAAGTGTTTTGAATATTTTCCCTGACATGGTCGCCATAGCACATTCCATATAGACATAACTTCAGACAGTGCATGTATTTAAGATATTGTTTTCATTTTCGTGCGTGAACGTCGAAGGCGGGTGCGGCTACCTAAACAGGGAATGTTTACTCCTCCCGGGCACCTTGTTCCACCTCTTCAAGAATGTGTTGCATGCAAGCAGGAGATGCTTACTCTTCCTGGGCACCTGGTCTTACTCCCATACTGGGAGTTCACTTCTTTTTATATGGTGGAGGGTTTTGTTTGTTTGCTTTGGTTCCTGTTTTATCCTGATTTTGTATGCCATCGGTTTCTGATTTTCTGAATTATCGATTTTGTGCTGTATACAGGAATATGGTCATTATCCTTATTTGTCATATTTCATTTAAATTCTGTGGTATCAAGGAATGCACTGTCTGTTTCTGATATTTCATAGGTTAACTTCAACAGGTCATGGGATGCATCTTTTTTATTTTCGTATTGAAATGTATCGGAGCCTATGTATTGATACTCACATCGAAGAGCTATTTCGATACAATTTTTAAACGTCTTTATATTCAATAGCATCATTTAAAACCTGATAAATTTACAGCATGGACCAGACATGCAAACAGGTATATTGATAAATTGACCCAGTCCGTACGGACACAATGTAAAAGTATGTCAAACTTAGGATTGAGCCCTCGCTTTCAATGATTCAACTTTATTCCTTTTCTGTCAAAATAGAAGGAGCAATATTTAATTGATTGTCTTTTTTAGATCAAGACTGAAAACAAGTTGATGAGTTTTTATAATGATTCGACGTAGCCTGCTTTGAGATATTTTCTTCAAAATCTGATGTTAAAGGAATTAATTTAAATAAGTGTATTTACCCTTAAAGCACAGCATCCAGCCGGTCCAGCTCCTATGACACACACACGTATCTTTTCCGACATCTGAATAGTAAAGAATTAAGAAATTGAAGAAACTGAGTGAATGATAGATGATATATAATAAATGGAAACAACCATGCCATATAATTTATAATGTATACAATGTTAATATAAGAAGTGAAACACCACTGATTTCACTGATTTCTTTTAACAACATGTATAATGATTTGTGAAAAGAATAAAAGATTCTGTGTAAATGACACAGTCTTCATGCAAATAAACCAATTCGCACACTTCTAACAAATAAAGTCATAAACATGAGAAAATCATGCGCAGAACTAGACATTTTTCCAGGGAGGTGGAGTTTTATAGCAAGGGTCTGAGACATATATAAGTTCACAGAAATGAAATAGTAAACATGCTTGAATAAAACCAGAAGAGGTGAAAGGGGGGGGGGGGGGGGGGTTGACGGTATCAAATCTTTTTTTTACTTCTAAGTTCGCCACTGCTTATGACGAAAATTACGATGATAATTGACCGGTAAACATGGTCAAACATCACGCACCTGAATTTGTTTGTCTGTTACTTTATGCGTCCTCAGGAACATTCATAACGAGGGTCAAGAGTTTATTGAGATGAAATCTTTATTCCTTATAGGAAAGTTATTCATCATGATGATAAGTACATTTATTAGTAATGTTCGATGTCAAAAAACGGACATTCTAAAGGTAAAGGTAGGGTTTATAGTCTCGTTCGCCTTAGCCTCACGCAACTTCTACAATTACCTCCCTGTCGAGGCCTGTACAATCCAGTGCAGTCTCAACTCCCTTAGGAGTATACAAGCAGAGCTGCCATTTAGGCGCTAATGTTTCTCATTCACATTACAAGCTCGTCTCATGTGCCAGGTACCCAGTTTACTCCTCGGTGGAGGGAGTGTAACGTGGTGTAAAGCAACTTGCCCAAGGTTACAATGGTTTTGCAAAGATCGGCGACGGTGAGATTTTACACCTATGGGTTCGTAGTCCACCGCGCTAACCACTACGCTACCACTACTACAAGGTGACCCTGATAATTATTTTCGATACTTTTCATAAGTCTTAATTTGTTTATGGTGCCGAAAACCTAAAATTTAAGGTGAATTATAACATACCTGTTTAATTTCTCTCGTGAAAAAAATCAAACAATATTAAAAAAAAGGAATGATACTGGTTGACGTCATAAAATAACACTGTTTGCCGTCATAAAAAAAATGCTGCTTGCCGTCATAAAATAATACTGGTAGCCGTTATAAAATAATGCCGTCATAAAATAATGCCGTCATAAAATAATACTGGTTGCCGTCATTAAATAATACTGGTTGCCGTCATAAAATAATACTTGTTGCAGTCATAAAATAATACTGGTTGCCGTCATAATGCATAGAAAAATCCGTTTGACAGTCCCAACATAATTTCAAAAATATATCTTAAAAAGCAACCGCATAATATTTTGGAAAAAATAAAAGTAACATTATTTTCTTACATTATGTGTCAATTAGTTTTTCATAAACGAAATTGTCATCCAAAGAAGATACAAACTTTTGAATGAATGTTAAACGTCTTCAAATTCATTAGCATCATTTAAAAGCAGATAAATTTACAGCATGGACCAGACATTCATGTTTCGGGTATATGTTAAACGTCTTCAAATTCAATAGCATCATTTAAGACCTGATAAATTTACAGCATGGACCAGACATGCACGTTTCGGGCACTAAACCCTCGTCAGTGATCCTCAGTCTAAACTATGTTAAATGGCCAAATAGTATGAAAATTATTATGTCCAAAAATGTACCAAAAGACGTAAAAGATTGGGTGGCATATGATGCTACAGGACCCACGTTATAGAAATTTCAAGAAATTTTGAAACAGAAAATTTCAAATGCGTTGAAGAGACAGACGATCAACCGAAGTTGATCGAACTTGGCTACATGTGCCAATTCTCGACAGTAATCCTCAATCTAAAGAATGAAATATGGCAAAAATCTATGAAAATCATGTTCAAAATATACCACTAGGACCCAGGTTTCAGAAATTTGATAAAATTTTGTAAACAGAAATTTTCGAATGAGTTTGAAGAAACGACCAACCGAAATTAAACGAACTTGGCTACATGTGCCCTCGGGGACTCCTGGTCCACCAGCAGTGACGCTGATAGACTAAAAGAAAGGAGGGGATATCTTAGGGAACCCAATGCCAGCACCCATAGAAAATACGAATCACTCTAATGTGAAACACGGAAAGTAGACAAGAACGACAAGAGATAAAAAAGGTTACAATGAAGGCCAATAATTGGCACCATAATACTAAACACATAAAAATCATGCATAAACTAACGATACCAAAGTACAATTGGTGTAGACAAAGGGCAGCTATTTGTCATGTTAGAAGCAAATGGTGTAGTTATTCAGATTATGTGCGAACATGGGATAAGAATCATTCCTTAGCTGACCTTTGTCCCTTCCCTAGCTTGAACCTTCTCATCCCCCCTTCCTGGCACCACCTACTTTGATTCGAAGATGTATCCTCCCCCCCCCCCCGCTTTTATTCGAAGATGTTCATCGCACTTAAGCTGTGTGTTGTCAAATCAATGACGCTTGAAATGAAATAAATTCACCTTTTATCTACTAAACAAACATAATTAACTTTTCAAATCATAATCTTTTTGTGTTAAGAAGCTATGGAATGTACTAAAGTTACTATACCTAGATTCCATATTAATTTCATAACTTGTTTTCAACTGGGTCATCGTTCGATACAAATGGGACATATGAACTACTTAAGGTTATGTATTTGAATCGGTTACCATGAAGTATTGATATTCACAACCATTTCTCTTTAAAGCAAATGTTATAATCTAGGACGAATACTACTTTTACGTAAGAAACAAAAATATAAAGTCGAAAATATTTGCCTTTTTAACCCAATAAATGTGTCTGAATGTATTTGCTCATAAAAAAGGAAAAATTAAACCACAGTGACATTTAGTTGTTGAAAAAAGATTCAAATATCATTGAGGAGAAGAACATTTATTACATAAAAGAATAAAATAATCATCAAAGAAGGACCCATCAGTTATTCAATCTCAAATTCGAGAAGGCAAGGCAAAAATCATAACAATTTCCGTTGGGACGGTTGCAAACCTCAGAATGAATAACAATTCGAAAATCAACAAAAAAAAAAGGAAAAAAAAAGAATAGAAAAAGGAAAATAAATAAAACTAATATATTATATACATGTAAAGAAGCGTGAAATTATGCGGCAGGAGATGAATGCTCCTTCTTGACCCTTGCTCTTTGGTTCACTACTCTTCATACTTTGCGATATCACTGTTCTAATAATAAATTCATTCTTTCGTTCAGAGAAAGTATTTATATAAAGATTAGATTTCAATACAAAAAAAAAATGATAAATAAAATAAAGGGGAGAAATTAAAGAGAAGATCACCATTACAGGATGTTGCTATATAACAGCGGAAAACACTCACATCAGAAAAGTAGACTTAGACGAGTACAATCATATAAAACAACCCAGACATAAGGCAAAACATCACTGAATAATGAAGGAGATCACAGCATATATAACGTGATCTTCATGGGATGCTCTTTGGTGCCTACTCCGAGATCAATGAGTCCGGCACCTTAGTAAATCAAAATACATTATTTAAAACTTATATCAAATCCTCATATAGAAAATGTCCCAGTATTGGAACTAGTTACATGGATATCAATAATAAAAAATAGTTTCATTACTAGTAGTTTTTCCATGTTGAACTCCCATTAGGCAACTAGAATTATATTCCAACAACTTGGGTTGCCTATTGTGACGTAACGCGCACGGTTTAAAGATGGGAGAATTTACTGTGACCAACTTTGAAATACTTTTGGTGCTGCAATTCACAGTATAAGCAATGTGCAAAAATGGGATCTCTTATATTTAACAAAATTGTAAATATAAGAAATGACTGTCTTACTTTTGGTGTTCATGGGTGTATAATTCTGCTTGGCACACGTGATTCACAGAATTTGCACGTGACCAACCAGAAATATACACCCATGAACACCAAAAGTAAGACAGTCATTTCTTAACAGCAATTCTCTGTAAGAACCAAAGAATTTCAAAACATGTTGGCACGGCATGTCATGGATTTTTGAAATTTTTAGTATGGAAGTTCAATATGAAGTACTAGTATGTAAATCAACCCCAGTTTTTTCAAAAAGGTTGTCGTTGCCATGGTAACCGTGTCTGAAGTTTCAAAAATCGGGAAAATCTATAGGACAAGGCATATTTGTAAGCTTCGTTACCATGGAAACAGGTACATTTTAAATCTTAAATTGCTTTGATTATTTTCTTTTAATTCTTATTTTTTTGCATATTTGTAATGTTTTTTACATTCATCTCGGATGCTTTATGTATACAAGATGAAAATTTGGGCCAAAACGGGGTATCAAAATGCTTTGTTTTGGGTACTCAAAGACCCTTTTTTGCATGTTTTTAATGTTTTACAAGGTTGAAAATTTCATAAAAGCACCAATTTTTGAAGTTCAAATTCTAGTTATCCAATTAGTATCATCTTTGAATTCTACATGAATATAAAAAATTGGGCTAATTTGTCCTTTTATGTGCAATGCAGCATTAAATTTAGTTGCTATGGCAACTATCGGCTGAAAGGTTTCAATACGATGAATTTAAACACAACCTCTATCAACCTCTATCAAACTATCTACGCATGATATTGGAACAGAAGTTCATGTATACATCTATCAGAGGCGTTTTTATATAAAAATGACCTTGAAAATATTTCAAGGTCACCCACTGAATTTTCAAGGTCATTAAACTTTAAGTGACCAAATTTGACGAAAAATCCTGATTTTTCATAAAAAGAAGGTGTCAAAATTTTAGAAACCTTGAAATATTGAACTTAACAGTTATTTGCAATAAAATGATAAATGTATCACTTATTTCTTAGAACTATTGATTACGTTTCTTCACATCTTCGAATATCTAAATTCTTGGTGAGTATTTTGATAAAAAAGGGACGAAATGTGTATTTTTCTTCTTTTTTGACGGAAAAAATTTCCTATTGAATTGCTACAATTCAATAAATTCTAAGATTTGTCTTTCTTATATTCATGTGCTTTCATAATATATATGACCTATGAAAATATTTAAATAAAAAAATCATTAAAATCGGTAACAAAAAAATTAAAAAATCAATATTTTATGCAAAATTTGAGTCTCAAAGTATAAATGACCTTGAACATCAAGCCAATGACCTTGAACATTTTAGTTGTTCTTATGTAAAAGATATAAGTCTTATCTATACACGCATACATTTTGACAATCTTATGTAACTCTAAAGAGGAATAAAATATCAATTTCAAAGATAATATGAAACAAGCAGAAAGGTCTAATGTTGTCATGGCAACGGTCTTTGACGACAGAATTTGGGTAAAACTCTTAAATACCCACTCTAATTTTTCGTTCATTTTATTTGTCAATAAGCATACATTTCCATTGATGGAAATCACTAGTCTCCTATTGGTGACTTTAGTGATATTTAAGATTGAAAATGGTCAAAACCACACTAAATTGGCCCTCATTTTTACCTCTATTTTTCGCTTCATTTTGACTTATTTTGGCTTAATACAATAAGCTTCTTGTATTAAATATCACATATCTGAGTGTACTACGTAAGAATGGAGGTAAGGAAGAATAGATCATATAAAGATGAACAAGCTGTTACAGTGGTATCAATGGCAACGAAGTCTCCGGAGCTGGCTTATTTCATGGTCCCAAAAGTGCTATAAATAGAATAACCTCGTTACCATGGCTACCAGAGGTCACATTGGCTGAAAAGTATTATTTTCATGGTCACTACTTAAAATATACCCATTATACCGAAAATCATCAAAGTCCATGACATGCCGTGCCGAACGATTTTGGTCCTTACAGAGAATGGCTATTAAATGTCCTAACGACATGAAATCAATTAAGAAGCTTCATTCTAGCTATCGATTAGATACAACCATCAAGTATTAAATAAGAAAAAAGGAATGATTTTGTATTGAATATTGATATAAAGTGTCAAATTAGGAAGTAAGGAAAGGTGATTGTATTGGGCAAAGTATAAAAACGCATCCCATCTTCCAACCTTTATATACTACACTTTAATACATTTAGCAAGATAAACACTTTTGATGTAATCGCACATCGGTCTCCTTTTATAAGTGTTAAAAATACACGTATTAATCTAGGTGAAAAAACATTTAATCTGAGCGTGAGCAAAGAAAACTTAAAACGCGGGAGATCACGACGGAAAAGGATATTCAGGGTTATATTATACAACGGCTGAAATCATCATTGAGTAAGTTCTTCGGTAGCTACGGAGATCTTACAAAAGTATACGAGATCCCAATTTCAAGAATGATAACACATTGTAGGAACGCTCCTGTTCACGACTAGTAACCTGTACTAAGCATATTTGATTGGCACCATACATATACGATAAATACCTTCAAATTTGAATTTTATTGACTAGAATTACCGAACTCCTATAAGTATATTCTCCAGTGTCATAATTATGTTGTTTTATACCCCCTATAATGAAGTTGAGGGATATTTACTGGTGTGTAAGGTGCCAAAAATATGATAAGTACAGGACTCCTACGTGACTGCATTTAACCGCACAGTTCATGTTTACTATTTTTCATCATTTAAGCTTTATTTCTATAAATATGCAATCTATGAAGTATCAGTCTAAAGGAAATGTTCTATACTGAATCTATAGCAATATACCTTCTAGTACTTACGCGATAAGTGGATATTAAATTGACACATGTAAATTTCTCACTTCGGCAATCGCATAAAACTTATTTCGTACAAAAGCGTTCCTGCACTGTGATTAAGTAACTTTAGATTGCGATTGAACGGCTGACAACATCACCAAAGAAGACATCTTGTCCTGATATGTACATCATCTGGATTTGGAAAGTATCAAGGAATTAAAGACACTGAAGGAATGATAGATAGATGATATATTATAAAAGAAAATAACATGCAATATAATCTAACCATGCAATATAATCTAACCATGCAATATAATCTATAACATTTATGATGTTAATATGGAATATATGCATTGTATATGTACATAGAGACGATCACCGAATTTGACAAGTTTTCATGGAACTATTTCGATGGGAGTTGCATGCAATCAGGAGACGCTGACTCGCCCCGGGCATAAGGTCTCACTTCGGAATACTATTTATTCTGAGGTTCGCAACTGCTCCAATGGAAATTCTATTGGTTTTGCCTTACCCTCTCGATTTTCAGACTCAATAACTGATTGGTATCTCTTCGATGTTTATAGAAAATAAGGATTTCAGGACATCAAAACATGGATTCCGACAACGGTGAAAGAGACCCGTTTAGTTTCGTCTTCGTTTTGTTTCGCACTTTAAAGGTACCCTGAATCGTATCCAAAATCTTGTTTTCAACAATTATTAATCGAAGAGAATTCCGAAGGATCCCTATCCTGTAAATGTTACAGTGCTCACGTATCAGACTATCAAAAAGTAAGCAAAAGGTCGGAAACATCGTGAACAACCACGTCCTTGTATTGTCAAATGAAAAAAAATCCCACAATTTTTATGAAAATTTTTTATATAGTCCCTACGTAAAAAACGAAGATAGCGTAGATAGCGCCGTTGAAATTTACAATTGTTGTGCGGAACAAATAGTGTACAAAATTTTAAAAAATGAAGCGGACAAAATGATATTGTCTACCTTTAAACAGAACCACAACACAAAAATTGGAGAGCAGGTACACCCAAAGCGAAAACATCTTCTGCTGCATGTACTAAACAAATGTCAATAGTTTCATAAACTATAAATAGCGAATCCCTGATAGGCTGATAACGTCACCGACGCTCAAGGATAAATCACCGTATACCACGGTCTAAAAATAAACCAGGATTACCCCCACGGTCATCTGCAAATTGCATCGTTCTTTATTGTAGTTATAGAATAAAACAATTATGAACTTTTAATTCAGTATATATGATGCGATATTGACTTACTATTAAAATATTGACCGAGGCGAAACCGCATCATATACACTTAATTTAAAGTCCATTACTGTATACCGTGTTGTAGGAATTAAACAAGTAAGGGTTATTCTACTGTCTCCGAGGGCGTAGCCCGAGAAGCAGTTGAATAACCCACTTGTTGCACGGCAATTGTTAGGCTGTCAAACAATTATCACCGTTGATTGAGTAATTATAAGCCGTCATTCCAAGTAGAAGAAAACTACTCATGGTCAGTAAACAGTTAAGAATTTCACGCATTTCAAAAGTAGATTTCAAAGAAAACAACGGTAAATTCGGTCCAGTATTAGTTGTTAAATGAGGGGGGGGAGTTAAGAAAACAAAAGGGAGACTGATATTTGATTTTTTTTTTCATTAGAGTACATAGGAAGCGGATTTTAGGGGATGCAGTTAAGGATTCCCCTGTACAAGTTTCCCAACAAATATTCAAAACTACGGGAGTACTCCGCTATTTTGACATCTTTGTTTCTTTTCAAAAGTATTCAAGGGTACCAGTCAGTACAGTATTCAATCGAAATCTTAGAGTTTTGTCTGGTAGCTGATCCTATGCTTATTAAAACATTTCACAAAGAGCGGATCTAGAGCGGGCTGAGAGTCAGGATCCCCCCCCCCCTGGAATTTGTAAAAAAGACCAAAAAACAACATGATTTCCTGTTACTATGTATTTCCTTTCAAAATTAAAGGCTGGACCCCTTTCCCTAACGGGCAGCCGGCTGAATCAACCTTATGGGGAAAAATCTAGATCCGCCCATGACATTGAAAAAAGTAGTTCAACCTGTAAATCGCGGGATTTTTTTAAATTCCTATTATGAAAAAAATCGTGTCCTTTTTGGTTGTTGTTGTGTTGTATTTTCAAAACGGGAGGCAATGGACGTCAGGTCAGTTAAGGACAGTTAACGGCTCAGTTGATCATTCAATGATTAGTTCAAGCATTAATTCAATCATTGCTTCACAATGAAAAATATTGCACTGTTTGAAAAGGTGTTAATTACCGTCTACAAGGTAGACCGTGCAACAAGTAATATCTTATCAGTGATATCCGAGGCCGTAACTAAGGTCATCAAATATTGAAGTGCACATGTCTACATGTGGCATAAAAGGTTCTACCAAAGAACCAGCTTCGGACAGAGCTATGAGCTAAGATATTTCCCTTTATTTCGGGATGGTTGATCAAAGGTGAAGCATTTACAAATATATATCAAGTCTGGTGTCGAAAAGGTGTGAAACTAAGGAACGAGTTATCGGGGTCTTACAGTCCACCAGCAGAAACAGTTATTGAAATTATGCGGGTGTTGCATGCAAGCAGGAGATGCTTGCTCTTCCTTGGCACCTGGTCTCACTCCCATATCGGGAGTTCGCTTCTTTTTCATATGGTTGAGTTTTTTGTTTTGTTTTGTTTTGTTTTGTTTTTTTTTTTTTTTGCTTTGGTCCCTGTTTTATCTTGATTTTGTATGCCTTCGGTTTCTGATTTTCTGAATTATCGATTTTTTGCTGTATACAGGGATATGGTCATTATCCATATTTGTCATTGAAATATATGTTCTATGGTAAAACTGCCAGTACACCATATGAGCATTTCAACAAGTGATGTCTTATCACTATTTGAGGCGGCATCTTCATACATGGAGGTAATGAGACAACTGACAGGAAAGGAAACATTGTAAGCATTACCCTGAAAAACAAGGTTTGAATAAAAATGTCGGCAAGGTTTCTACTTTAATTTAATGTTGTATGATATAAATGGTTCTATGATAGCAACGTTACAGCACTATTATCATATAGCACCTTACATTTTGTTTATAAAGAATTGAATTCTATACATCACCTTAAATGTAAAATATATGTAATTTCAAAAGGCTAGCCAAACTTAGAGGAATGTATGAGGGAGATAATTTTAAATGAATCTAATAAAACATTGCAGAAGTACCCATCAGTTATTCAGTCTCATAAGCGAGAAGGCAAGACAAAATCATTAGGTTTTCCACAGGAACGGTTGCGAAACTAGGAATGAACAAAATTTCTGAAGTGAGACCAGGTGCCCGGGGACAGTCAGCGTCTCCTGATTACATGCAACACCCGTTGCAACAGCTCCATGAAAACCTCTCAAATTCGGTGATTGTCTCAATGTACATTTTGATGTACATATCAGGTAAGTATGTCTTGTTTGATGATGATGACAGCCATTCAATCACAATGTAGAATGTCACTGATCATTCTGGAAAGGGGAATCTCATATGCTTTTATTACATCCCCGTAGCGACCGAAGAACTTCCTCAATGATGATTTCAGCCGTTGTGTAACATAACCCTGAACAAGTAGCTTACTTGCAAACCGTCTGACTCTAATGATGAATTCTTGAACAAGTCTATACTTAAATCAGTGATAGCAATGCTGAGTTGATTTCTATTCTTAAATGATGGGAAAGATGAAAATTATCACAAGTGTCTAATGCTTACTTAAACTTTCTTTTTTAATGTTTTATCAAATTTAAATTGTATTTCTTTTACAACGTTTAACAAAAAAGTTACACAATTTAAATAAATGTCTCAAGGTGGCTCAGCTGTTTGCGCGAGGGGGTCCAAGGAACAGGAGGAAAGAAAAAGCAACTGCAGAGGCCTCCCACATAAGACCATTCGCCCGGAACCTTAGAGGTGAGAAGCGAGTGCGCTACCAATGCGCTAATCCGACCGTTGAGTTTCTCTGATGAAACTTTAATATCCATCGATGTACTGAAATTGTGTAGGGTTCACACATTCTATATGCAATTTCCGTAATGGTTTATATACTTATATCTTATCAAAATAATGATGATAACGATGACATTAATGACGATAAAATGGTTGGAATGAAACGAACAAGCTGCAGAGCTGCAATGAATATTACAGTAACAAAAAACCGTTTATGCCCTAAAATATACGATGAGTTTAGAGCTTGTTAATTCTATTTGGATTGAAATTTTATGAAACGAATAGAAATATCCGACATCTAATGCACTGTATGTTTACCTTTGCTCATTCTGGACTCTTTGGAAAAAATAAAAAAAAAAATCAGGTCAAACTCACACTGTATCTTTCCTTTCCCTATAGGTGAATTTAGTTGTTTGAGACATATATTTATATTTGTTCTTTATTTATATATGTGTTTTATACCCTATAGGTGAATTCAGTTGTTTGAGACATTGTTCCAATTCTAGGTGTAGGGTCTTTATAGAAATTGAAATATATTTCCTGACGAGGGTTTAGTACCCGAAAGGTGCATGTCTGGTCCATGTTGCCAATTTATCTGTTCTTAAATGATGCTATTCATTTTGAAGACGTTTACATTTATACCACTTGGTGAGTGTCACTGCTGGTGGACCAGGAGTCCCCGAGGGCACATGTAGCCAAGTTCGATCAATTTCGGTTGATCGTTTCTTCAGCGCATTCTAAAATTTCTGTATCAAAATTTCTTGAAATTTCTAAAACGTGGGTCCTGTAGGATCATAACCCACCCATCCTGCTACGTCTTTCGGTACGCTTTTTGGACATAGTAACTTTCATACTTTTAGGCATATTACATTGTTTAGATTTGAGGATCACTGACGAGGGTTTAGTACCTGAAACGTGCATGTCTGGTCCATGTTGCCAATTTATCTGTTCTTAAATGATGCGATTCAATTTGAAGACGTTTACAATTGTAACAAACAATTTTGCATTGAAGTATTCTCTGGATGAAGGCCTAGTGGGCATAAAATTTATGCACCAGAGAGCTTGTTTGTTTTATCTAAATAGAAACAGAATATCCTGAATTTTGTTTTCAATATGCATGTGGCTTTTCGGGTTTATGCATCTGAATCTTGACTGAACTGACGTAGAGATAATATCTGAGTAAAAAGTGAAGTCGCTGCACATATATACTTGTATTTCAAAACAAACCCTACTAATGTTTCATACATGTTGCATATATAAAGGAGCGCTATGTGCAGATGGTGATAAATCTTAGAATGGTTTCTAGGTCAATTCCAATTACAATTAGGAAAACAGAGTATTAATGTTCATGAGTAAATTTTATTGTAACTAAGGAACTTACTGAGTAAAGTTTTTGTTTGCGCCGTTGGACGTGCAATTATCATTCCTTTGGTCATTTGCACAGTTTGAGATTTCTATTTCTATTATTTAAGAATTTGAAAAAAACACTTTGGAAGCACCAAAAGGATTTAAACAAATAAATAACATAATACGAAGAGATACTCAAGAGCGCTCAATTGAAATACAAAAATAACTCCGAAAAAAAGTAATAAAGAGTATTGAAACTAATAATGTGTCTACACTAATGATGCATAAAAATGGTTTCATGAATGAATCAAGTAAAGTGAGGAAATGCTGTACTTTCCTGCACGTACATTGTTAATACCAGAATTCTTAAGAATACTAGTATAAGCAATACCTGTACTGACAAATACTACATTTCCACAATTGACACAAATGCATACAGATTCGTATCGAAAAAAAATTAACCATGCATGCTCTGAGCGCAAATATCATTCTGAAAAGTATATTTGAATAGAAAAAAACTTGAATGAAAAATAAGCGCGTCCTACCTTAGAACCGTCCCGATGATGAATGTGTCAATAAAAAGAAGAAAATGTTTTATATGAGCGAGTCGGCAGGCCTATTTCAAGGACAACTCATACATAATATAACCGCATGATAGGAACTAGGTCAAAAAATTATACTGCCATTCGCTACGGAAGATTTCTGTTGATAATATGAGTAATAAAGCCTTGAGAGATAACTTAACTTTACACTTAGAAAGTCTAGTTTTTGATGTATCAAGACAAATCAATAAATGTACATCAAAAAGGAGGGAATCTCCAACCAGACCCGGTTGCAGCATCAACAGCAAAACACCAAAACACACGATGCCAAAACACAGAGAAGACGAGCACAGCAAGAGACGTAAAAGTGACATACGATATGATAACATGAAACACAAAAGACTACACATAAACCAACGAGACCTATGGGTAACTGGTGCCGACTTGGGACGGCAATCTGCTATATAAATGTACATGTACCAACTAATGTCTTGTCTCTAATTGGGAAGAGAGGATGAGATTACCAACAAATCTGTCGCAGCATCCTAGGAAGAGAGAATGGGATTACCAAAGAATCTGTCGCAGCATCCTAATCAAAACAAAATGCCAAAGTAAAGAATAACAAAAACTACAAAAGAAAATAAAGGTAAAAGAAAGTCCACACACCGAAGGCAACACAAGAAAGTCCACACATCGAAGGCAACACAAGAAAGGCAACAAACCGAAGGCAGCACAAGAAAGACCACACACCGAAGGCTACACAAGAAAGACAACAAACCGAAGGCAACACAAGAAAGACCACATACCGAAGGCTACACAAGAAAGTCCACACACCGAAGGCAACACAAGAAAGTCCACACACCGAAGGCAGCACAAGAAAGACCACAAACCGAAGGCAACACAAGAAAGACCACAGACCGAAGTCTACACAAGAAAGTCCAAACACCGAAGGCAACACAAGAAAGTCCACACACCGAAGGCAACACAAGAAAGGCCACGCTCCGAAGGCAACACAAGAAAGGTCACATACCGAAAGCAACACAAGAAAGGCCACACACCGAATGCAACACAAGAAAGTCCACACACCGAAGGCAACACAAGAAAGTCCAAACACCGAAGTCTACACAAGAAAGTCCACGCACCGAAGGCAACACAAGAAAGGCCACATACCGAAGGCAACATGTACCATGTTAGTTGTAAATAGAGTGGTTATCCGAAGTATGTGAACATTACCCTCCCAATAATCCGGTAACCCAGCAGTGTCGAAGAGCGCACAATCAAGGAACGCACAATAGTTCTGTATAATAGCCTTCTAACTAGACGATGACTATACAAGACAAACAAGAGAACAAAACGCAATGTCCTAAGTAACAAACATATGAAATAATATAAATATTGATGTTAATGGATATCAAAAGCATTAAAAAATGTCTGACAAAGTTAAAAAATACGTAAATACATAGCGAATTTGTATATGCTGGATGTGTATGCCGGGTACAATCTATTTACACCAAATCCATTAAGATTATTTTGATGCAATTCATTTTCTGTTCCATGCAGCAGTTTCGAGGGATAAAAGTCTGGAAGATGGAAACCCTTTTGACAGTTTTGGTCCTACCTTGGATCCACCCCTGAGGGGATCAGTACTGCGACACAATTTTGGTACATATAGGATACCTTCAATACATTATGTAATCATCAAAATCCATCAAGCGTTTCCAGAGAAAGTGTGTAAACTTTACGTCGGACGATGGACAAACGGAAAAACGAACAAACGGACAAACGACGCGTTATGACAATAGCTTGTTAACTTGAGCTTTCCACAGGTGAGCTAAAAGAGGAACAGCATTGAACAGAAAAAAGAGTCCAAATTGGTAGACGTGCGTAGAAAGAGAAGTCAAACACTGGCATGCAGATATCTCATGCATAATATTTACTCTTCTTAATGTTGTATTTCGACCGATATCTTATGTCAGAATAAATAGATCCTTCAGACATTAATACTCTAATATAACCTTCACTTTATTTCTAAAAGGCACAAGCTTTGTTTCCAGAGTAGACGCTACAGAAAATTAAACGGAAGGGAATGTCTTCGTTGTTTCTACGTGCGCCCTCCTGATGTTTAACATCCTAAAATGGCATTTGATGATCCAAAATTAGCTGAAAATCGGAAAACCTCTTGAGTGGTGCTCCCAGCTAAAGATTAAAGAATCACTATTTTTTTGGTTGTTGGTTATCTGTTTTTGGTTATTAGTTATCTGTTTGATGAGTCTTATTTATCTATGATCAATCCCTCTCCTTTCTCTTTCAAAAAACTTAATTCCCAAATTTAATTTTAAAGATTGTTATTCTATACAGTACAAGTGCGGCCATTATCCTTAAGTTCACCTGTAATACATGTAAACAAGGATTGGCCTTGAAAGAAGGTCGACGATCAAGATTAATGTGAAATAGATAGTATTGTAACATCAATGTATCGGTAAGTAATGTTCCTTTTTTTAATTTAACCATGAAGTTCGTATCCGATTTCCAGAGAATTTCTCTTTATCCAGAAAGTGTACTGGTTCTTGCAGTTTGAATTTTTATACATTATTCAATTTAATCAAATTTGCAATGTTATTAGATCTGTATGGCTACTGGCTACATTGTACGTTTCCATACTTCATTTTTGTCAAGAATATAAAATACAATATTAACTGAGCTGTCCAATACCCGTTTAATTCATATCAGAAAACAATGAAATAATTTATCATTACAAAGATATGTCTGACAAGCTTCGGGTATGTGTGATCGGCGCGGGACCCGCTGGATTGTGCGCTTTGAGGGTAATTACTTTATTTTAAAAGTTTTTCTTTTTAAATACATTTATTCGATTGAATTTTGGATGTTTTAAGCTTGATATAGCAATAGTTATTATGCAGTAATGTATCTTACTTTTACAGACCAAATTGATATAAGCCTTATCTACGGTGTTCGTTAGGGGACATCGCTTCTTCAAATCTTCGCCCTACTATATATCACAAGGAGAAGAATTGAAGAATTGGAGTAATGAAGCGAAGAATAGAAGAAATGATGCGAAGAAAAATTATTTCTTCAATTCTTCGCAGCATCTCCTTAATTCATCGCATCATTTCTTGAATTCTTCGCATCATTTCCTCAATTCTTCGCATCTGGGCATCATTACTTCAGTTCTTTAAATCTTCAAATCTTCGCATCATTACTTCAATTCTTCAATTCCTCGCATTTTGACTTCGTCAAAAATACTGATGTATGCACTTTATCTTTCAATAACTCAATAAATATATGATTTTATAAATGATTTACTGTATATTTATCATTTTCAAGTAACGTAATGCTTAAATATGTATTTTATGCTAGAGTTCTATTCATTTTGAATCTTAATGAGGTATTTTCTGATGTAAAATTGGAGGCGGCGATTTTCATACATTTTCAGCTTCTTTTCTACAACCACTCGGAAGATTTTCATGACACGTAGTAGGTATTAAGTACTAATTAATGGTCAACTGCATGTGTTGTTGCTTTTTGTTTTGAACTTCAAAAGTCTCATGGGGCAACCATAAGTGTAGAAAAGGGAATGATCTCCAGCATGACCACCCTGCATTCACACATCGAAATAAACCCACAAAAAATGACAAATAAATGACATCATACAAACTCCAAATCGCAAAAAGACACGACAAAATTCACTAGAATATCATACAAAGCAATCGTAAAAGACGTACAGAAACATTAGACATTGATGAAAACACGTAAAAGGAAGGAGATCAATGTGCACCCGACGCCAACTTTGGACGGCCATCTGCTTTTAGCAAATGGTGTGGTTATCCGGATAACGTGCGAAAACTGTTGTATAAACATGAAACTTCTCACTGTAAGGTGACATCACAAACAAGATAGTAAAACGCAGCGGCCTCTTGTAACACATATTCTATGCATATGGTTCTAAAAAGTTCTATGGCATGCGTATAATAGTCTGTGTTCTACTGGCTGAAGCGAGCTCAAGATCGATCACCCGAAAAGTCTGACAAACTTTCGGATAGGACAGAAAATCAAGACCAAGTCTTCTCTGGCGAGATTTCAACAAGGCCCATCATAGAGTCCCGTCGTCACGGTTGACCAGTGTACAAAGTTGGAAAAAACCATCTTCTCAAGACAAGTGTACGTAATACCTTACTCCCCCTTGTTGGATTTCATACATAAAACTGCGTCTCCAGTGAGTGTTGTAGTGGAGACTTATCAGGCCAAAAATTCGTATAAATTGTTAGCAATTTAAGTGCTTGATGATGATTTTACTCCAAAAATTGCTTGTATATGAAAGTATTACACAATATTGACTCTGGTCTTGTCGTATTTACTCTCCACTACAACACTCACTGGAGACGCAGTTTTGTGTTTTGTGTATGACATCCAACAAGGGGGGGGGGGGGTAAGGTATTACGTACACTTGTCTTGAGAAGATGGAAAAGACACTGGTACAAAACTGTAGATTGGTCCAGTACCATGTTCAGTGTTTTTGTGATAACTTTTGGATCATATCATCGGTAAAGCAGGCGACCGACTATTTTCTTACATTTGTAGTTGAATTTTGATTTGCCTTTGATCCTTCTGATTTTGTTCATAAGGTCACCGTAGATACATACTCTGATGCCAAAATTTTGAAAGAAGTTCAGAATAGTTATTGTAGAATTTCCAAAAAGATTTTACAAGTTTATGATATCTAAATCCTTGACTGATTAGTTTTTTGGTAATTTGTGTATTTTTGTCATGGAAGTCCGAAACATTGGAGCATGCTCTAGCGTATTTGATGAACTAAGAGATGTAAATGTCGTACGATGGCAATCTTGGAACACGGCCATCAAGCGAAGGAGAATTGACTATGTTGACGCCAAAGTCTTCTCTTTTGTCGTATATCTTTGTTTGAATTTCTCCGTCATTAATTTTGATATCGACATCCAAAAATGGTGTAGCTTTATCATTTGTGTTAACCTTGTTCAGTGTTAACTCTGGAGGATAAATTTAATTTTTGTTATGGTCAAAATGTGTGTTATCAATATCTAAAATATCATCAAGATACCTAAAGGTGCCGTTTAAACATTTCAAGTCGGTAGGTCACAGGGGGTATCCTGACCCGCCCTGGTAAAGTACAAATATTTTTATAAATTATTTGTACGTATGTTCAGATAATGCATGAGTATGAGTGTTGTATCCCCTGGGGCCCTTCGGGAAGGAAGGGATTCGTCTCGATAAAGGGGGAACCCAGGATTATTATTGCATAATGTCTCACTAATCAAATTATGTAAGAAGATGTGAATGTAACATGCTGAGAATAAGTGTCTTAATTTGCGTTTTGTTGCGGGTATGCAACACACAGCAAGTGCAGTTGTGGAAAAGAAGCTGAAAATGTGCGAAAATCACCCGCTCCATATTTACATAAGAAAATAATTCATTAATATCAATTCTCTGTAAGGACCAAAATATTTCGGAAACAGCATGTCATGGATTTTCATGATTTTCTCTATAAATGGTATGTATAATGCCCTGAATACAAAAATAACAATTTTTTGAAAATAAATATTCCGGTTGCCATGGAAACAAGGTCTGTCTATTTATAGCACTAAAAAAATGGTCAAATGAGTCATCTTTGGTCATTATGTTGCCATGGAAACCATTGTCAGAGTTATTTGGTATTAACAACTTATATCTTTAAAACCTCTATTTTTAGAAGAAATTACAATTTTTTGACATTTCTTTCAATTAGCCGGATCCTATCAAATCAAAATCAGTCAAAAATTGCCGTAAAATAAGGTCAAAATCAAGGCCTCTTTTTGTCCAATTTTTACCATTTTTAAGCAAAAATAACACAAAATGTCAGGCTGATAACACCATCACTGTTGTCAGAACAAAATAGATTTCATGTGACAAATATAATCACTGAAAAAAATAAGTGGGACCTTGTTTTGTTTTCCTACATTTTGAGGTCAAAAATGGTTGCCATGACAACTTTTCATTTGACACATGATGACTTTATCTTTTCAATTTGATTTTAAGCATAGTTTAAATAACTTATATTGCTTAAGCTTTTTGTAGGGACAACAGAAGAAATTATTCTTTATTTGAGCACTTCCAAAATTTGTCAAGGTCATTGACTCTAAGTTAAAGGTCAATTCAAATTACAGGTTCCAATTTCAATAAAATTTGCATTTTTGTTGTTATTTGTTGTTACTAAATTTAAGCTTGACTGTCATATATTTGTATTAAAAATACTTCTTTCTAAAATTAGGTCCGATAGATGGAAAAACATTACAATTTTTTGTTCAGAACATTTCTCCTAAAAAAATATGCCCCAGACAAAAATCATGATAATCTCACATTTTTTTATATGTATGTATGAAATACTAGCTAAAATTCAAAGATGTCATTGATTTTGAGATTTTTGCAACTTTGGTCAATCAATAGGGGATATATCCAAAATCACTATGTATGTGTTTGTTTTATTCAATACCACATGATTTTTGAGTAACTGCCGCTCATACTTTTGAAAAATCACAGAATTTTGCCAAATTTTGTGAATTACATTTAAGATGACCTTGACGTTGGGTCCTGTGACCTTGAAAAAATTTAAGGTGATTTTTTTAATCAATAATGCTCTTTTATATGCACTGATAAAAAAATGCTTAAAAATATATAACGGACAGCTGAAAATTTACCAGTAAATTACTCTGTGTAATAGCACTGAACAGAATGTCACCATGGTAACCATTTTTTATACCCTTTTGATTAAAATTGTGAGGAGGTCCCACTCAAATTTAACATTTTCTTAAAGATCGAGGATTAAACTTTAAAGATAATTGGCAGTAGAAATCAAGTTAGCCTGACATTTCAGATTATTTGCCCTTAAATTTGAGCAAAATCATGTGAAATTAGGAGCTTTTTCAGTCTTAAAAAGGGCCTCTTCAAAACAGGTTTTTGCCTACATTTTGAGCATATTGACAAAGAGAATAGCGGGCAGAAACATACTTCTTGTGTAATATCTATACTATTAAAGATATAAAGAGAAACATTAAGGAAATTTCTGTTGACTACAATAGCTGTTACCATGGAAACGAGCCTTGTGAAAATGCCATGTTACAAGTATTCTACTGATACGTAAAATTTCAAACATGGTTTCCATGGCAACGAAAACTAAATTTGTAAAAAGAAAGTTTATTTTTGTCTCAGTACATCATATACACCTTCCACACCAAAAATCTTCAAAATTGGAGACATGCTGTTTCCACGTGCTATTGAAATTATTTTGGTCCTTACAGAGAACTGCTATTAAGATTCAAAATGAATAAGACTTTAGCATAAAATATATATTTAAGCATTTAGTTACTTCAAAATGATAAATATACAGTCAATCAGTCTATAAAATCATACCTTTATTGAGTTACTGAAAGATATAGCGCAAAAATGAGTATTTTTGACAAAGTCAAAATGCGATAAACTGAAAAATTGAAGTAATGATGTAAACATTTGAGGAATTGAAGATTTGAAGAATTGACCTAATGATGCGAAGAATTGAAGAATTGAAGAAATGATGCGAAGATTTGATGATTTGAAAAAATGATTTGAAGAATTGAAGATTTGAAGAATTGAAGATTTGAAGAATTGAAGATTTGAAGAATTGAAAGTTTAAAAATTGAAGTAATGATGCGAACAATTAAAGAAAGGATACTAAGAATTGAAGAAATGATGTGAATAATAATTGAAGAAATTACCGTTTTTGCATCATTTCTATAATATTTCGTATCATTATTTTTAATTGAAGAAATGATGTGAATAATAATTGAAGAAATTATCGTTTCTTTGCATCATTTCTATAATATTTCGTATCATTATTTTTAATTATTCGCATCATGACTTCAATTCTTCGAATCATTACTTCAATTCTTCATTTCTTTGCCTGGTGATATATAGTAGGGCGAAGATTTGAAGAAGCGATGTCCCCTAATGAGCACCGTACTTATCGCTTTTTTATCATTTAAAGTTTGTTTGCTAGTTAATAAGGATTACAATAAAAGAATAAAAAGGGCAAACATAAAGCATTTAAACAATGCAGATTCTAAAGGAAGAATGTGAGAGATTTGAATCTGTTGCGTTTGAAAGAAACCTGTGGCCAGGTGGCTTATGGGCTTACACAGATAGGACCGGAAGTGATGAAACCGGGAATCCCGTGCACTCTCCAATGTATTACAACCTGAGGTAGGTATTGTAAACCAGCGAAGACTTCCATTTTGATACAATAAAATACAATGAAAAATATACAGCGAGAATCATTGCAATACAGACGGCCTGGAAACTGTGGCATTCTATTTCTGAAATACGTCAAGATGAAAAATAAGAATACAAATTTTTTTGATTATTTTTTTTTCTATTCTGAGCTAAGTCCGACTGCATTTATTTGCTCACCTGTTAACATAGATGAGTTCGACGTCCCGCCGATTAACTTCTGCTGCATCCCCTACAAAGAATTTCGTAATTCACATGTATAGTGTTTTTTCGTGTTTTAACAAAACACTTTGGCTGGAAGCATCACTCATGAAGATTAAATACCCGAAACACGTGTCTGGTACATAATAAATTAGTTTGTAATTTTCTTCAAGAAGGTTTAGAGTTGGAACATTTCCGTATAATTAAAGATGGTATGAAATAGTTCTCGTTGTCTACCTCTGTCTGTCTGTCTGTTGTTTTGGTTATGTCTGCGGTTCCCTTTTTCTCCTGCCATGAGTGTGTGTTCGGCTGTGATCAATTCTTACGCCGTTATATTTGGGATTTTCTCCATATCTCCCTATTCCTGAAAAAATATCTACACTGCATTTGCAATCTACATCTGCAATTTGCATATTACCAAGTACATTTCGGTACATTTTTAGACATAATAATTTTCACCCTCTTTGGCCATATTACATTGTTTAGATTGAGGATCACTGACGAGTGTTAAGGAACCCAAAATGTGCATGTCTTGTCCATGCTGCAATTTTTTCTGTTTATAAATGATGCTCTTGAATTTGAAGACATTTAACACTAGTATATAAGTATAGTGATTCAGAAATAGAAATGTTTTGGTTACAGGATAAATCTACCAAAAGAACTGCAGGAATTTCCTGGATTCCCCTACCCCAATGAATGGAGGTCTTACATAACCAGACAGCAATGTTTAGAATATATCAACAACTTTATAGACTTCTTTCAACTCAGACCTTTGATAAAGGTAGAAATGTCTTTATTTTAATGAAAAAAATGTTGTATTCTTAAGTATCCAACGGATAATGAATACTCTTTAAAAATACAAAATCATATGTATAAAACATTTCAGATTGTTCAAAGTCCTTTGATATTGTAGATACGGTTAAGCTGGACTACTATTCTATCAAATTATCAAAATGGGTAAAAAGGCTCAATTTAAGTAGAAAGTAGATATTTCTAAATCAAAATGCGAAGATTTCTTTTTATAAAATGTGAAAGGATTTGCAATAAATGCCGATCAAATTACTGGTATGTTACAGACTCATACTATGGTTAAGAATGTTGAATCATTCACGGAACCCACAGAAACCAGAACCAAATGGAAAATTACAATTTCTGATACAAGAAAGATGGAAGAAATTCGGACTGAGATTTTTGATTCCGTTTTTGCTTGCTCCGGGTAACTTTTATTTATACATTTGCTCCTAGCCTCTCTTACACTCTATGCAGACTTCCGACAGATTAGAGAAATCTACATATATCCATTGGAACCATGTGTTTACAATCGATATATTATCCTATGATAAACCTACCGATACTACAAAATTATCTATATAATGAAGTACATGATATCCCTTGCAACATTTATGTTTGGTACTGGACCAATTATAGGAAATGTCCCAAACACGAAGACGTTGTAGTGATCACAGCGGAACACACACAGAAACAGAAAATGAAAATATATTTCACTTCTTTATCCGATTTCGGAGTATTATTTATTCTTGGATTCGAAACTGTTCAAATGGAAATTCTGATGATTTTGCCATAACTTCTCGACTTCTGATTGGTTCTTCTTGGATGTTTATTTAAAGAGAAAGGTTGCTGGAATAAACTTAAATGGTAAAGAAGAAAAGTAGTAAGAGAGAGAATGAAACTTGATATGTTAATTTTCATAACAGTAACCTGATTATTTGCATGTGAAAGTACTTTGACTTTAAAAACTTTTTTTTTCTTTCAGTGCACATTGGAATGAATATATCCCTGATATAAAGGGGAAAGATGATTTCAAAGGCATATTCTTACATAGCAGGAACTACCGCCATGTAGAGGTTTTTGAAGGATTAGACGTCGCCATTTTGGGTGGGTTCAGAACTGCAGAAGATGTCGCATTACAGATTGAGGAGAAGGCGAGAAAAGTATGTTCAAATAAACAAATAATACGGAAGTGTTCTAACTCGATACCTTCCCGAACATAATTCAAAACCAAAAAAAAAAAAAAAAAAATTCAAAAAACATAATGCACGAGACACGTTTTTCGGACATATAATCCTCATCAGTGATGCTTCCATCCAAAGTGAGTTTTAGACACAGCCAAAATTCATTTTAGTAGCGCCCTCAGGTGATATTTTTTAAGATTGAATTCGTGCAATTTGCAGAGAGTATGCGGCTCCAAATTTCCTGAAGGGTCGATTCAGTAGCATATCCAAATAAGATATATGTTCAAAATAGCATTGGAGGGATAGTGCTAAAATGTTAATTTCCTTTATTTTCGATGATTATTTTGAATGAAATGACAAAATTTCCGAAATAGCAAAGAAATATATATGACGTCAAATTGATAAAGTTCCAAACCAAAGCTTCCTAAGGCGACAGAGCTGGAAAGAAGTTATTAATACACTTAAAACACTATGTCTCGGGGAACGTGTTTAACGACTCCACACTGCAACAGGAAATAAGTGTTTATTTTAATGATACGAAAGTGTCCCAACTTTTTACCTTCCCGAAGACAATTTAAAACCAATTTCTTATGCACCAGACGCGTGTTTCGTATATTAAATCCTCAACAGTGATTCTTCCATTTAAAGTGATTTTTAGACATAACCAAAATTAATTTTAGTAGCGCCTTCTGGTTATATCTTTTATGAAATTTTTGAAGTTTGCAGGTAATGTGTGGCTCCCAATTTCCTGTAGGGTCCTGTCAGTAGCATATCAAAATAAGATCTATGTTAAAACTGATGTATACAACATAGTTGATTGCACAATTTTCAGAGCTGGTCATACATTTCACGTGAAGGAAAGAACGGAATCTCCAACAACACCCGGCTGTAGTACCAACAGCCAAACCCCAAAACACCCTTTGCAAAAACACAAAACAGACACGCACATAAAGAGACATAAATGGTACATGGAACGCCAAATCACATAGAAACACCAAACACAAGTAACTATACATAAACCAACGAGACCAATGGACATTCGGTGCTGACTTAGGACGGCCATCTTCCGAGTCAGTAGCAGACGCTGTGGTTATCCGGATTACCATCGCACAACCCGCCCACTTTTCCGATTACCCAGAGGTCTCCGAGAACGTGCAAATGTTGTGTAAAATAGTCTCCTTACTGTACGATGACCATACAAATAAAATGACGCAGGGGCCCAAGAAACACACAGATGGATATGTAAATCGATATAAAAACATAAGGCTTACGAAATACAGTATGTGCTCTGCCGGCTGTAACGAGCTCATGCATATTATCACCCGAGGAGTCCGACTGAGATTCAGAGAGGACTTGTGGCCGGGGCCCTGACTTCTCTCAAGACGTTTGGATAGGACCCGTCATGGAGTCCTGTCGTCACAGTCAGTCATAGTGCTATTCTTAAAATTGCATTGGTACAAGTCTGTAGATTGGTCCAGTACCAATCCAAGTATCATTCTGGTAACAGAAGGATCAAATCCATGGTAAAAAGACGTTTGATGATTCTTACACAATTTCGATGATTTTCTGTCTACCTTTGATCCTTCTTATTTTGTTAATTATGTCACCCTAAAATGCAGGTTGTGAAAAACGTAAGAAACATAATAGGTAAGAAACGTAATACTATCACAAACGTAATCGAGGAGTCGAATATTTATTAATGAAATACAGGAGGGGATCTCCAACAAGACTCAGTTGCAGCACTGATCTGAATTGATGTGAATATTGTGAACAGAAGAATTACAAGTGACCAAAACTGAAATATGTACAATAACTGTATTTAGTTTAAGGTCACCATATTGTAGCGTTAGCGTTATCATGAATGGGCACTTTGAATTTTTTCCATCATAATCTATTTGAGTAGAGTGATTAAGCGTAGTCTTCAATTAGCGCAGTCTTCTCAGCACTTATTCCAATAGTATACCGAATCTTGCTAAAATAAATACGCAAGCAGTATGGAACAGAAATATTTTCATTCCTTATTCTTTTTAGGTATATGTTTGCCATAGAACCCCGGACTTTCCTGTCTCGTTTCCAAAGTCAATCGAACAACGTCCACCCTTTGTACGCATGACAGAGAAAGGTGTTGTGTTTCCTGATGGAAGCGAACTAAATGTAGACGCTGTTATATTTTGTACAGGATACCGCTACACGTTTCCATACCTTAAGGATGGTTTAATCAACATTACAGAAAATAGGATAACCCCTCTTTACAAACATATCGTACATATGAAGTATCCAAGTCTAGTGTTCCCAGGTGTTCCTCAGCCTTATGCATATTTCCCGTTTTTACATCAAACTGCAAAATTTGCAGTTCGAGTTATCGATGGCAGAATTAAGCTTCCATCGGAACAGGAAATGGTAGAAGAAAGTGCTGACGACTATAGATCAAGAATCCAAGAGGGTTTCAAGCCAAAGTACGCGCATTTTATTTTACACCACATGTGGGATCTCGATAAAGAATTATCGAAATTAGGTCAATTCGAACACTTGCCTCCGGTCTTGGAGAAACTACTTGAAGACATTTTAGATGAGAGAAAAATGAACATAACTCGCGCCCATGAATTAAATTATCAAATTACGGGAAGCAACTCGTATAGAATTCTCAATCCGGATGGTTCGAAATCAAGAAAGTCTTATGCAACCAAATGAGACACCTTTTTTTTTTATTGTTTTACGTAATATCTTTATGAATCTGAATTGAAAGCTCCATATTTGAATTTCATTCATTGATGCTTAAAAGGAAACTCATAGACGATCAAGATCGAATATTTCCTATAACGTGCAATAAGAATGAAAGAGTTATGGATAAACCGATGTGAGGGGAACTAAATATTAGATACCAGTGGCGAATTATGTTGATTTCCTTTTATTATATAATGTTTTTACTTTTAATAAGAATGGAAAAGTTCGACAAGGTAACTGTATATCTTGAGCTGGACACATGTCATATAATTAGTAAAAACCTTTCGCATAATGTTTATAGTAAGATACTCAAGTGCAACAAACACAGTATTGTTAAAGACAACCAGCTTCTCATAAACTCTTTCAAAAACACAAGAATAGAAAACTCCCAACAACACTACCACACAACCAACGATGTATCTCAATAAAGATCTCATAGAAACATGAAAACACAGTGGATCTCATAGTTCATATACGTATATGTTCAAGGAGTCAGCTAGAGTATTCAACAAAATACATTGACGGTGTATCTATCATAGATGTATTATTGGCCTTTGGCCTTTCGGTGTACGACATTTTGAACGTTACAAGAAAAACATATTGGATTGGCCTATCGACAAAATCACATGTGAATGCCTTTGTTTTTTTTTTAAATTCCGTGTTGTATTTTACAGTCAACGATGTATCTTATCTATGATTGTTTTCATTAATGTGGGACAACTGCACCCAAATTAATCATACACAAATGTGCCGACCTTGCAGGGAGACCGAGATAAAATACACAAATATTACACGTCTTCAAATTCATAGCATCATTTAAAAATACACAAATTCGCAGCGTTGACCAGACATGCACGTTACGGTTACTTAACGCTTGTCAGTTATCCTCAATCCAAACTATGAAATATGACCAAAGATAGTGAAAGCTATGTCTTAAAAATACCGAAATACGCAGCAGGGTGGATGGTATATGATGTTACAGAACCCACTTTTTCAGAAAATTCAAGAAAATTATGTGACCAGAAATTTGTGAATGAGTTTGAAGAAACGATCAATCGAAGTTGATCGGACTTGGATACATGTGCCCTAGAGGACTCCTGGTCCACCAGCAGTGACACTCATCAAAAACACGAAAAAGATAAGTACTGCTCAAATCTTTAGGCAGGTTTTATACTTTTCTATACAGTCAAGTCGATTACTCTTCAAATTGTCAATTCACAAATAGCACAGTTTGAGTTTATGATGTAAAGTTTGTTAACACAGTATTTGCACTCTGGACATACAAAACAGGTCGCTTATACTGCAATGATACCGTGCCAATCTTTAGAAATAAATAACAAAGTAGGCCGTTCCGGACTCAACGCCACGTTGACAATCCTTTCAGAGGTTACGGTATTAGCGGCCTATTTTGTATGATAGGCAAAGTTGCTGTAAGGACTGTACTGACTTTGTGCTTACCATCTGCTTCCTACTGGGTGTCCGCGGATCAATAAATAAAAATGCTATCACATTCGAATGGAGTTACGATGAATGTATCCCAAATAAGGCTCAACGTATCTAAGAATACGTTTTTGGAGTAATTACTGGACAAAGCCTGCTTCAGTTTACTGAAATCGTCATGAATTTAAAATTATTTCGCCTATCGCATCCTTTTTATTGTAGATTAAAAGGTCATAGAGCTTGAACCATCTGATTGAGAAATGACAGAGAAACAGCGAGTATGTGTGATCGGTGTAGTTCATGTGTAAGTGTTTTAAATGGATTTCCCTGACAAATTGGACATTGTTCTCGTTGGTTTTGATGAGGTCTTTTGTGTTTGGTTTTTGTACATGTATGTCGTATTTGATGTTCCTTTTTCCATTTGGGTCTTTTGCTTTGTGTGTCTTCTCTGTGTTTTCACTAACGGTGGTCCGATGTTTTGCTGTGGGTACTGCTAGTCTTGTTGGAGATCTCCTCCTGTGTTTTGTCGTGTATGTTTGTTGTTTTGATGCATCGTATTCAGTTCTGCCATCTGTAGCGTCTCGACGGCTACCGTCATGGGAGAGATGATGACGATTCTGTTCTCTGCTATATTATATGTGAATTTGTCGACCTTAGGTGCAACTACACCTCTTATAACATATCGAATCGTTGCTCTCATTTTTCAAAATAACACACACATATATATATATATATATATATATAGGAACAACCAAAATGGCAGCAATGACATCAAATAAAAAAGCTATCTTGCATATGTTTTATTGATTTGGATCTGAAGACAGATACAAAAGCTAAATTCCAGTTTCGGTTCTGATCCAGTCCCGGAAGGATGATATCCTCGTGTAGACGCTTGGGTACCTCGTGTCGCATTGGTAGTGTCCCCAAGATGTGGCACCGACTAGAGTTCCACCACACACTAACGGTCCACCACTGTCACCCTTTTAAGATAATAGATATCACATTAAGATGAGTGTTTTATTAAACTTAAAGAAAGGAGGGGATACAACAGATAATTTGTTTGAGTATATATTTATTTGCCGACCTCAGATGATATTATAAGGAATATGTCTCTCATGACATAGCTCTGCTTTTAGCTGACTCTTTCACATACATTTATGTCATGAGTGAGGAAAATTAATATCCATTATAATTATTTATTATAATTATTTATTATAATTATATACTTACACTACATGCAGATGCTCCAGAATTTTCTATACAAACATGCGAGCTTATAATGTTACTTCCCCAAGTATTCTTACAGGCACTGTTCGTCATGACCTTCATATCGACTTTCTGTAAAGTGTTAGGGCTACCTGAGAAACAAAATGGCTCACATTCATATCTATACAATATACACAAAGAATGATTTGCTTAGATACTAATAGAGGCACTGTAATATTGCCCATTTATCTAAGAATACACTTGTTGCCTTGTAGTAAAATTCTCTGATCATGCTATGGCAGATGGCCGTCCTAAGTCGGCACCGGTTGCCCATTGGTCTCGTTGATTTATGTGTAGTCTTTTATGTTTCATGTTTCTATGTTGTGAGTTGGTGTTCCTTGTCCCTTTTGCGTCTCTTTCTGTGGGTATCTGTTCTGTGTTTTTTGCATGGGTGTTTTGGGATTTTGCTGTGGGTGCTGCAACCTAGTGTTGTTGGAGATCCCCTCCTTTCTCTTATGTCATGTTCTGTACTATTAGAAGAGTAATTAACATTCAATTATTTTCTTCAAAGAATAGAGGACATCCCTCCAAAATTCGCGTTTTGAGTGCAAGAGTGTTCTGTCTCCCATTCTCCTGTTTTCGAGAAAATCTGTGACATCAATTATTTTAAGAATTAAACGAATTTGAGGGAATGGAGGGCAGTGCAACATCACCCCCACCCCCACCATCACCAAAGTTCCACCCAATCCGTATCTTTTCTCTTTCACTTTCCCCGTCTGTTTAACCAATATCGAATTTTTCCTTTTTATTCTCTACCTTTTCCGATGTTAAATCCTGAGGATAGAGCCCATATATTCCTGGCAGCTATCTGTTTAGAATAACCTCCCTCCCTCTTTCCCCTCAAAGGAAATCCAAAGAAATAAATAAAATCTGATAAATTTTAACGACATTCAACATAAGCATGCAGGATGAATGTTTTTTTAATGACTTAATAATACTCTCAGTTTTCCTTAACTTTTCTTTATGTTAAACGTCTTTAAATTCAATAGCATCCAAATATTCATTCTGTTTACCAAATTATTAAATCACTACCTTCTATATTATGGGTTTTTCATGCCCGGAAAGACCTAAATATTTGTTAAAGGGCATCTATGTGTTTAGCAATAAAAAAAATTCAATAGCATCATTTAAGACCAGATAAATTTACAGCATGGACAAGACATGCATGTTTCGGGTACTTAACCCTCGTCAGTGATCCTCAAACTATACAATGTAATATGGCCAAAAAGCGTGAAATTATTATGTCCAAAAATGTACCGAAAGATGTAGCAGAATGGGTGTGATATGATGCTTCAGGACCCACGTTTTAGGAATTTCAAGACATTTTGTACAGACAATTTCAAATGCATTGAAGGGACAGACGATCAACCGAAGTTGATCAAACTTGGCTACATGTGCCCTCGGGGACTCTTGGTCCACCAGCAGTGACACTCACCAAGTAGTTCAAATGTTAAACGTCTTTAAATTCAATAGCATCATTTTAGAGAAGATACATCTACAGCATAGACCAGATATGCACGTTTCGGGGACTTAACCCTCGTCAGTTATCCTCAAACTAAACAATATAATATTGCCAAAAAGCGTGAAATTATTATGTCAAAAATGTATAATCAATATCACATATTTTATTGATATTGACATCAAAATTTATTCCAAGCAATTTAAACTGGGACTGACCCCTATTTTATTTCCATCTGTGACACATGATTTAGAATAGTTCTTGCTACCTATCCAGATTACTTGAGTTTTGTCGAAATTAATTTTTAAGCCGAATATTTTTTTCATACCAAGAGAGCGTAAGAAGAGACTTATTCAATGATTTTTCGGAATCATCTAACACGATAGTGGTATCATCCGCGTACTGGGATTTCTTGTATTCTGACTGTATGTTGATTAGAATTGTTGATTTATGTTGATTAGAATGTCCTTATGAAATGACGTAAGTTTTAGTAATGCATCTCTACTATTATAAAACGAATTTGACGTCAAATGTGTCTACGGAAACCTCTATAGTATCACTGTAACGAATGTTCAGGGGTTAAGTTCGACCCCTCAGATCCTTTCCTTTTATGTCCTTATCATTTCATATTTTATTGCTAAAATTTCAGCACAGAAGATAACAAATAAGATGAAATGGGATCCCCTTGTCTGCATCCACGTTGTAAATATTTTTTTTTTCTGAAAGATTCCCGCCATGGTTGACTTTTGAGAAGATATTTGTTATTCAATATCTTAATCCATGATATAAAACTACCGCCCAAATTGAAATATTCAAGAGCCTTATAAAGGAATTCCCAAGACACAGAGCCGAACGCTTTCTCAAAATCTATCAATAGTAATAATTCTGGATTTTTTTTTTGTTTCTGTAATGTTTAATAAATCGTACATAAGCATAGTATTGTTTCCAATGTATCTCCAAGAAATAAAGCCTGTTTGGTCTTTACTAATCAATTTATCTCAGTTCGGTTTTAATCTATGTGACAGGGCTCCTGATAGTATTTTATAGCTTGTGTTGAAGAGTCAAAGGACGCCAATTTTTCAAGAGATGTCTAGGTTTATTGTCTTTAGGTATACATGTTAGAATTCCTTCCTTTTGTGTTATTGAGAGAAGGGAGGAGATCTCCAACAAGATCTCCAACAAGAATTGATAATTCCCCAATGTCATATGCATGATTAAGCGAACGCACATGCAAGAGACCTAAAGATTTCCAAAACTTATAAAACTCATTTGTATAGCCGTCAGATCCCGGACGTTTGCCATTCTTTAGTGCTTTTACAATATCACTTGCTTCTGAGCGTGATATTTATCATTCAGTTTACTAGCTTTAGCATCAGTCAGTTTTGGTACATCAATATTCTAAAAACATTCTATTAAATTTATAGGTTGGATATTAGTCCTTTCCTAGTACAATTTGGCATAAAAATTTCGTGTTTCTTTCAAAATTTCCTCCTGATTCCTTACTGTTCTACCGGACTCTGTTTCTATTTTTGGAATAATATTGTTAGTAAAATTCCGGTTTTCAAAGCTGCAAAGATAAACTTACTTTTTTCTCCCTCATTTATCCTTTTAGCTTTTGAGCGTAGTGCTCCCTTTTACTTTTAATTCTTTTAGATTTTCAAGGTCATTTCTTTTTGAAGAAAAAAGTTCTACATCGTTTTCACTTAGGCTTTCTTCTAATTTTTTTTTTATTTCTAAGATAAGTTTTTCTTCCATTTCCTTCCACTTTTTCTTCTTATAGCTAGAATGTGATATTGATAAGCCTAGAATCTCAATCAAAATTGTTTAAAGTAATAGCTGATCATTTATGGTGAAAAATATATATTGTAAGTCCATGTTGTAAAGGTAATCAGAGTTGTAAACTTGTATGGCGTATTTTTTAATGTTTTCTAAATAACATCGTTAAATTCTTTTCAACATATTCCAAATCATACAGAAAGGAGTTGTTAAATTTCCATAAACCTTTTCCGCGTTTAAGTGAGTTAAAGAAGATCCTGACGATAATCCCAACAGCACTCACAATAGAGCACCAAATTGAGCATCGACGGACCCCTAGCAAGCTAGAGGTAGGACAAGGTGCCCGGGAGGAGTAAGCATCCCCTGTTGGCTAGCCGCACCCGCCGTCGATGTTCACGCACGAAAATGAAAAGAATATATAAAAGGCATGCACTGTCTGAGGCCACGTCTATATAGAAAGTACTATGGCGACATCATTGAATGAAAGTTGTAGTCTAATAATAGAATGATCTGTTTTCTATCCTGACTCTACTGTGCACATTTCTAAAAATATCATTTGTGGTTTATGTTAATTTATGTACTTGTGACTCACCTAGGAAAAAAAATGCTCATCATGATTGTATTATACTGCAATTCATAGATTGTCACTTGTCCAGCGGATGATAATTGCGATTTGGATCTTTTCTGGTTAAGGCATTTGTAAGGATTTTTGAGTTCTTTCTTTTTGTTTTGAATAGCTGTACAAAGATTCGAGGAATCAATAATCGATCAGCATTATATATATTTTTTTTTTAGTGTTGCGGAAATTAAGTATCATTCATATAAACTTGTTACAACAATGCGGTTGACTTCCGCTGTCTGAGTGTATGCATATTGGTCTTGGCGAAGTTCTATTCCTAGCTTCAATATTTCGCCATCTCACAGGATTCGTTTATATTTGCTTTATTTGATTATTTTTGTGTGAGAGAGGACTTCAATCCCTTCCTATAGACTGCTGCAGCGCAAGCCGATTTTGTATCACAATCGTTCGTTACCTTCTTATTACAAAATGCATATGTTATTCAAATAAACATTATGGCAAAGTAATTTCTGCTTTCACATATGAACAATTCTCTGTTCCTCGACGATGAATATTTGAACCCTCGTGTAGAAATTTACCGGACGATTTTTTCCCAGCAGAAAAAAAACTATCGTCGTAGAAAGTGGTTACATTCTGGATTTCGATTCAATGGTTGTTAACTTCACAAAACGAGACATATTTACATGGTATGTACATGAATATGTACATCGAAACAATCACCGAAATTTTCCTGGAACTGTTTGCGATGGGTGTTGCTTTCAAACAGAAGACACTGAATCTCCCCGGGTACCTGGAATCACCTCGGAATGTTGTTTATTCCGGGATTGCAGCTATTGCAAGTTCTAATGATTTTGTCTTACCATCTCGGCTTTGGGACTGGATTGGATGCTATTGAATTTGAAGACGTTTAACAACTGTATTACTTACCGGTTGATGTCCTTCCCCATCCAGTGATAGTACATGTTTGTCCTGCATAATCCCCGTTTCCGCTCGCCAAGGAAATGATTCCTATGCTGTTTGAAGAGGTACTTACACTCGAACTCAGGCGGAGCAACGCTATGTCATTTGGATATGCGCCTGCTCCTGATCCGTAATTAGGATGCTGCAAATTGATAGCCAAATATTCTAACATGACTTGATATTTTCTCCCTATATGTACTATAGAATGTAAAATCTCCAACAAACTTCCAAATCGCTGAGCTCAGCCTATTCACTTGCTATGGATCCCGTGCAGAACAATATTAGAATAGAAATAACTACTACCTAGCAGTGATTTGTTGTAAGTAATTCCCTGAGTCGCATGAACCAATTAAATTATCACCGAGTCGCGAATTGGTTTATACGACTCGGGGAATTACTGGACAACAAACCACGGCTAGCTAGCTGTTATTTCTTAAGTAATCTCTGCTCGTTGCAAATTGTACACATTACAAACATCTGATAATATTATTGAAAAAGTAATACCCTTGATTGGTCAAGGAACGTTACAAACACCAAATATAATATCATAATCGTATAAAACTAAGATTATAAAGTTAAGATGGAAAGAAACAATACATACGTTGTATGGTACTTATAGTAGAAGTCCTTTAACATTTGAAAAGACATACAATGCATTAAAGCCCTTTATTCTAAGAAAGTAAAAATCACCTTAAGTTTTGAAGTAAGCATTCCGTAGAGTATGTTAAGCTTACTTACACAACTGTAGCAAGTGCGAATCCACATAGAAGTAATGCGTTAAGATTGTCAATATTGAAATTTATGTTCTATTGTTACAGACACGTGCCTTGTATATTGAATCCTCGTCAGTAGTACTTCATGTCAAACAATGTAAATAAAGCCAAAGTGAATTTTCCTCGCGCCACCTACAATACAGAGTTGCCAAAATGAGCAGCTCCAAATTTTTGATAGGGTTTATTCAGAAGCATATTTTTGTGAAAAATATGGCCAAAAATCGTAGGAGGACAGTCGCAAGGAGCTTGATTCTAAACATAACCGAAAAACCTATGCCGAAACCCAAGCTAAGGACAGAGTAATGCAGTGAGGGAGATATCCCTTAGTTTTAGAAATTTAGGTATATTTTGATTACAGGAAATTTAGAATATGTTTCAATGCAGTTCGTAAACACTAAAACTAAGCAGCAGTAATGTTTACCAATGTTTTTCGTGCGCCTTATCATCAATCAATCGAAACTGTTTATTCGTCAGGGTTTTTTAAAATCACTCATTACTAGGGTGAGGCGATATTCATTTCATTTATATCTGAAGTCTTTTTTTCAATAAGGTGTGAAATGATTCTATAGAGCGACAATACATTTCTCAAATGGATTAAATGCGTATTATGCTAAAATAAAAGAGTATCGCAACACAGTAGTAGGGTTTTGAATTTTTCTACCAATTAGGGTACTTCTCAAGATTATACGACTACGCTCAACAAGCTATAACTGGAATATGCAAGAAGGGAGGGGATCTCCAACAAGACCCTGTTGCAGCACCAACATGATGCAACGGTATATAAATAGATAATTCTACTTACCATTACTATTTTATTTACAAAATATGTTTCCACATTGTTTTTATTGCTTGATCCAAGTCCAACTCGTATAGATGACGGGCTGTTTGATTATAAATGTATATTGAATATTGCGTCATTGTCTATATTAAAATATGTTCTGTTGAAGAAAAAATCAATGCAAATTATTTACATTTTATCCTTATATAAGAAATCAAACCAGAATTATACTACCATGAACACGCATAGTTATAAACTGTCATTTCTTAAATAGATTATGAAATGACAAGTTTTAAAAGGGGTTATTTTTCATGAGAAAACATTTTTGACAAACTGAGATAATAGTTTACCTATCTCCATCAACACAGTGGGCCGCTGTAACTAACCATTGCTGACTTATAAGAGAAGCTCCACAAAAGTGGAAACCGCTGGTAGTCTGTAGAGATGCTTGCCAAGGAAACTCATTGATATCTGCGTTAGTTCCTCCAACGATTCTGGATTCCTAAGTCGCAACGAATATATAAGCAGTGTAAAAACTCTGTTACCAAAGAATACTTTTCCAAATCACAATTTTATCTAGAATTATACAATTTACTAATTAGGTTTCGATCCATCTTACTCATTGTTATTTTCAAGAACAACTGATTCACAGAAGCCAAAATGATGAAGTCGTGAAACAGCATTAAATTTTCTAAATGTTGAAAATGCGATTTTGCATACAACGGTTTTTGTCCCATGCATCATTTGATTCATTTTGAAAATTCACTGCTTTGAGTATTTCCTTGAATTTCTGATCGTATTAAGTGACAAATATGGATAATGACCACATTCCTGTATACAGCACACAATCGATAATTCAGAAAATCAGAAACCGAAGGCATACAAAATAAGGATAAACAGGAACCAAAGCAAACAAACAAACACCTCCACCATATGAAAAGAAGCGAACTCCCGATATGGGAGTGAGACCAGGTGCCCAGGAAGAGTGAGCATCTCCTGCTTGCATGCAACACCCGCCGTAAGAAAGTACTTTAGTGATTTCCTCAACCAACCAGATTTACAAACATCCATGAACTCCAAAAGTAAGATAGTAATTTCTGAATCAGCTATCTGCACATTGGCAGGAGTTTATACCATTTGAGTGTGCCTCAAGGAAACATTTTGTTTACTACTTGCAATTTTCAAAGTACCCTGTTGTTTTACCTTTTGCGTTAAATCACCCAAAATACGTAAAGAAAATAAGGGTATTGTCCAATTATTTTATGGAATAAAGTTCTGAATAAGAGTTACCTTATCGTATCGTCACAAGGAAAAAACAATATTTTCATTATGAAGAACTTTTCCTTAAATGTTTACGGAACATATATATTCAAACTTACACCGGTCCGTGCCTGGTCAATTAGGCTTTGACTTGGATGTTGAATTCCTAGTCTACCATTTCTGATGAGGTCAGCGTTGGGGAAAGCCACTTTCGGCAATGCCATAGAAACTACAATGAAATGGAAATGGATTCAGCAAACAACACCATTACAATAAGTACAAATATCAACCAATAACCCTCAGTACAAATATCAACCAATCACCTTAAGTACAAGTATCAACCAATAAACTTAAGTATATCTAAATTTTGGAAGGCTTGTGTTATTGATAGTTATCCACATCGTTTTCTATCAATACGTGGCTTCCCAATTTCGACTCCATGTGCATAATGTGTCTTGCCTTTTAAGGTAAGGGTTGCGACTACAGGGAGATAACTCTATATTCATATCATGTGACATTTGATACCATCATAAACGATAAATGACATGATCTAAGATTTTTACATTATTGCAGAACAAAATAAAACTCCTGTATTTTTTTCATTGCTGAATGTTTATTTTTTAGGAGGGAATGCATGTTTTAAATGAAAAATCGCAGAAAAAGGGAAAAATTGTCATTTTTGTATGAGTTCTGTTATCAAAGATTCAAACTTTAGAATATATTCTACTTGTTATACTCTTCAAAAAAGAGAATTCAAAATTTGAACTTCGAGCCAAGCTCTATGTTTTGGATTTTTTTTTACATAAATTATTGTGCTGTTTATAGAAAAACTTATATCTGCTCAAAACCTAAATCGGATACATATTGGCTTGACTGCTTTAGGATAAAGCAATACTATAGCTCTATATGTAGGAAAAAAATATGCAGCTGCAGACGTTCTAGGTATTAGTAAAAATAACAAGTTGTTGCCATCACAACCAGCAAAATCCTATTTATAGGAAAATACTGCCTTAGAACTGGTTTTTTTTTTTCGAAATTCTCGAAATAGCCTATAATCTATACACAAGGTATTGGAATCCCGAAAAATACGGATGTATATGCATTCTTGAAATTTCCCGCATTGCAGAGCTACATAAAGTTATCATATGGTATTCTCCAAAAAGACAAAAGTATTGAAATAGGCAAAACATGGATGATGGTAGGGCAAACGAGGGTACCACGAGACGGGCAAATTTTGATGTTATGGTCTGAAAAGTTAGAGGGGATGTTCCTCTATATGAGGATATATCCATCTTCCTTCTACCTTAAGTTTATTGAAAGTCTCCATCCTAACCTTAAATGAAAATATTCGTATTTCAATAGTTTTTTCCTTCATTTCTTTGTTTGTCCTCTTTATTAGATTTTTCTTTTTTGATGTTTTGTCTTATTATATACGACTGTTTGGTGTTCAATTCAATAAGTGCACTCAATGTTTAAGTCACAGCAGAGATGACAAGCTTACTGGTTAATGCTTCCTTATGATTATTTTTTCCCGAAATTTTAAGAATGTTTCCAATGTGCAGCATCACGTGACTTTAGTTGGTGAAACCACGAATAAATAAAAAGCTCAGTTGGAGGAAAGAAAATGGGAACTCAAATAATCTTTTCATAGCCTATACCCTTGTCTAAAATGGTACTTTTACTATAATGGAATCGTTAGTAAGTAAAATGCCGTTGTTTTTACAAACATTGTGACAAAAGGTGTAGATATTTTCGTGGAAACCACAACAACATTGTGTTTAACATGTTTCGACAACGACGTTTCTTTTTGTCAGAATGTTCGTAAAAACTACAATGGTTTCTTGATTGACAAACAAAGAATTATCAAAACATCATCTCTTACAAGGACATCAGCTATGAAAAGATAAAATTGAATCTAAACCAGCATCACAGTACCTGTTTCCTTTCCTCTAAACGAACGGTATGTCCCCATTTTGTGTTCGTGGTTTCACCAACTTAAGTCACGTGATGCTACACAGTGGTTTCAGTATTAAAAATAGGTTCAAAGAAAAAAAAGAGAAAGAGTTTTCACTTACCTGACATCAGACAAAGGACCACGAAGATCTTCATTGTTGATTACTGAGCGTCCAGTTGGTACAACGATGATAGAGCTTGAGGTTTCCTTCTTTATATACTTTAACAGAATCTTAATCGTGATACCAAAGAATTTATTACATATTTCGAGAGTCACGTTACATTCGAAATAATTATGGAAAAATAACATATTTCTTCAATAAAAGTTATTTCAGGTTGTGTAAAACCCTTAAGAATTGCAATTTGTGCAAATTGAGTTTAACGATTACAGGGAAAATTGCCAGATAACAAGTCAAATAAACATATTATTAAAAGGTGAAAATAACATAAGGTAAACGACATGGTTACACAGAAAAAAAAATACATGACATGGTTGGGAATAAAGACATGATTTCATAAGATATGATGGGGTATGAAATTGAACAAGGAAATTGTTAAATTGTTCGCAACCGTTCCAATGGAAATTATAATGATTTTGCCTTGCCTTCTAGACTGAATAACGGAAGTACTTCTTTGATGTTATAATAAATTGGCGTACAGCATCCAAGGTAATAGAGTCGTTTGAAACGAAAATATTCTCAGGAAACATACTTTGATGGAAACAATGCAAAAATGATAAATAATAATATATATATTCAGGTAAGCCGTAAACTCAATCGGAATAGTGGGAGGGTTGTGCGCACGTAATCCAGGATAACCACACCATCTGCTATTTACGTGGCAGATGGCCGTCCTAAGTCGGCACCGGTTGCTCATTGGTCTCGTTGATTTATGAGTGGTCTTTTATGCTCAATGTTTCTATGGTGTGAGTTGGTGTTCCTTGTCCCTTTTGTGTCTCTTTCTTTGGGTGCCTGTTCTGTGTTTTTGCATTGGCTGTTTTGGGGTTTTGCTGTGGATGCTGCAACCTAGTGTTGTTGGAGATCCTCTCCTTTCTCAAATTGAAATGAAGCTGCCTGGTATATGTGTTGGTCTATTTTGTTTGTTTTTCTCTGATTACATTTGTTGTTGCCCTCTGACGGGTATGTTTACACGTTGTTGTCGTCGATGTGACATCGTCTTACGGGTATGTTTACATGTTGTTGTCGTCGATGTGACATCGTCTTACGGGTATGTTTACATGTTGTTGTCGTCCATGTGACATCGTCTTACGGGTATGTTTACATGTTGTTGTCGTCGATGTGACATCGTCTTACGGGTATGTTTACATGTTGCTGTCGTCGATATGACATCGTCTTGTAAAACGACCATTTTTATGCCATTTTTGCGAAGCCTTTAGCAATCGCAGGCATCAAAATACCCGAGATGTGTGACATGCTTACATGTACGCCCCAAAAATGTATATAAATTGAGTGAATTCCATTATCCAGACATCTTTGTCTTAGTAAAGTGTTCACGAAACTCTGAAACTTTTGTGCTAGGCATTTAACGTGCCTTCTGAAAATATTTTTGTTGATATTTTCTGTCATATTCACCAAGTTTTGATAACTCGTTCGTGCCATCTCATAATTCACCGACGTTGCAAAAGTCAAGATGTAACTGGATTCAATGTTTAGATGTAAATAGATTTTTCATAATGACCGTTTCATCCTTTGGTGAAACGGTCATTATGCTCAATACTCTGTGTTCGTAACAAAATAAAACTAATACAAAAGGCCTCAGACTAGATATCATTTTCATGTACATTCCTTGACAAAGATGAATACGAAATAAGTAAATATCGCCTTCAGTGCCTTCTGACATTAGATTTTCAAAATACATAACATCCTCAGAGATGTGGAACATCAACAAAAATCTTTGCCATGCAAATATCCAGCGATGAAAAAACATTAAAGTAAAGATCTTCAAAAAGACTACAATTCAAATATCTCAGCAGCCCATTTCAGACAGTTTGGATGTCAAGATTGGTTCTCGGGGAATTACTGGACAACCAATCGCAGCTAGCTAGTTGTTATTTCTATTCTAATATGTTTGTAAAGACGGTAATGGTCGGAGCTTAGCGGACTGGAAGTTTGTTGGAGATTTCACACAAGGCGGGTTCTATAGTACATATAGGGAGAAAATCTCAAGTCATGTAAGAATTACAATGTTTGTTTGTTTTGTATACGCCTCGTTTTACATTATTCGGAAATATCTTTCCACACACAAGACAAAAAAAACAAACAAAACCAACCAAACCAAACCAAAAGAAAAAGAAAAGAAGAAGAAAAAGCAAACACGCTGAAATTTACAATCACAAACGTCACTTGGTGCATCTTTACCTCAAATTTACCTGGAACCTGAATCTTAAGAAATTCATTGCAAAATGGGGAAAAATGAGCAAATTATTATCCCCTCGAACTATTATGACAAAAAAATCAAAATTTGCCCGTCCCGTTTTTTGGCTAAAAACGTCCGTTTTGGCCTATTTGAACATTTTTGTCTTTTTAAAGAATACACATCGTAACTTTATATACCTCTGCAATGCATGGAATTTCAAAAATTCTAATATATATTCTTATTTTTCGAGATTCTTATAGCTAGTGTATGAATTAAATGCTATTTTGAGAAATTCTGATAAATTAATCAGTTCTAAGGAGAGTATTCACTTATAAATACTATGTTGATGGTTGCCATGGCAACAACTCATTATTTTTTTTAATAGCTAGAATGTCGCCAGCAACACATTTTTTTCTACGTATAAATCTATGGTATTGCTTTATCCTAGAACAGTCAAACCAATATGTACCCAAATTAGTTTTTAAGAAAAATGACTTATACATAGCACAACAATTTATTTTAAAAAATCAACATTTTGACCCTCAAAAGGTCGAGTTTAACTCGAAGTTCGAATTTCTAATTATATCATGGATAGTTAATATTCTGATGTTTGAGTCTTTGGTAGCAGAACTCTTGCAAAATTGACAAATTGTTTCCTATTTTCGGCAATTTTTCATTAAAAATATGCATTTTCCTCAAAATACCCACTCAGCAATGTAAATTTCAAGTAGCATTATTTTTTCTAAAATAAGAAAAGGGAGGAGATCTCCAACAAGACCCCGTTGCAGCATCAACAGCAGAACACCAAAACACCCGATGCAAAAACACAAAAGACGAGTACAGCACGAGACGGAAAAGAGACACAAGACATATAAACATCAAACACAAAAGACTTCACATAAACCGACGAGACCAATGGGCAACCGGTGCCGACTTTGGACGGCCATTTGTCACGCAAGTAGCAAATGGTGTGGTTATCCTGGATTACGTGCGCACAACCCTCTCACTTCTCCAATTTTACCCAGAGGTCTCGAAGAACGTACAATTGTGGTGTAAAACAACCTCCTCACTTTAAGATGACATCACACAAACAAGACTGCGAAACGTAGAGGCCCTAGAAACACATATGAATATGTAAATTGATATAAAAAGAGGGCATGCGTAATACAGTTCGTGCTCTGCCGGCTGTAGAGAGCTCATGTATGTAATCACCCGAGGAGTCCGACTGACATTCAGAGAGGACAGGTGGTCGGGACCCTGTCTTCTCTAAAGAGGTTTGGACAGGGCCCGTCATGGAGTCCCGTCGTCACAGTCAGTCAGAGTGCAAGTCTCAAGGATGCGCATGTACAAGACTGTAGATAGGTCAGGTACCAAGCCTAGTGTCCGTCTGGTGACATTAGGACCATATCCACGGTATAAAAGGCGTTTGATGATTCTGACGCATTTTCGATGGTTATGCTGCCTACCTTTGATCCTTCTAATTTTGTTTATCACATCACCATAAAGGACAGGTTGTGTAATACCCAAAGTAATGTAATCTGTTGCGTGTATAGATCCGAATTTTAAAAGAAGTTGACTGTAATTTTTGTAAAATTTCCAAAAAGTCTTAACTAGTTTATGAAAGCGGAAACCTTGATCTAAAAGTTTTTTGGTAATTTGTAAATTTCTACTGTGAAAATCCAAAATATCAGTACATGCTCTAGCGTACCGGATGAGTTGTGATATGTAAATGCCGTATGACGGTAATCTTGAAACATCACCGTCAAGCCAGGGGAAATTTACTATGTTGAATCCAAAATCATCCCTTTTGTCATATACACTTGTTAAATCTTTCCGTTTACAATTTTGATATTTAGGTCCAAAAACGGTGTTTCTGTATTTGAAAGGTTTGCCTTGTTGAGTGTTAATTCTTGTGGATAAATTTCATTCTTATATAATTCAAAAGCAGGATTGCCAATGGTTAGAATATCATCCAGATACCTAGAAGTATTATTGAAACATTTCAGATCATCAAATTTTCTTTGCTTTTGAAGGTTTTGGATAAATTCTTTTTCATAAGTGTATAAAAATAAATCTGCAACAAGAGGCGCACAGTTAGTACCCATAGGGATTCCTACAACCTGCTTGTATAGATCCTCACAAAATCTAACATAAATATTGTCCAAGAGGAAGGAAAAGGCATTACACAGGTCACTACATGTCCATGATTTGTATGATTTGTAGTCTGTCGAGGAAAAGAAACCCAGATGTACAAATGTAAGTTTTTCGCTCTCGATGAAAACACCATTTAATGAGATTAGATAATCGATCATTAATTTTGTCATGAGGAAGTGTGGTGTATATATTAGAGAAGTCGTATGAAGAAATCGCATTGGCTTGGAAATTTCAAGATTTCGTTTTGTCAATCACATCCCCTGAATTCTTAATAGACCAAAATAAACTTACATCGTTCCTGTTTAGAACCGTTTCACAATATCTAGTTATGTGTTCTTTAATAGCAGTAAGTGCTGACGTCAGATTTCTAGACAAAATTGTAGTGGAGCAGTTGAGAGAATTAGCAATAAATCGAAATGTGTAAGGAGACTTGTGCAGTTTCGGTATGTAATATAGTGTTGGGAGATCCAATTTAGAAATAGAGATATTGAATGAAGACAGTTCACTGTTATGCTTGCTTAAAATGTTGGATGCACTTTCATTGCTTTTGATATATGTATTAGTAGACGAAAGTTCCGAAACCAAAGTTGACATGTAGTAACGTTTTCAAATGATAATGGTGTTGTTGGCTGCTTTATCAGCTGGTGCAAAGACATATTTTTCATGTAATTTACTTAGTTTGGATTTGAAATATCTTTCTGATTTGGAAAGTGGATTTTGAAAAAGATGAGGGTTTTTATGGAAGTTATCTATTCGAATATCCGTTATATCTAAAGTGAGGTTTTTCCAGTCATTCAGAGCATGCGGTTCGACTCCTTCTGATTTGCACCATCTTTTCGTATAATTATCTAAGGCTTCCGTAAGCACCTCACGGCATTTGACAAAATCTATCTTGGATGGGATTCTGTACTTGGGTCCTTTTTAAGGAGACCACGGAGCTGTCTGTCTTGGATAATTGAAAAGTCACCTGTAACAACATGACCAGCTGGTTTGTAGAGATATTTAGAAGTTGCACATTCTCAAGAAGCAGGACACGATTCAAGTATGTCAGGATCCGATGTAACTTTATTATAGTTAAAAACAAAATTTCGAATAGGTTTCTTGTACTTATAACAAATAAGAGGTGGTTCTAAGTTACAATATGAGCTTATAAGTCGGTTTAAAATATTAAGTGATATGGAAGTAGAGTTATCTCCCTGTAGTCGCAACCCAAATCTTAATAAGTGAGTGAAAAGCGAACAGAAAATCAAACTCAGAATGCAAAAACCACAATGAATGTACGCACAAAACCAGGCAAAATAAAAAAAAAAAACAACAAAACATCACAATAAATGGACGTACAAAACCAGGCAAAATACAAAACCACAAGCAATGGACGTACAAAACCAGGCAAAATACAAAACCACAATCAATGGACGTACAAAACCAGGCAAAATACAAAACCACGATCAATGGACGTACAAAATCAGGCAAAATACAAAACCACAATCAATGGACGTACAAAACCAGGCAAAATACAAAACCACAATCAATGGACGTACAAAACCAGGCAAAATACAAAACCACAATCAATGGACGTACAAAACCAGGCAAAATACAAAACCACAATCAATGGACGTACAAAACCAGGCAAAATACAAAACCACAATCAATGGACGTACAAAACCAGGCAAAATACAAAACCACAATCAATGGACGTACAAAACCAGGCAAAATACAAAACAATCAATGGACGTACAAAACCAGGCAAAATACAAAACCACAATCAATGGACGTATAAAACCAGGCAAAATACAAAACCACGATCAATGGACGTACAAAACCAGGCAAAATACAAAACAATCAATGGACGTACAAAACCAGGCAAAATACAAAACCACAATCAATGGACGTACAAAACCAGGCAAAATACAAAACCACAATCAATGGACGTACAAAACCACGCAAAATACAAAACCACAATCAATGGACGTACAAAACCACGCAAAATACAAAACCACAATCAATGGACGTACAAAACCACGCAAAATACAAAACCACAATCAATGGACGTACAAAACGACGCAAAATACAAAACCACAATCAATGGACGTACAAAACCAGGCAAAATACAAAACCACAATCAATGGACGTACAAAACCAGGCAAAATACAAAACCACAATCAATGGACGTACAAAACGACGCAAAATACAAAACCACAATCAATGGACGTACAAAACCAGGCAAAATACAAAACCACAATCAATGGACGTACAAAACCACGCAAAATACAAAACCACAATCAATGGACGTACAAAACCACGCAAAACACAAAACCAAACGTTACAAACAATCTGTTATGGGACAACAGTGAATTACCAATGGAGATGAAATTAGAAGTTCGGTGAGAGCAAGCATCTCATACTTGCAAGTAACATTCCATAATGTTTACCTTCCAAGTAAAAGTATGAACAGGTTAAGCAATGATAGACTGAACGAAAATCTTAGCCTTTTATAGTTACTTTAAAATTGGTATATAATAAATTGGTTAGACATTTTCTTGAATATTCAGTGATCATCCAGAATGATCAGTGACATTCTGGATTGTGATTGAATGGCTATCATCATCACCAAACAAGACTTACCTGATGTGTACACCAATATCTACATCGAGGCAATCACCGAATTTGACAAGTTCCCATGGAGCTGTTGCGACGGGCGTTGCATGCAATCAGGAGACGCTGACTCTACCAGGGCACCTGGTCTCACTTCGGAATTTAATTCATTCCGAGGTTCGCAACCTTTACTATGGAAAATCGAATGATTTTGCCTTGCCTTCCTGACTTTGAGGCTGAATAACTGATCGGCACTTCTTTCATGTTTACTTCAAGAAGGTAAAGAGTTGGAACACAAATAAACAAAATAAGTAGGATAAAAATTTCAATACGTCAAAATCACCAATCACCTTCTATACTGTGGATATGATCCTGGTGTCACCATATGGACATCTTACATGACACCTTATATACTGTGGATATGATCCTGGTGTCACCATATGGACACTATACATGACATCTTATATACTGTGGATATGATCCTGGTGTCACCATATAGACACTCTACATGACACCTTTTATACTGTGGATATGATCCTGGTGTCACCATATGGACACTCCACATGACAACTTATAAACTGTGGATATGATCCTGGTGTCACCAGGACGACACTCTACATGACACCTTGTATACTGTGGATATGATCCTGGTGTCACCATATGGACACTCTACATGACACCTTGTATACTGTGGATATGATCCTGGTGTCACCATATGGACACTCTACATGACACCTTTTATACTGTGGATATGATACTGGTGTCACTAGGACACTCCACATGACAACTTATAAACTGTGGATTTGATCCTGGTGTCACCAGGACGACACTCTACATGACACCTTATATACTATAGAAATGTTGGTCGAACTCCTCGATCGTTTTTTGTGAGCCCTGTTTTTTATATATATTTACATATTCGTCTGCATTATTTAGACCTCTGCGTTTTACAGTCTTGTTTGTGTAGTCATCTTAAAGTGAGAAGGCTTTTACACACATCAATTGTGAATTCTTCAAAACCACTGAGTAGTTGGACTAGTGGGAGGGTTGTGCGCACATAATCCAGATAACCACTGTTTGCTACTGGCAAGGCAGATGACATTCATAAGTAGTTTCGGTTTGCCATGGGACTCATTGGTCTTAGTGTGGTCTGCTTTGTTTGGAGGTTATGTTTGATGCTCATTTTGTGCTGGTCTGCTTCATGTTTTTGCATGGAGGTGTTTTGTTGTGAAGTTAAGGTCGGCAGATCTGTAAAACTAAGAATTTAATTTCTGTTGCCTTAAACTGAAATCATTCGTACAAAGATACCTCTTCAAATATCTTTACTTTATATTACATTTTACTCTGGAATTGTTCAGTAAGATGTCATCATGTATCTCTGGTGTGGTGTTATTGTCTCCGTCTGTTTGTCCACTTTTCTGGTCTAATGAGAGAACAATCTGCTGTTTTCCTCCCTATCTTTGCTTTCTTTTACATTTATTTTGTGATTTTGAATGCGATTTTTGGATTCTGTTTTGTTTTTGTTTTTGGACTGGTTTTTTTTCAAGAGAAGAATCTGTACACCTATTGAATATGGTTTTTGGATTCTGTTTTGTTTTTGTTTTTGGACTGTTTTTTTTTCAAGAGAAGAATCTGTACACCTATTGAATATGGTTTTTGGATTCTGTTTTGTTTTTGGACTGGTTTTTTTTTTCAAGAGAAGAATCTGTACACCTATTGAATAAGGTTTTTGGATTCTGTTTTGTTTTTGTTTTTGGACTGGTTTTTTTTTTTTCAAGAGAAGAATCTGTACACCTATTGAATAAGGTTTTTGGATTCTGTTTTGTTTTTGTTTTTGGACTGGTTTTTTTTTTCAAGAGAAGAATCTGTACACCTATTGAATAAGGTTTTTGGATTCTGTTTTGTTTTTGTTTTTGGACTGGTTTTATTTCAAGAGAAGAATCTGTACACCTATTGAATATGGTGTTTGGATTCTGCTTTGTTTTTGTTTTTGGACTGGTTTTATTTCAAGAGAAGAATCTGTACACCTATCGAATATGGTTTTTGGATTCTGTTTTGTTTTTGTTTTTGGACTGGTTTTTTTTTCCAAGAGAAGAATCTGTACACCTATTGAATATGGTTTTTGGATTCTGTTTTGTTTTTGTTTTTGGACTGGTTTTATTTAAAGAGAAGAATATGTACACCTATTGAATATGGTTTTTGGATTCTGTTTTGTTTTTGGACTGGTTTTATTTCAAGAGAAGAATCTGTACACCTATTGAATATGGTTTTTGGATTCTGTTTTGTTTTTGTTTTTGGACTGTTTTTTTTTTCAAGAGAAGAATCTGTACACCTATTGAATATGGTTTTTGGATTCTGTTTTGTTTTTGTTTTTGGACTGGTTTTTTTTTTCAAGAGAAGAATCTGTACACCTATTGAATATGGTTTTTGGATTCTGTTTTGTTTTTGTTTTTGGACTGGGTTTTTTTTTTCAAGAGAAGAATCTGTACACCTATTGAATATGGTTTTTGGATTCTGTTTTGTTTTTGTTTTTGGACTGGTTTTATTTAAAGAGAAGAATATGTACACCTATTGAATATGGTTTTTAGATTCTGTTTTGTTTTTGTTTTTGGACTGGTTTTATTTCAAGAGAAGAATCTGTACACCTATTGAATATGGTTTTTGGATTCTGTTTTGTTTTTGTTTTTTGACTGGTTTTATTTCAAGAGAAGAATCTGTACACCTATTGAATATGGTTTTTGGATTCTGTTTTGTTTTTGGACTGGTTTTTTTTTCAAGAGAAGAATCTGTACACCTATTGAATAAGGTTTTTGGAATCTGTTTTGTTTTTGTTTTTGGACTGGTTTTTTTCAAGAGAAGAATCTGTACACCTATTGAATATGGTTTTTGGATTCTGTTTTGTTTTTGTTTTTGGACTGGTTTTTTTTCAAGAGAAGAATCTGTACACCTATTGAATATGGTTTTTGGATTCTGTTTTGTTTTTGTTTTTGGACTGGTTATTTTTTCAAGAGAAGAAACTGTACACCTATTGAATATGGTTTTTGGATTCTGTTTTGTTTTTGGACTGGTTTTTTTTTTCTAGAGAAGAATCTGTACACCTATTGAATAAGGTTTTTGGATTCTGTTTTGTTTTTGTTTTTGGACTGGTTTTTTTTTTTCAAGAGAAGAATCTGTACACCTATTGAATATGGTTTTTGGATTCTGTTTTGTTTTTGTTTTTGGACTGGTTTTTTTTTTTTTAAGAGAAGAATCTGTACACCTATTGAATATGGTTTCTGGATTCTGTTTTGTTTTTGTTTTTGGACTGGTTTTTTTTTTCAAGAGAAGAATCTGTACACCTATTGAATATGGTTTTTGGATTCTGTTTTGTTTTTGTTTTTGGACTGGTTTTATTTCAAGAGAAGAATCTGTACACCTATTGAATATGGTTTTTGGATTCTGTTTTGTTTTTGTTTTTTGACTGGTTTTTTTTTCAAGAGAAGAATCTGTACACCTATTGAATATGGTTTCTGGATTCTGTTTTGTTTTTGTTTTTGGACTGGTTTTTTTTTCAAGAGAAGAATCTGTACAACTATTGAATATGGTTTCTGGATTCTGTTTTGTTTTTGTTTTTGGACTGGTTTTTTTTTCAAGAGAAGAATCTGTACACCTATTGAATATGGTTTCTGGATTCTGTTTTGTTTTTGTTTTTGGACTTGATTTTTTTTTCAAAAGAAGAATCTGTACATTTATTGAGTATGGTTTTTGGTTCTGTTTTGTTTTTGTTTTTGGACTGGTTTTTTTTCAAGAGAAGAATCTGTACACCTATTGAATATGGTTTTTGGATTCTGTTTTGTTTTTGTACTGGTTTTTTTTTTCAAGAGAAGAATCTGTACACCTATTGAATATGGTTTCTGGATTCTGTTTTGTTTTTGTTTTTGGACTGGTTTTTTTTCAAGAGAAGAATCTGTACATTTATTGAGTATGGTTTTTGGTTCTGTTTTGTGTTGGACTCATTCAATAATTTGCTATCCATTATAAATTACGTAAATGACACAGAGAAATATAAATAAACAACATTATAGTGTACATAATATTTATTATCACAATAAAATGGTATTCCTTCTCATTGATACAGACAATTTCAAAGGAATTTTTACCTTTCTCACACACACACACAACACTGCCCACATCCGTTCTATTTTTACGTTTATATAATATATGCTGTGACGTAACAAAAATGGCCAAATCAATTTAGTAGTCATGATATTGCTTGAGATAGTAATCTCTCTCTCTCTCTGATATGCATTAAAACATAACATACTCTAGATTTAGTGACGATATGAAACTAAGCGAATGAATCAAAAATATGGAAAATTATATACTGTATGTATAGTGAAGTATTAGAAATATGCAACCAAGTGCGAAAGATGTAATTTAGAAACTTCTGATATTTGATCGAAAATTTTAATCTATTAATTAATATAATCAAAATAAGGTTAAAAATCCAAATCAGATCAATCGTTTTGTTTTTAGTCTGTTGAAAAAACAAAAAAATGAATTACATGTATTTGAAAGAATTTGATAACAAAATATGATTTCACATTTCACGGTAGATTGAAAATAGTTCAAATGTACACATAATAATGGAGAAATTATTTCAGTTAGAAATAAGGATAAGAGGTTATCTTTGTGTTAATTTTTTTATGGTAATGTCTTCAAAGGTTTGTAGCAAAGATCTTTAAGGATAAAACAATTTTTTTAAACATTTATGTATCAGCTTTTCATAGGCATTCATTTAATATGAGACAAAATTAATGGTAAAGGAATTTGTTAAAGATTACAGCACTGACTAAGTTACAATGTATATGTATGTATGATCAAAATAAAGAATATGAAAGAAAAACTATCAAAATATACATAGAATAAATATGTGAGAAATGTATGTAATATCTTGAATAAAGAAATAATTTGCACAAGAAAATACTAGAAAACAAGATATATAGGAATTTTATTTCTTACAAAAAAAAAGAGAAGAAATTATGCACCAATTTACACATGATGACAAAAACACCCTGTAAAGAAGTTTGAGACAAAATAGGAGTCAATTAAAGTTCCAACAAATATTGAATTATTATGTTTTAGAACATGACCCTCTTGCTTATTTTTCGATAAATCATGTTATTCTTAACTGAAGTTTATTTAGGAATGAATGATATGAAAAATGAATGGGCAAAATTAGGCCTTCAGACAACTTTGAGAATGTATCCAAATCCCCTCCCCCCCCCCCCTTTTTTTTTCTTATGTCTGCTCATGTTGGTACCATGTCTTTATACAAAATATCTATTTTGACCAACTTCTTTCCCTCTTAGAAAATCATTTACCAAGGTTTCCTATTATTACCATATTATTCAAGTTGCCTCAAAATCAAATAAGTGAAGTCTAATATGCTGACAATATATTTGCAAATTTCCTCCGAGAAAAAAATTACTTTCGGTCTTTTCATTTCTTCATGCTTTGAGAGACTTAATAGTTATCTGATTTTCAGAATTGTCATGTCTGCTTCTCTTTTTGGTATAATAGGATTATGCATGCAATCATAGTAATTAGAACAAAAAATTTATTTAAAATACATGTAACAGTTGGAACCTTCCCGCCTTATTGCAAACAATACTTTTTCAGGTGAACTGTTTCTGCATCTATCAAAGCAAAACTGTATATTTCAATATCCATTCTGTGAAGAAATACAAACTCCTTATGTGTAAGATTATTTGAAGTACAGATGAATGGAACAAAAACGGCAACTGAGCAACAGAATATATTGAGTAACTTAGGAAACTTCGAAAAAGGTAAATGATTTCAAAGGAAAGATTCGAAAAGTAAACATGCAAAATAAAGCAATCTGTCGAAAATTCGCAGTTGATATGACATCTTGAAATGAAAAAGAAATTATGTCTGAAGTGTCAGTAATAAAGAAAAATATCTAATAGCACTGAAATTTACGAACGAAACAAAATATAATAAAGATACTAAATGTGCATTTCTTTTCAGATGAATTTCTTACAAAAGAATGAAAATTTTAGCACCATTTATAAAATAGCTTGATATGGAACAAAGATTTTACAGGCTCACAACAGTTATACATCTAAAGATATTTTCTTAGAACGTAGACAAAAAGTTTCTACCGACATTCTGTAACTTACAACCAAAACAAAAGTTATATTTGTTCACAACTACATGTATATGACTATAAAATGAAATACATAATTTTTTTTTACACTGGTAATTAGGGGAGATTGTTGTATCCTTAATTTCTTTGTCAAGGGAAAAGACACATATCCATACAGCATATCAACAACTGATAGTTTTTAAAGAAATTTGAAAAAAATTCATTATGTCATTTTTGAAAATACTCTCTTATGCCTGATGTAATACAACTGACCTAGTTACCTTAAAATTTTAAAGACTATTTAAAAAAATGAAAAAAAATGGACAAAGAGTAAATATCTATGTCTATCAAAGAATATATGTATCTAGATGAAATTGTATTAAAAATTGCAGATATACAAAAACTAAGGAAAAACGTAAGAAATTCACGAAATCTATGAAATATCATGTAACAGTTGTAGAAACTGAATGAAACCTTCCCCCAATGAACTTTAGTTTTGAATTATTCACAAGCAAACTTGGCCATTGATCTTGTGTTTCTTTGAAACTTCATGACATGAATTCATTCATTTTTTCAAAACAAAATGACTTGAAAATGTAAATAAAAATAAAAATGCATTAACAATATATAAATCTTAATCAACAAACTCAACTAATGAAAATTGTACAACCATTTCAAAATATACATATATCCAATAGTGATGGCCTGAACTTATCAAATGTAGTCCATGCATGATGAAGATATGAAAAATTAAGTACATGCACATGTATATGAAATATCTAAATATATTGTTAAGACAGAAAGAACTTGCGATATGAATGTTTCTGAATTCATGACAAAAGATTTTTCTGCTAAATAAAGGACAATTTTGGGGGTAAAATATGTAAATTTAGAAAAGTTTCTGTGTTAAATGTGAAATTACTACTAAATATATCAATAAATCCTTACTAATTAAATAGGAAGGTACTTGTATATTGTCTTATAAACATTATAACCCTTCATGGCTTTTAGTTTTATGGAATACAAAAATGGGGATGAAAATCTGACGAAACAGAAACTTTGACCATTTTATCTAAAATAATGAAAATTTTGTGCCCAATGATATTACATGAAAGATGTTTTAATAATTTGATGAGGGTAATCTCAAATACTTTTTTGTTCAATTAGAAATCTACATGTATATTAAAGTAGAAAATGTACATTAAAATAATTTCTTAAGTCTTGGCCATGTTTCTGTAGACAGTATAGAATAGGCAGTTCAGACCATAAGAAACAATTTGCACAAACCGTAAATTATGGAATTTTTGTTTCAAGTTGCATAATCGCTTATACTTAACACAAATAAACGGTACTTTGAATTTTATCACCTGCATCATAAACATTCACTAACCAAATCAGGACAAAATTGTATATTTATGAATTAATTATAAAACATTCACGTGTATGTATGATTTACGAAAATGCATAATGAAACATCCTACGTTTCCATTGCCGTCATCGAATTATGATAAATACGTAATACGTACAAGATATACATCTATTCATATATGTAAACAAGGAATTTCTATTATAGTATATGTAAATATATTCAACACGTAAAATAAATATCAAGGACATAACTTTTGCACTGTTCCATACAAAGTTACCTCTTAAATATAAAATATGTACTTGATTGTATACATTTCCAACCAATCGTCTAGAAATACATTATATTTGTACAAAATTAATTTTGGATTACATAATCTTTATGGATATAGAATGAGAACATTTACATGTTTATCATTGTTTGCTTTTGAATAATTGGTCTAAATGATAAATATATCTACATTTTACATGAATTTAAAACATTTCTTACAGAAATTAAAAAAAAATTCAAATCATTTTCATATATTTTACAGAAATTTATCATGTTTTCTTTTAGGGAAATTTCACTACGTTACAAAAACTTAATATGTTTTATCAAAATTAAACATTTTACACCAGATTTCATATACTGAATCAAAATTTCAAAACTTTTACACAAATTTTATATTTTACCACATCTTACATATTACAAATGACTTGAACCTTAATTCAAGTCTTGGCAGTGCACAGCTTGTGACCTTAAAAATATCATTTCATACTTGAAAAAACCCTCTTATTTCTTACTTCATTGGCCGTCAGCGTGTAAACCTAGTAAAAGGAAGTATTCTTGACAAGCACCATTTGTATTTTTATGTCCGTATTCCGACATTTAGTACGTGGTACAGCACTATATCTTATTAAGGCTTAATTTAGACGGTATTCTCGTTTTCCGTTTACAATTATGGGCAACATAATGAATTTTGCACATGCCATGATTTTCATAATAATAATGCAGAATTCTGAGATACATCTTCAATAATGACTCACAAACTATTTTTCATCCAAACATCACAACTCATACATGTATATTGCAGCATCACCGATTTTCCGTTTTAACGACAGAATACCGTGTCACATGATCTGTTACTAATATTCAGATCGACCACATACTTGTTTTGTTTTAAGAACTTCACTCTAAGTTTCATTTCTTTTTCGCTTGCTTCTTTTGTTCTTTTTCTTTCGCCTTTTTCTCTTTTTCCTGCATTTTCTTCTCTTTTTCCATTGTCTGTTTAATGTCCTTAATTTTCTTTTTCATCAATTCTCTGTCTTTACTATTTGCAACACCCATTGTCTGAAATAAGAAGAACAATTCCGTGCTTAAGATTCCTAATGAAAACTGAGAACATACTATATTTGTCCAAAGGCAAGCTGTTTGGGAATAGATTGGTATATCTAAATCAAAGCGTTCAAGCTGAAAACACAGTATCAATTCATGCAAATATCCCAAAATTGAGAGAAATCCTATTCAATGGTAATCTCTTTAATGATGAAGTTATCTCAAGGATATATACATGTATATAAAGATATTATAAAGTATTCAGAATGTACCTTACCCGTAATTTGGTCCCATCTAGCTGCAGTAGTGCCGATCCTGTGATATTTTTATCTTCAAAGAGAGGAATATATTTGTCGAGTTCTAGACCCATCAACCAATGGCAGACGTTGTCTATCGTCCAATCAGATATCGACGCTGACTGTATCTGGTTCATCACACGCTTACTCCTGTAATAGATCGTATATTCATTAAGTCTCATATTTTTTATTTAAAGCTTCCTCGTTAGACGAGACATTCAAAACTGAATTTTACAAAATTTGCTTAGTCTGACATTGTTTTCAGGAGCAGTCACCTGCCGATTTTGTCACCACCTACTTTGCGAAAAGTCGCTGCCTTCTTCGTACTGCAAATGCAATTAATAAATCTAGAATTTTCACACTCTACTTCTTTATGAATCACCCACTACATAAAAAAGTTATTCAGAACCTTGATCTTTATGTACTTCTTTTATATAAATAAAGTATTTATCAAATGATATGTTACCAATGTAAGGAATAGAAAATATGCCGTTTTTACCTCCATAGCAGGGGTCCCTGATATATTGAACGTAAACATGGTTTTCTTGCCGTCTTCATCATCGTATTCCTGTACCATGTACGATGACGACACATCACTCGCCAAACTAACACCTGTAGTAAAAATACAGGTATAAACTAACGTCAAAAATCTAAAGTTACAAATACATGTAAAACAGTTTACTGTAAATTGGTTTTTATTTGTCAGATACCAATTTTCGTTATTTTCGTCAGTGCCTTCTTTGACGAAATTACGTACCGACGAATATAAATATTCCTGACAAAAAATAAATTGTAGTAAGGAAAAATTGAATCAGTCTCTTGTTAAACTTGAAAATGAACCGGGAGCACTGCGGAATTTTAAGTTTAAGAGTTTTAAGACATTGTTAGATAGTGTTATTACGACACGCAAATGTCAAATCAATGAAAACTGAATATGAAGACAAGGTCGCATACCTACTTCTAATTACTAAATAATATGTTTTCATAGCAAGGTAGGTGATATACATGTCTAATTGTATGTTTACCGATAACTGTTAAACAAACAATTAATGAAAACAAACACATACGACGGATTTGACTGTTTGACGGCGGATCTAAATGTTAAGTTGGCATTTGAGCAGACGAATTTACATTTTAGGGACCCTTGGATGACGAATTTACGTACTGACGAAATGGTCATTTTAAACGAATTGACGAAAATTGGTACTGACGAAAATAAAGCAATTTACAGTAAACTATCTACACATTGTCAGACAACAGATGTAGAATTTCAAACAGAAATCAGACAGCAGATGTAGAATTTCAAAGAAGGGAGGAGATCTCCAACAAGATCCCGTTGCAGCATCAACAGTAAAACACCAAAACACCCGATGCAAAAACACAAAAGACGAGTACAGCACGAGACGGAAAAGAGACACACGACATGTAAACATCAAACACAAAAGACTACACATAAACCGACGAGGCCAATGGGTAACCGGTGCCGACTTTGGACGGCCATCTGTCACGCAAGTAGCAAATGGTGTGATTATCCTGGATTACGTGCGCACAACCCTCTCACTTCTCCAATTACCCAGAGGTCTCGAAGAACGTACAATTGTGGTGTAAAACAGCCTCCTCACTGTAAGATGACATCACACAAAGACATGTTTGCTACCACATTTCTGAACATCTTACAGCTACTTTTTCTCCTTGCAGAGAAATTCTCTATGCAGAGAATTTAATCTTCTTTGCCAATAGAAGGCTTAATTTCTTTTGTTTTCAAAATATTTTCTTAAAAATTCATCTTAGATAGCCAAATCTCTTAATTGTTGAAAAGACGATTTTGCATGGAGCGGTTTTTGTCCCACGCATCATTTGACTCATTTTGAAAATTCCCTGCTTTGAGTGTGTTTTTGGATAGCTATTGACATGCACATACAACGGCAACCAAAATACTGGATTATTCAGTCTATGCCAAAACGGACGGCCTTTTGGCGAGTATGATACAAATAAGTTCTTATATTTTTCTATCTCGCTCCATTTTCTGTATGTAAAAGAGTATGTGAAATGATAAAACATCTTAGCAACATCCCTGCAATGCTATTTTGAACATACACTTTATTTGGATATGCTACTGAATCGACTCTACAGGAATTTTGGAGCCGCGCACTCTCTGTAAAGTAAATGCAGAAATTTAATTTCTAAAAATAACGTAAGAGGGCACTAGTGAAATTAATTTGGACTAAGCTGGAAGCATCACTGATGAGAATAAAGTATTCGAAACACGTGTCTGGTGCATGAAAATTGGTTTGAATTTTTCTTCAAGAAGGTATATAGAGTTGGAATCCTTCCGCATTATTATAAATACAAACAACAACAAGAAGAGTCTGTTGATAATGACATTCGCGTTGTAAAAGGTGAGCACGCACCGCTCAGACATCCGCTAGAGAAAGGATAGGGTGGTGGTTTAACTTCGTTCGATTTTCATATACTATACTCTATATGTGTGAATTTGACCTACTCATTGGACCTATCCATCCTATCAAGGACTCATCTGTTTATAAGTCCATGATCATATACGATGGGTCTATATAGCGTTTGGATATTTTTTGCTGGCTAGTAGATTTCGGCACTCAACTAGCCCGACTGGCTAGTGGTCAAAACAGTTTTCATGAACCGGTAACTCAACAGAAACATGTCTACATTTTGTGTAGGAATTTGACCGTCATTTGGCGCGAAGATATTGACGTCACAATGGGGTTTACATCCACAAACGTCAGTTTGTTCAGGAAATTAGTGCAACTACAACTACCAAAGTAGTTTCGGCAAGTATTTCCGGAAGTGGGCGTGTCCAATTAAGTAAACCAATTTATGGAGGTATAATATGCTTCCAATGACCAATCAAAATCCTTGATATGAGTTAAAATTAAACTAGAACTGCCCTATAGTTGACGAATTATACCCCCTGTGAGACTTTTTTTTTATAAATTGGACCATTTATGATGCAATGTGAAAAGCCTACCATTTATAGTATGCAACAAATCTGCTTTCAAATCTTAACTTAAACTGCAACATAAGTCCAAAGTAAAGGTTAAGGTCAGAAGGTCAAAAGTCATGATACCATGCTGTAGTTCTCTTTGTAGTGAATGTTTGTATGAAATATTAAAGACCTACCATTTATAGTATTAAAGAAATCTGCTGTCAGAATTTCTAAAGGTGTCCTAATTTTAACATAAGCCTAAAGTCAATGTCAAGGTCAAAAGGTTGAAAGCCATGATATCAAAATGTAGTACTCTTAATGGTGAATTTGTGTATGAAATATGAAAGGCCTACCATTAATAAGAGAAATCTGCTTTCAAAGCTTCTTAACATAAAATGTTGTATAGGGTCAAGGTCAAGGTCACAAGGTCACACGGTCAAAAGTCATGGTACCAAAATGTAGTACTCTTAATGGTGAATGTGTGTATGAAATATGAAAGGCCTACCATTAATAGTATAAAAAAATCTGCTTTCAAACTTCTTAACATCAAATGTTATATAGGGCGAAGGTTAAGGTCACAGGGTCAAAAGTCATGGTACCAAAATGTAGTACTCTTTATGGTGAATATGTGTATGAAATGTGAATCATGGTACAATAGACATGTATATCAAGTATAAGTTAGAGCCATTTATGTGGGGTGACAATAGGACAGACATACACTGAACATAGTGATCCCTATTCGTCACCCCTGGCAATGTAAGGAAAAATTACATACGATTGGAGGTTGTGGAGTCATGTGACCAAATAGCACTGGAAGCTCCATCAGGTTTAGAAGCTGAAACAAAAATAATCATTAAATTTGTTAAATTTGTTTTGTATATTAATTTGAGGGGTCATTTGATGATAAATCCATTTCAAAAAGATTCATGTACATATAAATCCTATTTGACAGAACTAATTCATGAGCTGCTTGATGGATCTAGCTAAATTCAAAAATAGAAATAGCAGCTAAAACTTGGGATAAGCAGCCAGTGTCACTGTGTGTTAGCTATCTAAGTGACATACATGTATAACGACATCTCGGACATATAATTATTGTTAGTTCTTTCTTAGACATAAAGTAAAAGTTTGTCTTGAATTATTTTTTCTTTGTAAAATATCAAATCCTAAAGTATTATACAACAAATTGAAATTCTTAGGAGCTGTAAGGATAAATTAAGGCTCCTTTTAGCCCTGAAATTAGTGGATTATTTTATTATGCAATGATTAATGTATAAGAATATTCCTTCTCCTTATAGGAACATTTGTATATGATTTAAAAAATAAACCATAAACCGCTAAAGGCGGTAAGGCTGGATTGCGAAGTGTTTGTATTAGATGACGTATAAACTTTTGCACAGACAGAAAGGTCAAAGGTTATTAATACTATTGCGCAATGAAAAAAAACTTTGGTCATAAGGGATCTATATGTAAAATATCTAAGCCCTACCCCTTATAGTTCGAAAGTCCCTACCAAAAGTCCCTACCACTTATAGTTCAAAAGTAGGTTAACGGTCAATATCAAGGTCATTTGATCAAAAGTCATGATATCAAATGAAAGGTCTGGTCATTAGATTCTGCATGTGAAATTTCAAAGCCATAGCCTCTATAGTTCATGAGATATAGCCCAGATTTATTATTTTCAAAAGTAGGTCAATCTCAAAGGTCAAGGTCACGAGGTCGAAACCTATTTTGGTATCCATGGTGAGGTCTTGTGACAAGGAATACATATGTGAAATATAAAAGCCTTATCATTTTCCATTATATGGCCAAGGTTAAAGTTTTTCAAAAGTAGTAGGTCAAACTCAAAGATCAAGGTCACAAGGTAAAAAATTGTGTATCCATGGAGAGGTCTTGTCACAAGAAATACACAAGTGAAATATGAAAGCCCTATCACTTACCATTCAGAAGCTTCGACCAAGGTAATATTTTTTTCCACAGTAGGTCAAACTCCAAGGTCAAGGTCACTAGGTCAAATTTTGTTGCTGTTTGATTCATCTTATCATGGTCTATCGCCATGTCAAGTTTCAAGTTGCTCCTCCAAACAGTTTTCTCTCAGCGGACTTTAACGCAATGTTGACGCATTGACGGACGGACAGAAGGACTTTGTCATTTTGCTTCGCAATCCAGCAAAAAAGTTGTAAGATTTCATAACAATTTCTTTAGTTTAAGTTTCCGACATGGGTGTTGTGGACAGTAAATCATTTTACATGTACATGTATATATAATAACCTACTGATGAATTTCCAGAATACCCAATGGAACCTATACGTCACTCATTGATAACTGGCTTGCATGCGTTGGCTCTGTCATTAAATTTGCGATTCCATCATTATGTTTGGACCATGCAGCATTGCTTGTTGTTGCTTTTGCATGTACCAATTTAACCACACCATGGATACCTTGCCGTCAGTGTAGACACATTACCAATCGATTCTTCACAAATTCTTGATAGTTTCTTGCATATTATCGAGGTGGAGTTGTAAAACATCTTAGTTATACTGCTGAAAATTCGTTGTACAATGTTTTGAAACCGAAACTAGACCTAGAACATTCCGAATCCGACAAAAACATGGGGCTAACAATCATAAAAAAGAAAAAATATGAAATAAAGCTAATTAATCTTATTACCAGCATAATGAAATAACACAAAGCTGTTGAAGGGTGAGGATATACATATACATGCAAGCGCATATCAAGGGGGGGGGGACGAAGCATAGCTAAATAAAAATTTCATAAGATTAAGTCCCAATTCCCTTTTTGTTGTATTTGAAAAATATATCATGAATTTGTGTGAGAAATCATTCATTTTGATAATATTTTGACGTCAGCATTTCAAAATTGTCTCTGCGAGCCTCTGAAAAAGACATGAATAGTGGATTTCATTCCAATTCTCGGAAAAAAAATTTCGCTGGCTCGCTCGCCATTTGTTGTATTTACCATTACATATTACTTCTGAATATCAGTAATGAAGGACATGTTCTATGATGTCAAAATTCAAGATTTTAAGCTTTATACTCGCCATTGCCCTCCAGTTACCTGTTTTATTAATAATTTGAAACAGAACTAACAAATTACTTTTCTTATTTTCTTGCGTTTGTGGTTTTTGTTTGTTTGTTTGTTTGGTTTTTTACCTGTCGTGTGTGTGGATTTGAGTTTGAATTTATCTAATGATATGCACAATTTTAAGCGTTTCGGTGAGTTCAAGATACTGTGTAAAATATTCATGCCTCATGTCAGCTTATTGGAAATACTGTCATGAAAGAACATGGAACAGCTAAGTAAAACTAGACATGTATGTAATGTTGGCAATATTGAGGGGTTTTTCCTATTTCCTGTATCATTTTGAAGAAGGGGGTAGGGTAGCAAAATGTACCGAAACTTTTTCCCAATCCAAAACACGTACGTACTCCCTCTTTTTTTCATAAAAACATGCAATTTTTTTTTAAATTTCATGAGTATTATTTTTTCCATGATTTAACATAAGGCCAAGTGCTTGTGGAATATAAAGTTAAGAAAAAAGTGTGATTCTTTTAATTTCTAGATCTCAGGAGAAAGCCTTCTTTAGTAGCAATAACCTGTACAATATTATCCCCAACTTGTGCATACTAGGCCGCGGTTCATAACGATCTTTCCTGACTGGACTGCGACCTATGCCGACTGGACTCCAACCTTTGCCGACTTTACTCCGACCTATTCCGACTTAACGTCCACCTAAGCTCTGAGGTTTATTTTCAATCTCAATGAAGTAGCTTGTTTCAGGTTAATTTAGCGGGAACTGGCACAGATTATTGGCTTTTTCATGACGTCACGGCAAAGCTGATTTTCTTATACTCGAGCGCGTCGAGTTTCAGTACTATGACGTCATTTAGTATGACGTCATTTGGACTCAGTGGCCTCACTGGCCTCACCTTTTACTGGCGGCGCCTACAGTAATACTAGATTATACAAACTGAGGCCAAATTGAGTCATCGCTCACGGCTAACCTGCTGAATTATTGCCAAAACGAAGACACTGGACAGAAATTCTATAATCTTTGGAGTTTTGAAGGGGATACTAGTTTGTATTATCTTTGATTTAGTAGAAGTATATGAATGCGTCAGCATAGGGATATACGTCGCTATCGCGTTGATGCAAATACGTCGCCATTTTTACATGACGTTTTCTTCGCTGTTTTAAAATTCTGATTTGTTCTTATCGGGCAATAATTTTCCAACACTGAAATAACGGTACGGTATGAGTCAATGAGATTACCCATTTTACTCATTTTATCCCATATTTATTTCTACCAGTACGAGTGCCAGACTCAGTGAAGTTTTTGTCGTGTGAATAGAGCAGTCTCGCAGTCGATTTTTATCTTTTTTGAATTGACATTTTTATCTACAGTCATTATTTTCGAGATCTAGAGGTAAAGTTATTTGGATATTTTCCATCTATCTGTGAGATTGATTTTTGCGAATCACTGTGACCTATTTTCAAAGGGAACTATTGTCATATCGGATTGTTCCGCGTCCACCATCTTCCGTCGAATTTTCTTATTTTGGAGGATTTTGATGAAAATGCGTGCATGATTGTTTAGAATTACAATTTGTGCAAATTGAGTTAACGATTACAAGTAAAATTTCCAGATAACAAGTCAGATAACATATTATAAAAAGGTGAAAATAACATAAGATAAACGACGTGGTTACACAGAAAAAAAATACATGACATTGTTGGGAATAAGGACATATGATTTCATAAGATATGATAGGGTATGAAATTGAACAAGGAAATTGTTAAATTGTTCGCAACCGTTCCAATGGAAATTCTAATGATTTTGCCTTGCCTTCTCGACTTTGAGACTGAATAACTGATAGGTACTTCTTTGATGTTTATATTAAATTGGCATACAGTATCCTGGGTAATAGAGTCGTTTGAAACGAAAATATTCTCAGGAATCATATTTTGATGGAAACAATGCAAAAATGATAAATAATAAAATATATATTCAGGTAAGCCGTAAACTCAATCGGAATAGTGGGAGGGTTGTGCGCACGTAATCCAGGATAACCACCCCTTCTGCTATTTGCGTGGCAGATGGCCGTCCTAAGTCGGCATCGGTTGCCCATTGGTCTCGTTGATTTATGTGTGGTCTTTTATGGTTAATGTTTCTATGGTGTGAGTTGGTGTTCCTTGTCCCTTTTGTGTCTCTTTCTGTGGGTGTCTGTTCTGTGTTTTTTGCATTGGGTGTTTTGGGGTTTTGCTTTGGGTGCTGCAACCTAGTGTTGTTTGAGATCCCCTCCTTTCTCAAATTGAAATGAAGCTGCCTTGTACATGTGTTGGTCTATTTTGTCTGTTTTTCTCCGATTACATTTTTTGTTGCCATCTTACGGGTATGTTTACATGTTGTGTCGTCGATGTGACATGGTCTTGTAAAGCGACCATTTTTATGCGATTTTTGCGGAACCTTTAGCAATCGCAGGCATCACAAGACCCGAGATGTGTAACATGCTTACATGTACGCCCCAATAATGTATATAAATTGAGTGAATTCCACCATCCAGCCATCCTTGTCTTAGCAAAGTGTTCACGAGACTCTGAAACTTTTGTGCTATGCATTTAACTTGCCTTCTGAAAATATTTTTGTTGATATTTTCTTTCCTATTCACCAGGTTTTTTAATAAGTCGTTCGTGCCATCTCATAATTCACCGACGTTGCAAAAGTCAAGATTTGAAAGATGTAACTGGATTCAATGTTTAGATGTAAATGGATTTTGCATAATGACTGTTTCATCCTTTGGTGAAAGCTCAATACTCTGTGTTCGTAACAAAAAAAACTGATACAAAAGGCCTCAGAATAATAATTATTTACATGTACATCCCTTGACGAAGATGAATACGAGATATGTAAATCTCGCCTTCAGTGCCTTCTGACATTAGATTTTCAAAATAAATAACATCCTCAGAGATGTCGAACATCAACAAAAATCTTTGCAATGCAAATATCCAGCGATGAAAGAGAAATTAAAGTTAAGCATCTTCAACAAGACTACAATTCAAATATCTCAGCAGCCCATTCAGACAGTTTGGATGTCAAGATTGGTTCTTGCAACTCGGGGAATTACTGGACAACCAATCGCAGCTAGCTAGTCGCTATTTCTATTCTAATATGTTTCTAAAGACGGTAATGGTCGGAGTTTAGCGGATTGGTCGTTGGAGATTTTACACCAGGCGGGTTCTATAGTACATATAGGAAGTAAATCTCATGTTAGAATTAGAATTTTTGTCTTGTTTTGTATACGCCTCGTTTTACATTTTTCGGAAATATCTAGCCACAACGCAAGACAAACAAAAACAAAAAAAAAAAGAAAGAAAATAAAAAGAAAACAGGCTGAAATTTACAATCACAAATGTCACTTGGTGCATCTTTACCTCAAATTGACCTGGACCCTGAATGACATTATAAACACTGTGGATATGATCCTGGTGTCATCATATGGACACTCTACATGACACCTTCTATACTGTGGATATGATCCTGGTGTCACCATATAGACACTCTACATGAAACCATATATACTGTGGATATGATCCTGGTGTCACCATATGGACACTCTACATGACACCTTATATACTGTGGCTATTATCCTGGTGTCTCCATATGGACTCTCTACATGACACCTTGTATACTGTGGATATGATCCTTGTGTCACCATATGGACACTCTACATGACACCTTATATACTGTGGATATTATCCTGGTGTCTCCATATGGACTCTCTACCTGACACCTTATATACTGTGGATATTATCCTGGTGTCTCCATATTGACACTCTACATGACACCATATATACTATGGATATTATCCTGGTGTCACCATATGGACACTCTATATGACACCTTATATACTGTGGATATGATCATGGTGTCACCAGGAGGACACTCTACAAGATCCCTTATATACTGTGGATATGACCCTGGTGTAACCATGTGGACACTCTACATGACACCTTATATACTGTGGATATTATCCTGGTGTCTCCATATGGACACTCTACATGACACCATATATACTATGGATATTATCCTGGTGTCACCATATGGACACTCTACATGACACCTTATATACTGTGGATATGATCATGGTGTCACCAGGAGGACACTCTACAAGATCCCTTATATACTGTGGATATGACCCTGGTGTCACCATATGGACACTCCTCATGACACTGTATATACTGTGGATGGTGTCACCAAAAGGATACTCTAAATGACACCTTATATACTGTGGATATGATCTTGTTGTCACCAGGAGGACACTCTACAAGATCCCTTATATATTGTGGATATGATCCTGGTGTCACCATATGGACAATCTACATGACACCTAATATACTGTAGAAATGTTGGTCGGACTCCTCGATCGTTTCTTGTAAGCCCTGTTTTTTATATATATATTTACATATTCATCTGCATTATTTAGACCTCTGCATTTTACAGTCTTGTTTGTGTAGTCATCTTCAAGTGAGAAGGCTTTTACACACAATTGTGCATTCTTCCATATGCAACTGGGTAGTTGGAGAAGTTGGAGGGTTGTGCACACATAATCCAGATAACCACTGTTTGCTACTGGCAAGGCAGAGGACAACCATAAGTAGTTACTGATTGCCCATGGGTCTCGTTGGTCTTAGTGTGGTCCGTTATGTTTGGATGTTATGTTTGACGTTCCTTTTGTGTCTCTTTTTGTGCTGGTCTGCTTTATGTTTTTGCATGGAGGCGTTTAAATATTTTGAGGTGGATACTGAACCCTGGTCTTTTTGGAGATTCTCTCCTTTGAAACAATGCATATGTTTTATGCTCCCTGTAAATCACCGATTAAACTGATATCATCCGTACAAAGATACCTCTTCAAATATCTTACTTTATATTACATTTGACTCTGGAATTGTTCTCTAAGATAGTGCTATCCATCATGTATCTCTGGTGTGGTTTTATTGTCTCCGTCTGTTTGTCCACTTTTCTGGAAATAAATAACAAAGTAGGCCGTTCCGAACTCAACGCCACGTTGACAATCCTTTCAGAGGTTACGGTATTAGCGGCCTATTTTGTATGATAGGCGAAGTTGCTGTAAGGACTGTACTGACTTTGTGCTTACCATCTGCTTCCTACTGGGTGTCCGCGGATCAATAAATAAAAATGCTATCACATTCGAATGGAGTTACGATGAATGTATCCCAAATAAGGCTCAACGTATCTAAGAATACGTTTTTGGAGTAATTACTGGACAAAGCCTGCTTCAGTTTACTGAAATCGTCATGAATTTAAAATTATTTCGCCTATCGCATCCTTTTTATTGTAGATTAAAAGGTCATAGAGCTCGAACCATCTGATTGAGAAATGACAGAGAAACAACGAGTATGTGTGATCGGTGTAGTTCATGTGTAAGTGTTTTAAATGGATTTCCCTGACAAATTGGACATTGTCCTCGTTGGTTTTGATGAAGTCTTATGTGTCTGGTTTTTGTACATGTATGTCGTATTTGATGTTCCTTGTTCCCTTTGGGTCTTTTACTTTGTGTGTCTTCTCTGTGTTTTCACTAACGGTGGTCCGATGTTTTGCTGTGGGTACTGCTAGTCTTGTTGGAGATCTCCTCCTGTGTTTTGTTGTGTATATTTCTTGTTTTAGGTACATGTATTCAGCTCTGGCATCTGTAGCGCCCCGACGGCAACCGTCATGGGAGAGATAATGACGATTCTGTTCTCTGCTATGTTATATGTGAATTTGTCGACCATAGGTGCAACTACACCTCTTATAACATATCGAATCGTTGCTCTCATTTTTCAAAATAACATATATATATATATATATATAGGAACAACCAAAATGGCAGCAATGACATCAAATAAAAAAGCTATCTTGCAGATGTTTTATTGATTTGGATCTGAAGACAGATACAAAAGCTAAATTCCAGTTTCGGTTCTGATCCAGTCCCGGAAGGATGATATCCTCGTGTAGACGCTTGGGTACCTCGTGTCGCATTGGTAGTGTCCCCAAGATGTGGCACCGACTAGAGTTCCACCACACACTAACGGTCCACCACTGTCACCCTTTTAAGATAATAGATATCACATTAAGATGAGTATTTCATTAAACTTAAAGAAAGGAGGGGATACAACAGATAATTTGTTTGAGTATATATTTATTTGCCGACCTCAGATGATATTATAAGGAATATGTCTCTCATGACATAGCTCTGCTTTTAGCTGACTCTTTCACATACATTTATGTCATGAGTGAGGAAAATTAATATCCATTATAATTATTTATTATAATTTTTTATTATAATTATATACTTACACTACATGCAGATGCTCCAGAATTTTCTATACAAACATGCGAGCTTATAATGTTACTTCCCCAAGTATTCTTACAGGCACTGTTCGTCATGACCTTCATATCGACTTTCTGTAAAGTGCTAGGGCTACCTGAGAAACAAATTGGCTCACATTCATATCTATACAATATACACAAAGAATGATTTGCTTAGATACTAATAGAGGCACTGTAATATTGCCCATTTAGCTAAGAATACACTTGTTGCCTTGTAGTAAAATTCTCTGATCATGCTATGGCAGATGGCCGTCCTAAGTCGGCACCGGTTGCCCATTGGTCTCGTTGATTTATGTGTAGTCTTTTATGTTTCATGTTTCTATGTTGTGAGTTGGTGTTCCTTGTCCCTTTTGCGTCTCTTTCTGTGGGTATCTGTTCTGTGTTTTTTGCATGGGTGTTTTGGGATTTTGCTGTGGGTGCTGCAACCTAGTGTTGTTGGAGATCCCCTCCTTTCTCTTCTGTCATGTTCTGTACTATTAGAAGAGTAATTAACATTCAATTATTTTCTTCAAAGAATAGAGGACATCCCTCCAAAATTCGCGTTTTGAGTGCAAGAGTGTTCTGTCTGCCATTCTCCTGTTTTCGAGAAAATCTGTGACATCAATTATTTTAAGAATTAAACGAATTTGAGGGAATGGAAGGCAGTGCAACATCACCCCCACCCCCACCATCACCAAAGTTCCACCCAATCCGTATCTTTTCTCTTTCACTTTCCCCGTCTGTTTAACCAATATCGAATTTTTCCTTTTTATTCTCTACCTTTTCCGATGTTAAATCTTGAGGATAGAGCCCATATATTCCTGGCAGCTATCTGTTTAGAATAACCTCCCTCCCTCTTTCCCCTCAAAGGAAATCCAAAGAAATAAATAAAATCTGATAAATTTTAACGACATTCAACATAAGCATGCAGGATGAATGTTTTTTAATGACTTAATAATACTCTCAGTTTTCCTTAACTTTTCTTTATGTTAAACGTCTTTAAATTCAATAGCATCCAAATATTCATTCTGTTTACCAAATTATTAAATCACTACCTTCTATATTATGGGTTTTTCATGCCCGGCAAGACCTAAATATTTGTTAAAGGGCATCTATGTGTTTAGCAATAAAAAAAATTCAATAGCATCATTTAAGACCAGATAAATTTACAGCATGGACAAGACATGCATGTTTCGGGTACTTAACCCTCGTCAGTGATCCTCAAACTATACAATGTAATATGGCCAAAAAGCGTGAAATTATTATGTCCAAAAATGTACCGAAAGATGTAGCAGAATGGGTGTGATATGATGCTTCAGGACCCACGTTTTAGAAATTTCAAGACATTTTGTACAGACAAATTTCAAATGCGTTGAAGGGACAGACGATCAACCGAAGTTGATCAAACTTGGCTACATGTGCCCTCGGGGACTCTTGGTCCACCAGCAGTGACACTCACCAAGTAGTTCAAATGTTAAACGTCTTTAAATTCAATAGCATCATTTTAGAGAAGATACATCTACAGCATAGACCAGATATGCACGTTTCGGGGACTTAACCCTCGTCAGTTATCCTCAAACTAAACAATATAATATTGCCAAAAAGCGTGAAATTATTATGTCAAAAATGTATATTCAATATCACATATTTTATTGATATTGACATCAAAATTTATTCCAAGCAATTTAAACTGAGACTGAACCCTATTTTATTTCCATCTGTGACACATGATTTAGAATAGTTCTTGCTACTTATCCAGATTACTTGAGTTTTGTCGAAATTAATTTTTAAGCCGAATATTTTTTTCATACCAAGAGAGAGTAAGAAGAGACTTATTCAATGATTTTTCGGAATCATCTTACACGATAGTGGTATCATCCGCGTACTGGGATTTCTTGTATTCTGACTGTATGTTGATTAGAATTGTTGATTTATGTTGATTAGAATGTCCTTATGAAATGACGTAAGTTTTAGTAATGCATCTCTACTATTATAAAACGAATTTGACGTCAAATGTGTCTACGGAAACCTCTATAGTATCACTGTAACGAATGTTCAGGGGTTAAGTACGACCCCTCAGATCCTTTCCTTTTATGTCCTTATCATTTCATATTTTATTGCTAAAATTTCAGCACAGAAGATAACAAATAAGATGAAATGGGATCCCCTTGTCTGCATCCACGTTGTAAATATATATTTTTTTCTGAAAGATTCCCGCCATGGTTGACTTTTGAGAAGATATTTGTTATTCAATATCTTAATCCATGATATAAAACTACCGCCCAAATTGAAATATTCAAGAGCCTTATAAAGGAATTCCCAAGACACAGAGCCGAACGCTTTCTCAAAATCTATCAATAGTAATAATTCTGGATTTTTTTTGTTTCTGTAATGTTTAATAAATCGTACATAAGCATAGTATTGTTTCCAATGTATCTCCAAGAAATAAAGCCTGTTTGGTCTTTACTAATCAATTTATCTCAGTTCGGTTTTAATCTATGTGACAGGGCTCCTGATAGTATTTTATAGCTTGTGTTGAAGAGTCAAAGGACGCCAATTTTTCAAGAGATGTCTAGGTTTATTGTCTTTAGGTATACATGTTAGAATTCCTTCCTTTTGTGTTATTGAGAGAAGGGAGGAGATCTCCAACAAGATCTCCAACAAGAATTGATAATTCCCCAATGTCATATGCATGATTAAGCGAACGCACATGCAAGAGACCTAACGATTTCCAAAACTTATAAAACTCATTTGTATAGCCGTCAGATCCCGGACGTTTGCCATTCTTTAGTGCTTTTACAACATCACTTGCTTCTGAGCGTGATATTTATCATTCAGTTTACTAGCTTTAGCATCAGTAAGTTTTGGTACATCAATATTCTAAAAACATTCTATTAAATTTATAGGTTGGACATTAGTCCTTTCCTAGTACAATTTGGCATAAAAATTTCGTGTTTCTTTCAAAATTTCCTCCTGATTCCTTACTGTTCTACCGGACTCTGTTTCTATTTTTGGAATAATATTGTTAGTAAAATTCCGGTTTTCAAAGCTGCAAAGATATTTACTTACTTTTCTCCCTCATTTATCCTTTTAGCTTTTGAGCGTAGTGCTCCCTTTTACTTTTAATTCTTTTAGATTTTCAAGGTCATTTCTTTTTGAAAAAAGTTCTACATCGTTTTCACTTAGGCTTTCTTCTAATTTTTTTTATTTCTAAGATAAGTTTTTCTTCCATTTCCTTCCACTTTTTCTTCTTATAGCTAGAATGTGATATTGATAAGCCTAGAATCTCAATCAAAATTGTTTAAAGTAATAGCTCATCATTTATGGTGAAAAATATATATTGTAAGTCCATGTTGTAAAGGTAATCAGAGTTGTAAACTTGTATGGCGTATTGTTTAATGTTTTCTAAATAACATCGTTAAATTCTTTTCAACATATTCCAAATCATACAGAAAGGAGTTGTTAAATTTCCATAAACCTTTTCCGCGTTTAATTGAGTTAAAGAAGATCCTGACGATAATCCCAACAGCACTCACAATAGACTACCAAATTGAGCATCGACGGACCCCTAGCAAGCTAGAGGTAGGACAAGGTGCCCGGGAGGAGTAAGCATCCCCTGTTGGCTAGCCGCACCCGCCGTCGATGTTCACGCACGAAAATGAAAAGAATATATAAAAGGCATGCACTGTCTGAGGCCACGTCTATATAGAAAGTACTATGGCGACATCATTAAATGAAAGTTGTAGTCTAATAATAGAATGATCTGTTTTGTATCCTGACTGTACCGTGCACATTTCTAAAAATATCATTTGTGATTTATGTTAATTTATGTACTTGTGACTCACCTAGGAAAAAAAATGCTCATCATGATTGTATTATACTGCAATTCATAGATTGTCACTTGTCCAGCGGATGATAATTGCGATTTGGATCTTTTCTGGTTAAGGCATTTGTAAGGATTTTTGAGTTCTTTCTTTTTGTTTTGAATAGCTGTACAAAGATTCGAGGAATCAATAATCGATCAGCATTATATATATATATTTTTTTTTGTGTTGCGGAAATTAAGTATCATTCATATAAACTTGTTACAACAATGCGGTTGACTTCCGCTGTCTGAGTGTATGCATATTGGTCTTGGCGAAGTTCTATTCCTAGCTTCAATATTTCGCCATCTCACAGGATTCGTTTATATTTGCTTTATTTGATTATTTTTGTGTGAGAGAGGACTTCAATCCCTTCCTATAGACTGCTGCAGCGCAAGCTGATTTTGTATCACAATCGTTCGTTACCTTCTTATTACAAAATGCATATGTTATTCAAATAAACATAATGGCAAAGTAATTTCTGCTTTCACATATGAACAATTCTCTGTTCCTCGACGATGAATATTTGAGCCCTCGTGTAGAAATTTACCGGACGATTTTTTCCCAGCAGAAAAAAAACTATCGTCGTAGAAAGTGGTTACATTCTGGATTTCGATTCAATGGTTGTTAACTTCACAAAACGAGACATATTTACATGGTATGTACATGAATATGTACATCGAAACAATCACCGAAATTTTCCTGGAACTGTTTGCGATGGGTGTTGCTTTCAAACAGAAGACACTGAATCTCCCCGGGTACCTGGAATCACCTCGGAATGTTGTTTATTCCGGGATTGCAGCTATTGCAAGTTCTAATGATTTTGTCTTACCATCTCGGCTTTGGGGCTGGATTGGATGCTATTGAATTTGAAGACGTTTAACAACTGTATTACTTACCGGTTGATGTCCTTCCCCATCCAGTGATAGTACATGTTTGTCCTGCATAATCCCCGTTTCCGCTCGCCAAGGAAATGATTCCTATGCTGTTTGAAGAGGTACTTACACTCGAACTCAGGCGGAGCAACGCTATGTCATTTGGATATGCGCCTGCTCCTGATCCGTAATTAGGATGCTGCAAATTGATAGCCAAATATTCTAACATGACTTGATATTTTCTCCCTATATGTACTATAGAATGTAAAATCTCCAACAAACTTCCAAATCGCTGAGCTCAGCCCATTCACTTGCTATGGATCCCGTGCAGAACAATATTAGAATAGAAATAACTACTACCTAGCAGTGATTTGTTGTAAGTAATTCCCTGAGTCGCATGAACCAATTAAATTATCACCGAGTCGCGAATTGGTTTATACGACTCGGGGAATTACTGGACAACAAACCACGGCTAGCTAGCTGTTATTTCTTAAGTAATCTCTGCTCGTTGCAAATTGTACACATTACAAACATCTGATAATATTATTGAAAAAGTAATACCCTTGATTGGTCAAGGAACGTTACAAACACCAAATATAATATCATAATCGTATAAAACTATGATTATAAAGTTAAGATGGAAAGAAACAATACATACGTTGTATGGTACTTATAGTAGAAGTCCTTTAACATTTGAAAAGACATACAATGCATTAAAGCCCTTTATTCTAAGAAAGTAAAAATCACCTTAAGTTTTGAAGTAAGCATTCCGTAGAGTATGTTAAGCTTACTTACACAACTGTAGCAAGTGCGAATCCACATAGAAGTAATGCGTTAAGATTGTCAATATTGAAATTTATGTTCTATTGTTACAGACACGTGCCTTGTATATTGAATCCTCGTCAGTAGTACTTCATGTCAAACAGTGTAAATAAAGCCAAAGTGAATTTTCCTCGCGCCACCTACAATACAGAGTTGCCAAAATGAGCAGCTCCAAATTTTTGATAGGGTTTATTCAGAAGCGTATTTTTGTGAAAAATATGGCCAAAAATCGTAGGAGGACAGTCGCAAGGAGCTTGATTCTAAACATAACCGAAAAACCTATGCCGAAACCCAAGCTAAGGACAGAGTAATGCAGTGAGGGAGATATCCCTTAGTTTTAGAAATTTAGGTATATTTTGATTACAGGAAATTTAGAATATGTTTCAATGCAGTTCGTAAACACTAAAACTAAGCAGCAGTAATGTTTACCAATGTTTTTCGTGCGCCTTATCATCAATCAATCGAAACTGTTTATTCGTCAGGGTTTTTTAAAATCACTCATTACTAGGGTGAGGCGATATTCATTTCATTTATATCTTAAGTCTTTTTTTCAATAAGGTGTGAAATGATTCTATAGAGCGACAATACATTTCTCAAATGGATTAAATGCGTATTATGCTGAAATAAAAGAGTATCGCAACACAGTAGTAGGGTTTTGAATTTTTCTACCAATTAGGGTACTTCTCAAGATTATACGACTACGCTCAACAAGCTATAACTGGAATATGCAAGAAGGGAGGGGATCTCCAACAAGACCCTGTTGCAGCACCAACATGATGCAACGGTATATAAATAGATAATTCTACTTACCATTACTATTTTATTTACAAAATATGTTTCCACATTGTTTTTATTGCTTGATCCAAGTCCAACTCGTATAGACGACGGGCTGTTTGAATATAAATGTATATTGAATATTGCGTCATTGTCTATATTAAAATTTGTTCTGTTGAAGAAAAAATCAATGCAAATTATTTACATTTTATCCTTATATAAGAAATCAAACCAGAATTATACTACCATGAACACGCATAGTTATAAACTGTCATTTCTTAAATAGATTATGAAATGACAAGTTTTAAAAGGGGTTATTTTTCATGAGAAAACATTTTTGACAAACTGAGATAATAGTTTACCTATCTCCATCAACACAGTGGGCCGCTGTAACTAACCATTGCTGACTTATAAGAGACGCTCCACAAAAGTGGAAACCGCTGGTAGTCTGTAGAGATGCTTGCCAAGGAAACTCATTGATATCTGCGTTAGTTCCTCCAACGATTCTGGATTCCTAAGTCGCAACGAATATATAAGCAGTGTAAAAACTCTGTTACCAAAGAAAACTTTTCCAAATCACAATTTTATCTAGAATTATACAATTTACTAATTAGGTTTCGATCCATTTTACTCATTGTTATTTTCAAGAACAACTGATTCACAGAAGCCAAAATGATGAAGTCGTGAAACAGCATTAAATTTTCTAAATGTTGAAAATGCGATTTTGCATACAACGGTTTGTGTCCCATGCATCATTTGATTCATTTTGAAAATTCACTGCTTTGAGTATTTCCTTGAATTTCTAATTGTATTCAGTAATTTCCTCCACCAACCAGCTTTAAAAACATCCGTGAACTCCAAAAGTAAGATAGTAATTTCTGAATCGGCTATCTGCACATTGGCAGGAGTTTATACCATTGCAGAGTGCCTCAAGGAAACATTTTGTTTACTACTTGCAATTTTCAAAGTACCCCTGTTGTTTAACCTTTTGCGTTAAATCACGCAAAATACGTTAAGAAATTAAGGGTATTGTGTCCAATTATTCTATGGAATAAAGTTCTGAATAAGAGTTACCTTATCGTGTTGTCACAAGAAATAGGACTTAAAAACAATATTTTCATCATAAAGAACTTTTCTTTAAATGTTTACGGAACATATATATTCAAACTTACACCGGTCCGTGCCTGGTCAATTAGGCTTTGACATGACATGACAACTTGTATACTGTGGATATGATCCTGGTGTCACCATATGGACACTCTACATGACAACTTGTATACTGTGGATATGATCCTGGTGTCACCATATGGACACTCTACATGACAACTTGTATACTGTGGATATGATCCTGGTGTCACCATATGGACACTCTACATGATACCTTTTATACTGTGGATATGATACTGGTGTCACTAGGACACTCCACATGACAACTCATATACTGTGGATATGATCCTGGTGTCAACACATGGAAACTCTGCATGATATTTTCTTTTGGAATAAGTTGATTTATATTTTTGGATTCTTATGTTTGCTTCGGAGTTAGACTTTCATTCACTGATTGACCTATCTACAGCTTGTATCATGGCATTTTTGAGATGTTCACATACTGAGACGATGAGACTCAATGACGGGCCCCGTCAAATTATCGGTAGAGGAGACAGGACCCTGACCACCTGTCTATTCTGAATGTTGGTTGGACTCCTCCTTCTTTTTTTGTAAGCCCTATGTTTTTTATATACATTTACATAATCATCTGCATTATTTAGACCTTTGCGTTTTGCTGTCTTGTTTGTGTAGTCATCTTATAGTGAGGAGGCTTTTACACACATCAATTGTGCATTCTTCAAAACCATTGGGTAGTTGGACAAGTGAGAGGGTTGTGCGCACATAATCCAGATAACCACTGTTTGCTACTGGCAAGGCAGATGACATTCACAAGTAGTTACGGATTGCCCATGGGTCTCATTGGTCTTAGTGTGATCTGTTGCGTTTGGATGTTATGATTGATGTTCATTTTGTCTCTTTTTGTGTTGGTCTGCTTCATGTTTTTGCATGGAGGTGTTTTGTTGTGAAGTTAAGGTCGGCAGATCTGTAAAACTAAGAATTTAATTTCTGTTGCCTTAAACTGAAATCATTCGTACAAAGATACCTCTTCAAATATCTTTACTTTATATTACATTTTTCTCTGGAATTGTTCAGTAAGATGTCATCATGTATCTCTGGTGTGGTGTTATTGTCTCTGTCTGTTTGTCCACTTTTCTGGTCTCATGAGAGAACAATCTGCTGTTTTCACATAGTTGGAGATTTCCTCCCTATCTTTGCTTTCTTTTACATTTTTCAAGATTTTGTGATTTTGAATGCGATTTTTGAATTCTGTTTTGTTTTTGTTTTTGGACTGGTTTTTTTTTTTCAAGAGAAGAATCTGTACACCTATTGAATATGGTTTTTGGATTCTGTTTTGTGTTGGACTGTCATTCACTGATTTGCTTTACATTATAAATTACGTAAATGACACGCAGAAATATAAATAAACAATATTATAGTGTACATAATATTTATTATCACAATAAAATGGTATTCCTTCTCATTGATACAGACAATTTCAAAGGAATTTTTATCTTTCTCACACGCACACAACGTTGCCCACATCCGTTCTATTTTTACGTTTATATAATATATGCTGTGACGTAACAAAAATGGCCAAATCAATTTAGTAGTCATGATATTGCTTGAGATAGTAATCTCTCTCTCTCTGATATGCATTAAAACATAACATACTCTAGAATTAGAGAAGATATTAAACTAAGCGAATGAATCAAAAATATGGAAAATTATATATGTATAGTGAAGTATTAGAAATATGCAACCAAGTGCGAAAGATGTAATTTAGAAACTTCTGATATTTGATCGAAAATTTTAATCTATTAATCAATATAATCAAAATAAGGTTAAAAATCCAAATCAGATCAATCGTTTTGTTTTTAGTCTGTTGAAAAAAACAAAAAAATGAATTACATGTATTTGAAAGAATTTGATAACAAAATATGATTTCACATTTCACGGTAGATTGAAAATAGTTCAAATGTACACATAATAATGGAGAAATTATTTCAGTTAGAAATAAGGGTTAGAGGTTATCTTTGTGTTAATTTCTTTTTATGGTAATGTCTTCAAAGGTTTGTGGCAAAGATCTTTAAGGATTAAACATTTATGTATGAGCTTATCATAGGCATTCAATTAATATGAGACAAAATTAATGGTATGGGAATTTGTTAAAGATTACAGCACTGACTAAGTTACAATGTATATGTATGTATGATCAAAATAAAGAATATGAAAGAAAAACTATCAAAATATACATAGAATAAATATGTGAGAAATGTATGTATTATCTTGAATAAAGAAATAATTTGCACAAGAAAATACTAGAAAACAAGATATATAGGAATTTTATTTCTTACAAAAAAAAAAAGAGAAGAAATTATGCACCAATTTACACATGATGACAAAAACACCCTGTAAAGAAGTTTGAGACAAAATAGGAGTCAATTAAAGTTCCAACAAATATTGAATTATTATGTTTTAGAACATGACCCTCTTGCTTATTTTTCGATAAATCATGTTATTCTTAACTGAAGTTTATTTAGGAATGAATGATATGAAAAATGAATGGGCAAAATTAGGCCTTCAGACAACTTTGAGAATGTATCCAAATCCCCTCCCCCCCCCCTTTTTTTTTCTTATGTCTGCTCATGTTGGTACCATGTCTTTATACAAAATATCTATTTTGACCAACTTCTTTCCCTCTTAGAAAATCATTTACCAAGGTTTCCTATTATTACCATATTATTCAAGTTGCCTCAAAATCAAATAAGTGAAGTCTAATATGCTGACAATATATTTGCAAATTTCCTCCGAGAAAAAAATTACTTTCGGTCTTTTCATTTCTTCATGCTTTGAGAGACTTAATAGTTATCTGATTTTCAGAATTGTCATGTCTGCTTCTCTTTTTGGTATAATAGGATTATGCATGCAATCATAGTAATTAGAACAAAAAATTTATTTAAAATACATGTAACAGTTGGAACCTTCCCGCCTTATTGCAAACAATACTTTTTCAGGTGAACTGTTTCTGCATCTATCAAAGCAAAACTGTATATTTCAATATCCATTCTGTGAAGAAATACAAACTCCTTATGTGTAAGATTATTTGAAGTACAGATGAATGGAACAAAAACGGCAACTGAGCAACAGAATATATTGAGTAACTTAGGAAACTTCGAAAAAGGTAAATGATTTCAAAGGAAAGATTCGAAAAGTAAACATGCAAAATAAAGCAATCTGTCGAAAATTCGCAGTTGATATGACATCTTGAAATGAAAAAGAAATTATGTCTGAAGTGTCAGTAATAAAGAAAAATATCTAATAGCACTGAAATTTACGAACGAAACAAAATATAATAAAGATACTAAATGTGCATTTCTTTTCAGATGAATTTCTTACAAAAGAATGAAAATTTTAGCACCATTTATAAAATAGCTTGATATGGAACAAAGATTTTACAGGCTCACAACAGTTATACATCTAAAGATATTTTCTTAGAACGTAGACAAAAAGTTTCTACCGACATTCTGTAACTTACAACCAAAACAAAAGTTATATTTGTTCACAACTACATGTATATGACTATAAAATGAAATACATAATTTTTTTTTACACTGGTAATTAGGGGAGATTGTTGTATCCTTAATTTCTTTGTCAAGGGAAAAGACACATATCCATACAGCATATCAACAACTGATAGTTTTTAAAGAAATTTGAAAAAAATTCATTATGTCATTTTTGAAAATACTCTCTTATGCCTGATGTAATACAACTGACCTAGTTACCTTAAAATTTTAAAGACTATTTAAAAAAATGAAAAAAAATGGACAAAGAGTAAATATCTATGTCTATCAAAGAATATATGTATCTAGATGAAATTGTATTAAAAATTGCAGATATACAAAAACTAAGGAAAAACGTAAGAAATTCACGAAATCTATGAAATATCATGTAACAGTTGTAGAAACTGAATGAAACCTTCCCCCAATGAACTTTAGTTTTGAATTATTCACAAGCAAACTTGGCCATTGATCTTGTGTTTCTTTGAAACTTCATGACATGAATTCATTCATTTTTTCAAAACAAAATGACTTGAAAATGTAAATAAAAATAAAAATGCATTAACAATATATAAATCTTAATCAACAAACTCAACTAATGAAAATTGTACAACCATTTCAAAATATACATATATCCAATAGTGATGGCCTGAACTTATCAAATGTAGTCCATGCATGATGAAGATATGAAAAATTAAGTACATGCACATGTATATGAAATATCTAAATATATTGTTAAGACAGAAAGAACTTGCGATATGAATGTTTCTGAATTCATGACAAAAGATTTTTCTGCTAAATAAAGGACAATTTTGGGGGTAAAATATGTAAATTTAGAAAAGTTTCTGTGTTAAATGTGAAATTACTACTAAATATATCAATAAATCCTTACTAATTAAATAGGAAGGTACTTGTATATTGTCTTATAAACATTATAACCCTTCATGGCTTTTAGTTTTATGGAATACAAAAATGGGGATGAAAATCTGACGAAACAGAAACTTTGACCATTCTATCTAAAATAATGAAAATTTTGTGCCCAATGATATTACATGAAAGATGTTTTAATAATTTGATGAGGGTAATCTCAAATACTTTTTTGTTCAATTAGAAATCTACATGTATATTAAAGTAGAAAATGTACATTAAAATAATTTCTTAAGTCTTGGCCATGTTTCTGTAGACAGTATAGAATAGGCAGTTCAGACCATAAGAAACAATTTGCACAAACCGTAAATTATGGAATTTTTGTTTCAAGTTGCATAATCGCTTATACTTAACACAAATAAACGGTACTTTGAATTTTATCACCTGCATCATAAACATTCACTAACCAAATCAGGACAAAATTGTATATTTATGAATTAATTATAAAACATTCACGTGTATGTATGATTTACGAAAATGCATAATGAAACATCCTACGTTTCCATTGCCGTCATCGAATTATGATAAATACGTAATACGTACAAGATATACATCTATTCATATATGTAAACAAGGAATTTCTATTATAGTATATGTAAATATATTCAACACGTAAAATAAATATCAAGGACATAACTTTTGCACTGTTCCATACAAAGTTACCTCTTAAATATAAAATATGTACTTGATTGTATACATTTCCAACCAATCGTCTAGAAATACATTATATTTGTACAAAATTAATTTTGGATTACATAATCTTTATGGATATAGAATGAGAACATTTACATGTTTATCATTGTTTGCTTTTGAATAATTGGTCTAAATGATAAATATATCTACATTTTACATGAATTTAAAACATTTCTTACAGAAATTAAAAAAAAATTCAAATCATTTTCATATATTTTACAGAAATTTATCATGTTTTCTTTTAGGGAAATTTCACTACGTTACAAAAACTTAATATGTTTTATCAAAATTAAACATTTTACACCAGATTTCATATACTGAATCAAAATTTCAAAACTTTTACACAAATTTTATATTTTACCACATCTTACATATTACAAATGACTTGAACCTTAATTCAAGTCTTGGCAGTGCACAGCTTGTGACCTTAAAAATATCATTTCATACTTGAAAAAACCCTCTTATTTCTTACTTCATTGGCCGTCAGCGTGTAAACCTAGTAAAAGGAAGTATTCTTGACAAGCACCATTTGTATTTTTATGTCCGTATTCCGACATTTAGTACGTGGTACAGCACTATATCTTATTAAGGCTTAATTTAGACGGTATTCTCGTTTTCCGTTTACAATTATGGGCAACATAATGAATTTTGCACATGCCATGATTTTCATAATAATAATGCAGAATTCTGAGATACATCTTCAATAATGACTCACAAACTATTTTTCATCCAAACATCACAACTCATACATGTATATTGCAGCATCACCGATTTTCCGTTTTAACGACAGAATACCGTGTCACATGATCTGTTACTAATATTCAGATCGACCACATACTTGTTTTGTTTTAAGAACTTCACTCTAAGTTTCATTTCTTTTTCGCTTGCTTCTTTTGTTCTTTTTCTTTCGCCTTTTTCTCTTTTTCCTGCATTTTCTTCTCTTTTTCCATTGTCTGTTTAATGTCCTTAATTTTCTTTTTCATCAATTCTCTGTCTTTACTATTTGCAACACCCATTGTCTGAAATAAGAAGAACAATTCCGTGCTTAAGATTCCTAATGAAAACTGAGAACATACTATATTTGTCCAAAGGCAAGCTGTTTGGGAATAGATTGGTATATCTAAATCAAAGCGTTCAAGCTGAAAACACAGTATCAATTCATGCAAATATCCCAAAATTGAGAGAAATCCTATTCAATGGTAATCTCTTTAATGATGAAGTTATCTCAAGGATATATACATGTATATAAAGATATTATAAAGTATTCAGAATGTACCTTACCCGTAATTTGGTCCCATCTAGCTGCAGTAGTGCCGATCCTGTGATATTTTTATCTTCAAAGAGAGGAATATATTTGTCGAGTTCTAGACCCATCAACCAATGGCAGACGTTGTCTATCGTCCAATCAGATATCGACGCTGACTGTATCTGGTTCATCACACGCTTACTCCTGTAATAGATCGTATATTCATTAAGTCTCATATTTTTTATTTAAAGCTTCCTCGTTAGACGAGACATTCAAAACTGAATTTTACAAAATTTGCTTAGTCTGACATTGTTTTCAGGAGCAGTCACCTGCCGATTTTGTCACCACCTACTTTGCGAAAAGTCGCTGCCTTCTTCGTACTGCAAATGCAATTAATAAATCTAGAATTTTCACACTCTACTTCTTTATGAATCACCCACTACATAAAAAAGTTATTCAGAACCTTGATCTTTATGTACTTCTTTTATATAAATAAAGTATTTATCAAATGATATGTTACCAATGTAAGGAATAGAAAATATGCCGTTTTTACCTCCATAGCAGGGGTCCCTGATATATTGAACGTAAACATGGTTTTCTTGCCGTCTTCATCATCGTATTCCTGTACCATGTACGATGACGACACATCACTCGCCAAACTAACACCTGTAGTAAAAATACAGGTATAAACTAACGTCAAAAATCTAAAGTTACAAATACATGTAAAACAGTTTACTGTAAATTGGTTTTTATTTGTCAGATACCAATTTTCGTTATTTTCGTCAGTGCCTTCTTTGACGAAATTACGTACCGACGAATATAAATATTCCTGACAAAAAATAAATTGTAGTAAGGAAAAATTGAATCAGTCTCTTGTTAAACTTGAAAATGAACCGGGAGCACTGCGGAATTTTAAGTTTAAGAGTTTTAAGACATTGTTAGATAGTGTTATTACGACACGCAAATGTCAAATCAATGAAAACTGAATATGAAGACAAGGTCGCATACCTACTTCTAATTACTAAATAATATGTTTTCATAGCAAGGTAGGTGATATACATGTCTAATTGTATGTTTACCGATAACTGTTAAACAAACAATTAATGAAAACAAACACATACGACGGATTTGACTGTTTGACGGCGGATCTAAATGTTAAGTTGGCATTTGAGCAGACGAATTTACATTTTAGGGACCCTTGGATGACGAATTTACGTACTGACGAAATGGTCATTTTAAACGAATTGACGAAAATTGGTACTGACGAAAATAAAGCAATTTACAGTAAACTATCTACACATTGTCAGACAACAGATGTAGAATTTCAAACAGAAATCAGACAGCAGATGTAGAATTTCAAAGAAGGGAGGAGATCTCCAACAAGATCCCGTTGCAGCATCAACAGTAAAACACCAAAACACCCGATGCAAAAACACAAAAGACGAGTACAGCACGAGACGGAAAAGAGACACACGACATGTAAACATCAAACACAAAAGACTACACATAAACCGACGAGGCCAATGGGTAACCGGTGCCGACTTTGGACGGCCATCTGTCACGCAAGTAGCAAATGGTGTGATTATCCTGGATTACGTGCGCACAACCCTCTCACTTCTCCAATTACCCAGAGGTCTCGAAGAACGTACAATTGTGGTGTAAAACAGCCTCCTCACTGTAAGATGACATCACACAAAGACATGTTTGCTACCACATTTCTGAACATCTTACAGCTACTTTTTCTCCTTGCAGAGAAATTCTCTATGCAGAGAATTTAATCTTCTTTGCCAATAGAAGGCTTAATTTCTTTTGTTTTCAAAATATTTTCTTAAAAATTCATCTTAGATAGCCAAATCTCTTAATTGTTGAAAAGACGATTTTGCATGGAGCGGTTTTTGTCCCACGCATCATTTGACTCATTTTGAAAATTCCCTGCTTTGAGTGTGTTTTTGGATAGCTATTGACATGCACATACAACGGCAACCAAAATACTGGATTATTCAGTCTATGCCAAAACGGACGGCCTTTTGGCGAGTATGATACAAATAAGTTCTTATATTTTTCTATCTCGCTCCATTTTCTGTATGTAAAAGAGTATGTGAAATGATAAAACATCTTAGCAACATCCCTGCAATGCTATTTTGAACATACACTTTATTTGGATATGCTACTGAATCGACTCTACAGGAATTTTGGAGCCGCGCACTCTCTGTAAAGTAAATGCAGAAATTTAATTTCTAAAAATAACGTAAGAGGGCACTAGTGAAATTAATTTGGACTAAGCTGGAAGCATCACTGATGAGAATAAAGTATTCGAAACACGTGTCTGGTGCATGAAAATTGGTTTGAATTTTTCTTCAAGAAGGTATATAGAGTTGGAATCCTTCCGCATTATTATAAATACAAACAACAACAAGAAGAGTCTGTTGATAATGACATTCGCGTTGTAAAAGGTGAGCACGCACCGCTCAGACATCCGCTAGAGAAAGGATAGGGTGGTGGTTTAACTTCGTTCGATTTTCATATACTATACTCTATATGTGTGAATTTGACCTACTCATTGGACCTATCCATCCTATCAAGGACTCATCTGTTTATAAGTCCATGATCATATACGATGGGTCTATATAGCGTTTGGATATTTTTTGCTGGCTAGTAGATTTCGGCACTCAACTAGCCCGACTGGCTAGTGGTCAAAACAGTTTTCATGAACCGGTAACTCAACAGAAACATGTCTACATTTTGTGTAGGAATTTGACCGTCATTTGGCGCGAAGATATTGACGTCACAATGGGGTTTACATCCACAAACGTCAGTTTGTTCAGGAAATTAGTGCAACTACAACTACCAAAGTAGTTTCGGCAAGTATTTCCGGAAGTGGGCGTGTCCAATTAAGTAAACCAATTTATGGAGGTATAATATGCTTCCAATGACCAATCAAAATCCTTGATATGAGTTAAAATTAAACTAGAACTGCCCTATAGTTGACGAATTATACCCCCTGTGAGACTTTTTTTTTATAAATTGGACCATTTATGATGCAATGTGAAAAGCCTACCATTTATAGTATGCAACAAATCTGCTTTCAAATCTTAACTTAAACTGCAACATAAGTCCAAAGTAAAGGTTAAGGTCAGAAGGTCAAAAGTCATGATACCATGCTGTAGTTCTCTTTGTAGTGAATGTTTGTATGAAATATTAAAGACCTACCATTTATAGTATTAAAGAAATCTGCTGTCAGAATTTCTAAAGGTGTCCTAATTTTAACATAAGCCTAAAGTCAATGTCAAGGTCAAAAGGTTGAAAGTCATGATATCAAAATGTAGTACTCTTAATGGTGAATTTGTGTATGAAATATGAAAGGCCTACCATTAATAAGAGAAATCTGCTTTCAAAGCTTCTTAACATAAAATGTTGTATAGGGTCAAGGTCAAGGTCACAAGGTCACACGGTCAAAAGTCATGGTACCAAAATGTAGTACTCTTAATGGTGAATGTGTGTATGAAATATGAAAGGCCTACCATTAATAGTATAAAAAAATCTGCTTTCAAACTTCTTAACATCAAATGTTATATAGGGCGAAGGTTAAGGTCACAGGGTCAAAAGTCATGGTACCAAAATGTAGTACTCTTTATGGTGAATATGTGTATGAAATGTGAATCATGGTACAATAGACATGTATATCAAGTATAAGTTAGAGCCATTTATGTGGGGTGACAATAGGACAGACATACACTGAACATAGTGATCCCTATTCGTCACCCCTGGCAATGTAAGGAAAAATTACATACGATTGGAGGTTGTGGAGTCATGTGACCAAATAGCACTGGAAGCTCCATCAGGTTTAGAAGCTGAAACAAAAATAATCATTAAATTTGTTAAATTTGTTTTGTATATTAATTTGAGGGGTCATTTGATGATAAATCCATTTCAAAAAGATTCATGTACATATAAATCCTATTTGACAGAACTAATTCATGAGCTGCTTGATGGATCTAGCTAAATTCAAAAATAGAAATAGCAGCTAAAACTTGGGATAAGCAGCCAGTGTCACTGTGTGTTAGCTATCTAAGTGACATACATGTATAACGACATCTCGGACATATAATTATTGTTAGTTCTTTCTTAGACATAAAGTAAAAGTTTGTCTTGAATTATTTTTTCTTTGTAAAATATCAAATCCTAAAGTATTATACAACAAATTGAAATTCTTAGGAGCTGTAAGGATAAATTAAGGCTCCTTTTAGCCCTGAAATTAGTGGATTATTTTATTATGCAATGATTAATGTATAAGAATATTCCTTCTCCTTATAGGAACATTTGTATATGATTTAAAAAATAAACCATAAACCGCTAAAGGCGGTAAGGCTGGATTGCGAAGTGTTTGTATTAGATGACGTATAAACTTTTGCACAGACAGAAAGGTCAAAGGTTATTAATACTATTGCGCAATGAAAAAAAACTTTGGTCATAAGGGATCTATATGTAAAATATCTAAGCCCTACCCCTTATAGTTCGAAAGTCCCTACCAAAAGTCCCTACCACTTATAGTTCAAAAGTAGGTTAACGGTCAATATCAAGGTCATTTGATCAAAAGTCATGATATCAAATGAAAGGTCTGGTCATTAGATTCTGCATGTGAAATTTCAAAGCCATAGCCTCTATAGTTCATGAGATATAGCCCAGATTTATTATTTTCAAAAGTAGGTCAATCTCAAAGGTCAAGGTCACGAGGTCGAAACCTATTTTGGTATCCATGGTGAGGTCTTGTGACAAGGAATACATATGTGAAATATAAAAGCCTTATCATTTTCCATTATATGGCCAAGGTTAAAGTTTTTCAAAAGTAGTAGGTCAAACTCAAAGATCAAGGTCACAAGGTAAAAAATTGTGTATCCATGGAGAGGTCTTGTCACAAGAAATACACAAGTGAAATATGAAAGCCCTATCACTTACCATTCAGAAGCTTCGACCAAGGTAATATTTTTTTCCACAGTAGGTCAAACTCCAAGGTCAAGGTCACTAGGTCAAATTTTGTTGCTGTTTGATTCATCTTATCATGGTCTATCGCCATGTCAAGTTTCAAGTTGCTCCTCCAAACAGTTTTCTCTCAGCGGACTTTAACGCAATGTTGACGCATTGACGGACGGACAGAAGGACTTTGTCATTTTGCTTCGCAATCCAGCAAAAAAGTTGTAAGATTTCATAACAATTTCTTTAGTTTAAGTTTCCGACATGGGTGTTGTGGACAGTAAATCATTTTACATGTACATGTATATATAATAACCTACTGATGAATTTCCAGAATACCCAATGGAACCTATACGTCACTCATTGATAACTGGCTTGCATGCGTTGGCTCTGTCATTAAATTTGCGATTCCATCATTATGTTTGGACCATGCAGCATTGCTTGTTGTTGCTTTTGCATGTACCAATTTAACCACACCATGGATACCTTGCCGTCAGTGTAGACACATTACCAATCGATTCTTCACAAATTCTTGATAGTTTCTTGCATATTATCGAGGTGGAGTTGTAAAACATCTTAGTTATACTGCTGAAAATTCGTTGTACAATGTTTTGAAACCGAAACTAGACCTAGAACATTCCGAATCCGACAAAAACATGGGGCTAACAATCATAAAAAAGAAAAAATATGAAATAAAGCTAATTAATCTTATTACCAGCATAATGAAATAACACAAAGCTGTTGAAGGGTGAGGATATACATATACATGCAAGCGCATATCAAGGGGGGGGGGGACGAAGCATAGCTAAATAAAAATTTCATAAGATTAAGTCCCAATTCCCTTTTTGTTGTATTTGAAAAATATATCATGAATTTGTGTGAGAAATCATTCATTTTGATAATATTTTGACGTCAGCATTTCAAAATTGTCTCTGCGAGCCTCTGAAAAAGACATGAATAGTGGATTTCATTCCAATTCTCGGAAAAAAAATTTCGCTGGCTCGCTCGCCATTTGTTGTATTTACCATTACATATTACTTCTGAATATCAGTAATGAAGGACATGTTCTATGATGTCAAAATTCAAGATTTTAAGCTTTATACTCGCCATTGCCCTCCAGTTACCTGTTTTATTAATAATTTGAAACAGAACTAACAAATTACTTTTCTTATTTTCTTGCGTTTGTGGTTTTTGTTTGTTTGTTTGTTTGGTTTTTTACCTGTCGTGTGTGTGGATTTGAGTTTGAATTTATCTAATGATATGCACAATTTTAAGCGTTTCGGTGAGTTCAAGATACTGTGTAAAATATTCATGCCTCATGTCAGCTTATTGGAAATACTGTCATGAAAGAACATGGAACAGCTAAGTAAAACTAGACATGTATGTAATGTTGGCAATATTGAGGGGTTTTTCCTATTTCCTGTATCATTTTGAAGAAGGGGGTAGGGTAGCAAAATGTACCGAAACTTTTTCCCAATCCAAAACACGTACGTACTCCCTCTTTTTTTCATAAAAACATGCAATTTTTTTTTAAATTTCATGAGTATTATTTTTTCCATGATTTAACATAAGGCCAAGTGCTTGTGGAATATAAAGTTAAGAAAAAAGTGTGATTCTTTTAATTTCTAGATCTCAGGAGAAAGCCTTCTTTAGTAGCAATAACCTGTACAATATTATCCCCAACTTGTGCATACTAGGCCGCGGTTCATAACGATCTTTCCTGACTGGACTGCGACCTATGCCGACTGGACTCCAACCTTTGCCGACTTTACTCCGACCTATTCCGACTTAACGTCCACCTAAGCTCTGAGGTTTATTTTCAATCTCAATGAAGTAGCTTGTTTCAGGTTAATTTAGCGGGAACTGGCACAGATTATTGGCTTTTTCATGACGTCACGGCAAAGCTGATTTTCTTATACTCGAGCGCGTCGAGTTTCAGTACTATGACGTCATTTAGTATGACGTCATTTGGACTCAGTGGCCTCACTGGCCTCACCTTTTACTGGCGGCGCCTACAGTAATACTAGATTATACAAACTGAGGCCAAATTGAGTCATCGCTCACGGCTAACCTGCTGAATTATTGCCAAAACGAAGACACTGGACAGAAATTCTATAATCTTTGGAGTTTTGAAGGGGATACTAGTTTGTATTATCTTTGATTTAGTAGAAGTATATGAATGCGTCAGCATAGGGATATACGTCGCTATCGCGTTGATGCAAATACGTCGCCATTTTTACATGACGTTTTCTTCGCTGTTTTAAAATTCTGATTTGTTCTTATCGGGCAATAATTTTCCAACACTGAAATAACGGTACGGTATGAGTCAATGAGATTACCCATTTTACTCATTTTATCCCATATTTATTTCTACCAGTACGAGTGCCAGACTCAGTGAAGTTTTTGTCGTGTGAATAGAGCAGTCTCGCAGTCGATTTTTATCTTTTTTGAATTGACATTTTTATCTACAGTCATTATTTTCGAGATCTAGAGGTAAAGTTATTTGGATATTTTCCATCTATCTGTGAGATTGATTTTTGCGAATCACTGTGACCTATTTTCAAAGGGAACTATTGTCATATCGGATTGTTCCGCGTCCACCATCTTCCGTCGAATTTTCTTATTTTGGAGGATTTTGATGAAAATGCGTGCATGATTGTTTAGAATTACAATTTGTGCAAATTGAGTTAACGATTACAAGTAAAATTTCCAGATAACAAGTCAGATAACATATTATAAAAAGGTGAAAATAACATAAGATAAACGACGTGGTTACACAGAAAAAAAATACATGACATTGTTGGGAATAAGGACATATGATTTCATAAGATATGATAGGGTATGAAATTGAACAAGGAAATTGTTAAATTGTTCGCAACCGTTCCAATGGAAATTCTAATGATTTTGCCTTGCCTTCTCGACTTTGAGACTGAATAACTGATAGGTACTTCTTTGATGTTTATATTAAATTGGCGTACAGTATCCTGGGTAATAGAGTCGTTTGAAACGAAAATATTCTCAGGAATCATATTTTGATGGAAACAATGCAAAAATGATAAATAATAAAATATATATTCAGGTAAGCCGTAAACTCAATCGGAATAGTGGGAGGGTTGTGCGCACGTAATCCAGGATAACCACCCCTTCTGCTATTTGCGTGGCAGATGGCCGTCCTAAGTCGGCATCGGTTGCCCATTGGTCTCGTTGATTTATGTGTGGTCTTTTATGGTTAATGTTTCTATGGTGTGAGTTGGTGTTCCTTGTCCCTTTTGTGTCTCTTTCTGTGGGTGTCTGTTCTGTGTTTTTTGCATTGGGTGTTTTGGGGTTTTGCTTTGGGTGCTGCAACCTAGTGTTGTTTGAGATCCCCTCCTTTCTCAAATTGAAATGAAGCTGCCTTGTACATGTGTTGGTCTATTTTGTCTGTTTTTCTCCGATTACATTTTTTGTTGCCATCTTACGGGTATGTTTACATGTTGTGTCGTCGATGTGACATGGTCTTGTAAAGCGACCATTTTTATGCGATTTTTGCGGAACCTTTAGCAATCGCAGGCATCACAAGACCCGAGATGTGTAACATGCTTACATGTACGCCCCAATAATGTATATAAATTGAGTGAATTCCACCATCCAGCCATCCTTGTCTTAGCAAAGTGTTCACGAGACTCTGAAACTTTTGTGCTATGCATTTAACTTGCCTTCTGAAAATATTTTTGTTGATATTTTCTTTCCTATTCACCAGGTTTTTTAATAAGTCGTTCGTGCCATCTCATAATTCACCGACGTTGCAAAAGTCAAGATTTGAAAGATGTAACTGGATTCAATGTTTAGATGTAAATGGATTTTGCATAATGACTGTTTCATCCTTTGGTGAAAGCTCAATACTCTGTGTTCGTAACAAAAAAAACTGATACAAAAGGCCTCAGAATAATAATTATTTACATGTACATCCCTTGACGAAGATGAATACGAGATATGTAAATCTCGCCTTCAGTGCCTTCTGACATTAGATTTTCAAAATAAATAACATCCTCAGAGATGTCGAACATCAACAAAAATCTTTGCAATGCAAATATCCAGCGATGAAAGAGAAATTAAAGTTAAGCATCTTCAACAAGACTACAATTCAAATATCTCAGCAGCCCATTCAGACAGTTTGGATGTCAAGATTGGTTCTTGCAACTCGGGGAATTACTGGACAACCAATCGCAGCTAGCTAGTCGCTATTTCTATTCTAATATGTTTCTAAAGACGGTAATGGTCGGAGTTTAGCGGATTGGTCGTTGGAGATTTTACACCAGGCGGGTTCTATAGTACATATAGGAAGTAAATCTCATGTTAGAATTAGAATTTTTGTCTTGTTTTGTATACGCCTCGTTTTACATTTTTCGGAAATATCTAGCCACAACGCAAGACAAACAAAAACAAAAAAAAAAAAGAAAGAAAATAAAAAGAAAACAGGCTGAAATTTACAATCACAAATGTCACTTGGTGCATCTTTACCTCAAATTGACCTGGACCCTGAATGACATTATAAACACTGTGGATATGATCCTGGTGTCATCATATGGACACTCTACATGACACCTTCTATACTGTGGATATGATCCTGGTGTCACCATATAGACACTCTACATGAAACCATATATACTGTGGATATGATCCTGGTGTCACCATATGGACACTCTACATGACACCTTATATACTGTGGCTATTATCCTGGTGTCTCCATATGGACTCTCTACATGACACCTTGTATACTGTGGATATGATCCTTGTGTCACCATATGGACACTCTACATGACACCTTATATACTGTGGATATTATCCTGGTGTCTCCATATGGACTCTCTACCTGACACCTTATATACTGTGGATATTATCCTGGTGTCTCCATATTGACACTCTACATGACACCATATATACTATGGATATTATCCTGGTGTCACCATATGGACACTCTATATGACACCTTATATACTGTGGATATGATCATGGTGTCACCAGGAGGACACTCTACAAGATCCCTTATATACTGTGGATATGACCCTGGTGTAACCATGTGGACACTCTACATGACACCTTATATACTGTGGATATTATCCTGGTGTCTCCATATGGACACTCTACATGACACCATATATACTATGGATATTATCCTGGTGTCACCATATGGACACTCTACATGACACCTTATATACTGTGGATATGATCATGGTGTCACCAGGAGGACACTCTACAAGATCCCTTATATACTGTGGATATGACCCTGGTGTCACCATATGGACACTCCTCATGACACTGTATATACTGTGGATGGTGTCACCAAAAGGATACTCTAAATGACACCTTATATACTGTGGATATGATCTTGTTGTCACCAGGAGGACACTCTACAAGATCCCTTATATATTGTGGATATGATCCTGGTGTCACCATATGGACAATCTACATGACACCTAATATACTGTAGAAATGTTGGTCGGACTCCTCGATCGTTTCTTGTAAGCCCTGTTTTTTATATATATATTTACATATTCATCTGCATTATTTAGACCTCTGCATTTTACAGTCTTGTTTGTGTAGTCATCTTCAAGTGAGAAGGCTTTTACACACAATTGTGCATTCTTCCATATGCAACTGGGTAGTTGGAGAAGTTGGAGGGTTGTGCACACATAATCCAGATAACCACTGTTTGCTACTGGCAAGGCAGAGGACAACCATAAGTAGTTACTGATTGCCCATGGGTCTCGTTGGTCTTAGTGTGGTCCGTTATGTTTGGATGTTATGTTTGACGTTCCTTTTGTGTCTCTTTTTGTGCTGGTCTGCTTTATGTTTTTGCATGGAGGCGTTTAAATATTTTGAGGTGGATACTGAACCCTGGTCTTTTTGGAGATTCTCTCCTTTGAAACAATGCATATGTTTTATGCTCCCTGTAAATCACCGATTAAACTGATATCATCCGTACAAAGATACCTCTTCAAATATCTTACTTTATATTACATTTGACTCTGGAATTGTTCTCTAAGATAGTGCTATCCATCATGTATCTCTGGTGTGGTTTTATTGTCTCCGTCTGTTTGTCCACTTTTCTGGAAATAAATAACAAAGTAGGCCGTTCCGAACTCAACGCCACGTTGACAATCCTTTCAGAGGTTACGGTATTAGCGGCCTATTTTGTATGATAGGCGAAGTTGCTGTAAGGACTGTACTGACTTTGTGCTTACCATCTGCTTCCTACTGGGTGTCCGCGGATCAATAAATAAAAATGCTATCACATTCGAATGGAGTTACGATGAATGTATCCCAAATAAGGCTCAACGTATCTAAGAATACGTTTTTGGAGTAATTACTGGACAAAGCCTGCTTCAGTTTACTGAAATCGTCATGAATTTAAAATTATTTCGCCTATCGCATCCTTTTTATTGTAGATTAAAAGGTCATAGAGCTCGAACCATCTGATTGAGAAATGACAGAGAAACAACGAGTATGTGTGATCGGTGTAGTTCATGTGTAAGTGTTTTAAATGGATTTCCCTGACAAATTGGACATTGTCCTCGTTGGTTTTGATGAAGTCTTATGTGTCTGGTTTTTGTACATGTATGTCGTATTTGATGTTCCTTGTTCCCTTTGGGTCTTTTACTTTGTGTGTCTTCTCTGTGTTTTCACTAACGGTGGTCCGATGTTTTGCTGTGGGTACTGCTAGTCTTGTTGGAGATCTCCTCCTGTGTTTTGTTGTGTATATTTCTTGTTTTAGGTACATGTATTCAGCTCTGGCATCTGTAGCGCCCCGACGGCAACCGTCATGGGAGAGATAATGACGATTCTGTTCTCTGCTATGTTATATGTGAATTTGTCGACCATAGGTGCAACTACACCTCTTATAACATATCGAATCGTTGCTCTCATTTTTCAAAATAACATATATATATATATATATATAGGAACAACCAAAATGGCAGCAATGACATCAAATAAAAAAGCTATCTTGCAGATGTTTTATTGATTTGGATCTGAAGACAGATACAAAAGCTAAATTCCAGTTTCGGTTCTGATCCAGTCCCGGAAGGATGATATCCTCGTGTAGACGCTTGGGTACCTCGTGTCGCATTGGTAGTGTCCCCAAGATGTGGCACCGACTAGAGTTCCACCACACACTAACGGTCCACCACTGTCACCCTTTTAAGATAATAGATATCACATTAAGATGAGTATTTCATTAAACTTAAAGAAAGGAGGGGATACAACAGATAATTTGTTTGAGTATATATTTATTTGCCGACCTCAGATGATATTATAAGGAATATGTCTCTCATGACATAGCTCTGCTTTTAGCTGACTCTTTCACATACATTTATGTCATGAGTGAGGAAAATTAATATCCATTATAATTATTTATTATAATTTTTTATTATAATTATATACTTACACTACATGCAGATGCTCCAGAATTTTCTATACAAACATGCGAGCTTATAATGTTACTTCCCCAAGTATTCTTACAGGCACTGTTCGTCATGACCTTCATATCGACTTTCTGTAAAGTGCTAGGGCTACCTGAGAAACAAATTGGCTCACATTCATATCTATACAATATACACAAAGAATGATTTGCTTAGATACTAATAGAGGCACTGTAATATTGCCCATTTAGCTAAGAATACACTTGTTGCCTTGTAGTAAAATTCTCTGATCATGCTATGGCAGATGGCCGTCCTAAGTCGGCACCGGTTGCCCATTGGTCTCGTTGATTTATGTGTAGTCTTTTATGTTTCATGTTTCTATGTTGTGAGTTGGTGTTCCTTGTCCCTTTTGCGTCTCTTTCTGTGGGTATCTGTTCTGTGTTTTTTGCATGGGTGTTTTGGGATTTTGCTGTGGGTGCTGCAACCTAGTGTTGTTGGAGATCCCCTCCTTTCTCTTCTGTCATGTTCTGTACTATTAGAAGAGTAATTAACATTCAATTATTTTCTTCAAAGAATAGAGGACATCCCTCCAAAATTCGCGTTTTGAGTGCAAGAGTGTTCTGTCTGCCATTCTCCTGTTTTCGAGAAAATCTGTGACATCAATTATTTTAAGAATTAAACGAATTTGAGGGAATGGAAGGCAGTGCAACATCACCCCCACCCCCACCATCACCAAAGTTCCACCCAATCCGTATCTTTTCTCTTTCACTTTCCCCGTCTGTTTAACCAATATCGAATTTTTCCTTTTTATTCTCTACCTTTTCCGATGTTAAATCTTGAGGATAGAGCCCATATATTCCTGGCAGCTATCTGTTTAGAATAACCTCCCTCCCTCTTTCCCCTCAAAGGAAATCCAAAGAAATAAATAAAATCTGATAAATTTTAACGACATTCAACATAAGCATGCAGGATGAATGTTTTTTAATGACTTAATAATACTCTCAGTTTTCCTTAACTTTTCTTTATGTTAAACGTCTTTAAATTCAATAGCATCCAAATATTCATTCTGTTTACCAAATTATTAAATCACTACCTTCTATATTATGGGTTTTTCATGCCCGGCAAGACCTAAATATTTGTTAAAGGGCATCTATGTGTTTAGCAATAAAAAAAATTCAATAGCATCATTTAAGACCAGATAAATTTACAGCATGGACAAGACATGCATGTTTCGGGTACTTAACCCTCGTCAGTGATCCTCAAACTATACAATGTAATATGGCCAAAAAGCGTGAAATTATTATGTCCAAAAATGTACCGAAAGATGTAGCAGAATGGGTGTGATATGATGCTTCAGGACCCACGTTTTAGAAATTTCAAGACATTTTGTACAGACAAATTTCAAATGCGTTGAAGGGACAGACGATCAACCGAAGTTGATCAAACTTGGCTACATGTGCCCTCGGGGACTCTTGGTCCACCAGCAGTGACACTCACCAAGTAGTTCAAATGTTAAACGTCTTTAAATTCAATAGCATCATTTTAGAGAAGATACATCTACAGCATAGACCAGATATGCACGTTTCGGGGACTTAACCCTCGTCAGTTATCCTCAAACTAAACAATATAATATTGCCAAAAAGCGTGAAATTATTATGTCAAAAATGTATATTCAATATCACATATTTTATTGATATTGACATCAAAATTTATTCCAAGCAATTTAAACTGAGACTGAACCCTATTTTATTTCCATCTGTGACACATGATTTAGAATAGTTCTTGCTACTTATCCAGATTACTTGAGTTTTGTCGAAATTAATTTTTAAGCCGAATATTTTTTTCATACCAAGAGAGAGTAAGAAGAGACTTATTCAATGATTTTTCGGAATCATCTTACACGATAGTGGTATCATCCGCGTACTGGGATTTCTTGTATTCTGACTGTATGTTGATTAGAATTGTTGATTTATGTTGATTAGAATGTCCTTATGAAATGACGTAAGTTTTAGTAATGCATCTCTACTATTATAAAACGAATTTGACGTCAAATGTGTCTACGGAAACCTCTATAGTATCACTGTAACGAATGTTCAGGGGTTAAGTACGACCCCTCAGATCCTTTCCTTTTATGTCCTTATCATTTCATATTTTATTGCTAAAATTTCAGCACAGAAGATAACAAATAAGATGAAATGGGATCCCCTTGTCTGCATCCACGTTGTAAATATATATTTTTTTCTGAAAGATTCCCGCCATGGTTGACTTTTGAGAAGATATTTGTTATTCAATATCTTAATCCATGATATAAAACTACCGCCCAAATTGAAATATTCAAGAGCCTTATAAAGGAATTCCCAAGACACAGAGCCGAACGCTTTCTCAAAATCTATCAATAGTAATAATTCTGGATTTTTTTTGTTTCTGTAATGTTTAATAAATCGTACATAAGCATAGTATTGTTTCCAATGTATCTCCAAGAAATAAAGCCTGTTTGGTCTTTACTAATCAATTTATCTCAGTTCGGTTTTAATCTATGTGACAGGGCTCCTGATAGTATTTTATAGCTTGTGTTGAAGAGTCAAAGGACGCCAATTTTTCAAGAGATGTCTAGGTTTATTGTCTTTAGGTATACATGTTAGAATTCCTTCCTTTTGTGTTATTGAGAGAAGGGAGGAGATCTCCAACAAGATCTCCAACAAGAATTGATAATTCCCCAATGTCATATGCATGATTAAGCGAACGCACATGCAAGAGACCTAACGATTTCCAAAACTTATAAAACTCATTTGTATAGCCGTCAGATCCCGGACGTTTGCCATTCTTTAGTGCTTTTACAACATCACTTGCTTCTGAGCGTGATATTTATCATTCAGTTTACTAGCTTTAGCATCAGTAAGTTTTGGTACATCAATATTCTAAAAACATTCTATTAAATTTATAGGTTGGACATTAGTCCTTTCCTAGTACAATTTGGCATAAAAATTTCGTGTTTCTTTCAAAATTTCCTCCTGATTCCTTACTGTTCTACCGGACTCTGTTTCTATTTTTGGAATAATATTGTTAGTAAAATTCCGGTTTTCAAAGCTGCAAAGATATTTACTTACTTTTCTCCCTCATTTATCCTTTTAGCTTTTGAGCGTAGTGCTCCCTTTTACTTTTAATTCTTTTAGATTTTCAAGGTCATTTCTTTTTGAAAAAAGTTCTACATCGTTTTCACTTAGGCTTTCTTCTAATTTTTTTTATTTCTAAGATAAGTTTTTCTTCCATTTCCTTCCACTTTTTCTTCTTATAGCTAGAATGTGATATTGATAAGCCTAGAATCTCAATCAAAATTGTTTAAAGTAATAGCTCATCATTTATGGTGAAAAATATATATTGTAAGTCCATGTTGTAAAGGTAATCAGAGTTGTAAACTTGTATGGCGTATTGTTTAATGTTTTCTAAATAACATCGTTAAATTCTTTTCAACATATTCCAAATCATACAGAAAGGAGTTGTTAAATTTCCATAAACCTTTTCCGCGTTTAATTGAGTTAAAGAAGATCCTGACGATAATCCCAACAGCACTCACAATAGACTACCAAATTGAGCATCGACGGACCCCTAGCAAGCTAGAGGTAGGACAAGGTGCCCGGGAGGAGTAAGCATCCCCTGTTGGCTAGCCGCACCCGCCGTCGATGTTCACGCACGAAAATGAAAAGAATATATAAAAGGCATGCACTGTCTGAGGCCACGTCTATATAGAAAGTACTATGGCGACATCATTAAATGAAAGTTGTAGTCTAATAATAGAATGATCTGTTTTGTATCCTGACTGTACCGTGCACATTTCTAAAAATATCATTTGTGATTTATGTTAATTTATGTACTTGTGACTCACCTAGGAAAAAAAATGCTCATCATGATTGTATTATACTGCAATTCATAGATTGTCACTTGTCCAGCGGATGATAATTGCGATTTGGATCTTTTCTGGTTAAGGCATTTGTAAGGATTTTTGAGTTCTTTCTTTTTGTTTTGAATAGCTGTACAAAGATTCGAGGAATCAATAATCGATCAGCATTATATATATATATTTTTTTTTGTGTTGCGGAAATTAAGTATCATTCATATAAACTTGTTACAACAATGCGGTTGACTTCCGCTGTCTGAGTGTATGCATATTGGTCTTGGCGAAGTTCTATTCCTAGCTTCAATATTTCGCCATCTCACAGGATTCGTTTATATTTGCTTTATTTGATTATTTTTGTGTGAGAGAGGACTTCAATCCCTTCCTATAGACTGCTGCAGCGCAAGCTGATTTTGTATCACAATCGTTCGTTACCTTCTTATTACAAAATGCATATGTTATTCAAATAAACATAATGGCAAAGTAATTTCTGCTTTCACATATGAACAATTCTCTGTTCCTCGACGATGAATATTTGAGCCCTCGTGTAGAAATTTACCGGACGATTTTTTCCCAGCAGAAAAAAAACTATCGTCGTAGAAAGTGGTTACATTCTGGATTTCGATTCAATGGTTGTTAACTTCACAAAACGAGACATATTTACATGGTATGTACATGAATATGTACATCGAAACAATCACCGAAATTTTCCTGGAACTGTTTGCGATGGGTGTTGCTTTCAAACAGAAGACACTGAATCTCCCCGGGTACCTGGAATCACCTCGGAATGTTGTTTATTCCGGGATTGCAGCTATTGCAAGTTCTAATGATTTTGTCTTACCATCTCGGCTTTGGGGCTGGATTGGATGCTATTGAATTTGAAGACGTTTAACAACTGTATTACTTACCGGTTGATGTCCTTCCCCATCCAGTGATAGTACATGTTTGTCCTGCATAATCCCCGTTTCCGCTCGCCAAGGAAATGATTCCTATGCTGTTTGAAGAGGTACTTACACTCGAACTCAGGCGGAGCAACGCTATGTCATTTGGATATGCGCCTGCTCCTGATCCGTAATTAGGATGCTGCAAATTGATAGCCAAATATTCTAACATGACTTGATATTTTCTCCCTATATGTACTATAGAATGTAAAATCTCCAACAAACTTCCAAATCGCTGAGCTCAGCCCATTCACTTGCTATGGATCCCGTGCAGAACAATATTAGAATAGAAATAACTACTACCTAGCAGTGATTTGTTGTAAGTAATTCCCTGAGTCGCATGAACCAATTAAATTATCACCGAGTCGCGAATTGGTTTATACGACTCGGGGAATTACTGGACAACAAACCACGGCTAGCTAGCTGTTATTTCTTAAGTAATCTCTGCTCGTTGCAAATTGTACACATTACAAACATCTGATAATATTATTGAAAAAGTAATACCCTTGATTGGTCAAGGAACGTTACAAACACCAAATATAATATCATAATCGTATAAAACTATGATTATAAAGTTAAGATGGAAAGAAACAATACATACGTTGTATGGTACTTATAGTAGAAGTCCTTTAACATTTGAAAAGACATACAATGCATTAAAGCCCTTTATTCTAAGAAAGTAAAAATCACCTTAAGTTTTGAAGTAAGCATTCCGTAGAGTATGTTAAGCTTACTTACACAACTGTAGCAAGTGCGAATCCACATAGAAGTAATGCGTTAAGATTGTCAATATTGAAATTTATGTTCTATTGTTACAGACACGTGCCTTGTATATTGAATCCTCGTCAGTAGTACTTCATGTCAAACAGTGTAAATAAAGCCAAAGTGAATTTTCCTCGCGCCACCTACAATACAGAGTTGCCAAAATGAGCAGCTCCAAATTTTTGATAGGGTTTATTCAGAAGCGTATTTTTGTGAAAAATATGGCCAAAAATCGTAGGAGGACAGTCGCAAGGAGCTTGATTCTAAACATAACCGAAAAACCTATGCCGAAACCCAAGCTAAGGACAGAGTAATGCAGTGAGGGAGATATCCCTTAGTTTTAGAAATTTAGGTATATTTTGATTACAGGAAATTTAGAATATGTTTCAATGCAGTTCGTAAACACTAAAACTAAGCAGCAGTAATGTTTACCAATGTTTTTCGTGCGCCTTATCATCAATCAATCGAAACTGTTTATTCGTCAGGGTTTTTTAAAATCACTCATTACTAGGGTGAGGCGATATTCATTTCATTTATATCTTAAGTCTTTTTTTCAATAAGGTGTGAAATGATTCTATAGAGCGACAATACATTTCTCAAATGGATTAAATGCGTATTATGCTGAAATAAAAGAGTATCGCAACACAGTAGTAGGGTTTTGAATTTTTCTACCAATTAGGGTACTTCTCAAGATTATACGACTACGCTCAACAAGCTATAACTGGAATATGCAAGAAGGGAGGGGATCTCCAACAAGACCCTGTTGCAGCACCAACATGATGCAACGGTATATAAATAGATAATTCTACTTACCATTACTATTTTATTTACAAAATATGTTTCCACATTGTTTTTATTGCTTGATCCAAGTCCAACTCGTATAGACGACGGGCTGTTTGAATATAAATGTATATTGAATATTGCGTCATTGTCTATATTAAAATTTGTTCTGTTGAAGAAAAAATCAATGCAAATTATTTACATTTTATCCTTATATAAGAAATCAAACCAGAATTATACTACCATGAACACGCATAGTTATAAACTGTCATTTCTTAAATAGATTATGAAATGACAAGTTTTAAAAGGGGTTATTTTTCATGAGAAAACATTTTTGACAAACTGAGATAATAGTTTACCTATCTCCATCAACACAGTGGGCCGCTGTAACTAACCATTGCTGACTTATAAGAGACGCTCCACAAAAGTGGAAACCGCTGGTAGTCTGTAGAGATGCTTGCCAAGGAAACTCATTGATATCTGCGTTAGTTCCTCCAACGATTCTGGATTCCTAAGTCGCAACGAATATATAAGCAGTGTAAAAACTCTGTTACCAAAGAAAACTTTTCCAAATCACAATTTTATCTAGAATTATACAATTTACTAATTAGGTTTCGATCCATTTTACTCATTGTTATTTTCAAGAACAACTGATTCACAGAAGCCAAAATGATGAAGTCGTGAAACAGCATTAAATTTTCTAAATGTTGAAAATGCGATTTTGCATACAACGGTTTGTGTCCCATGCATCATTTGATTCATTTTGAAAATTCACTGCTTTGAGTATTTCCTTGAATTTCTAATTGTATTCAGTAATTTCCTCCACCAACCAGCTTTAAAAACATCCGTGAACTCCAAAAGTAAGATAGTAATTTCTGAATCGGCTATCTGCACATTGGCAGGAGTTTATACCATTGCAGAGTGCCTCAAGGAAACATTTTGTTTACTACTTGCAATTTTCAAAGTACCCCTGTTGTTTAACCTTTTGCGTTAAATCACGCAAAATACGTTAAGAAATTAAGGGTATTGTGTCCAATTATTCTATGGAATAAAGTTCTGAATAAGAGTTACCTTATCGTGTTGTCACAAGAAATAGGACTTAAAAACAATATTTTCATCATAAAGAACTTTTCTTTAAATGTTTACGGAACATATATATTCAAACTTACACCGGTCCGTGCCTGGTCAATTAGGCTTTGACATGACATGACAACTTGTATACTGTGGATATGATCCTGGTGTCACCATATGGACACTCTACATGACAACTTGTATACTGTGGATATGATCCTGGTGTCACCATATGGACACTCTACATGACAACTTGTATACTGTGGATATGATCCTGGTGTCACCATATGGACACTCTACATGATACCTTTTATACTGTGGATATGATACTGGTGTCACTAGGACACTCCACATGACAACTCATATACTGTGGATATGATCCTGGTGTCAACACATGGAAACTCTGCATGATATTTTCTTTTGGAATAAGTTGATTTATATTTTTGGATTCTTATGTTTGCTTCGGAGTTAGACTTTCATTCACTGATTGACCTATCTACAGCTTGTATCATGGCATTTTTGAGATGTTCACATACTGAGACGATGAGACTCAATGACGGGCCCCGTCAAATTATCGGTAGAGGAGACAGGACCCTGACCACCTGTCTATTCTGAATGTTGGTTGGACTCCTCCTTCTTTTTTTGTAAGCCCTATGTTTTTTATATACATTTACATAATCATCTGCATTATTTAGACCTTTGCGTTTTGCTGTCTTGTTTGTGTAGTCATCTTATAGTGAGGAGGCTTTTACACACATCAATTGTGCATTCTTCAAAACCATTGGGTAGTTGGACAAGTGAGAGGGTTGTGCGCACATAATCCAGATAACCACTGTTTGCTACTGGCAAGGCAGATGACATTCACAAGTAGTTACGGATTGCCCATGGGTCTCATTGGTCTTAGTGTGATCTGTTGCGTTTGGATGTTATGATTGATGTTCATTTTGTCTCTTTTTGTGTTGGTCTGCTTCATGTTTTTGCATGGAGGTGTTTTGTTGTGAAGTTAAGGTCGGCAGATCTGTAAAACTAAGAATTTAATTTCTGTTGCCTTAAACTGAAATCATTCGTACAAAGATACCTCTTCAAATATCTTTACTTTATATTACATTTTTCTCTGGAATTGTTCAGTAAGATGTCATCATGTATCTCTGGTGTGGTGTTATTGTCTCTGTCTGTTTGTCCACTTTTCTGGTCTCATGAGAGAACAATCTGCTGTTTTCACATAGTTGGAGATTTCCTCCCTATCTTTGCTTTCTTTTACATTTTTCAAGATTTTGTGATTTTGAATGCGATTTTTGAATTCTGTTTTGTTTTTGTTTTTGGACTGGTTTTTTTTTTCAAGAGAAGAATCTGTACACCTATTGAATATGGTTTTTGGATTCTGTTTTGTGTTGGACTGTCATTCACTGATTTGCTTTACATTATAAATTACGTAAATGACACGCAGAAATATAAATAAACAATATTATAGTGTACATAATATTTATTATCACAATAAAATGGTATTCCTTCTCATTGATACAGACAATTTCAAAGGAATTTTTATCTTTCTCACACGCACACAACGTTGCCCACATCCGTTCTATTTTTACGTTTATATAATATATGCTGTGACGTAACAAAAATGGCCAAATCAATTTAGTAGTCATGATATTGCTTGAGATAGTAATCTCTCTCTCTCTGATATGCATTAAAACATAACATACTCTAGAATTAGAGAAGATATTAAACTAAGCGAATGAATCAAAAATATGGAAAATTATATATGTATAGTGAAGTATTAGAAATATGCAACCAAGTGCGAAAGATGTAATTTAGAAACTTCTGATATTTGATCGAAAATTTTAATCTATTAATCAATATAATCAAAATAAGGTTAAAAATCCAAATCAGATCAATCGTTTTGTTTTTAGTCTGTTGAAAAAAAACAAAAAAATGAATTACATGTATTTGAAAGAATTTGATAACAAAATATGATTTCACATTTCACGGTAGATTGAAAATAGTTCAAATGTACACATAATAATGGAGAAATTATTTCAGTTAGAAATAAGGGTTAGAGGTTATCTTTGTGTTAATTTCTTTTTATGGTAATGTCTTCAAAGGTTTGTGGCAAAGATCTTTAAGGATTAAACATTTATGTATGAGCTTATCATAGGCATTCAATTAATATGAGACAAAATTAATGGTATGGGAATTTGTTAAAGATTACAGCACTGACTAAGTTACAATGTATATGTATGTATGATCAAAATAAAGAATATGAAAGAAAAACTATCAAAATATACATAGAATAAATATGTGAGAAATGTATGTATTATCTTGAATAAAGAAATAATTTGCACAAGAAAATACTAGAAAACAAGATATATAGGAATTTTATTTCTTACAAAAAAAAAAGAGAAGAAATTATGCACCAATTTACACATGATGACAAAAACACCCTGTAAAGAAGTTTGAGACAAAATAGGAGTCAATTAAAGTTCCAACAAATATTGAATTATTATGTTTTAGAACATGACCCTCTTGCTTATTTTTCGATAAATCATGTTATTCTTAACTGAAGTTTATTTAGGAATGAATGATATGAAAAATGAATGGGCAAAATTAGGCCTTCAGACAACTTTGAGAATGTATCCAAATCCCCTCCCCCCCCCCCCTTTTTTTTTCTTATGTCTGCTCATGTTGGTACCATGTCTTTATACAAAATATCTATTTTGACCAACTTCTTTCCCTCTTAGAAAATCATTTACCAAGGTTTCCTATTATTACCATATTATTCAAGTTGCCTCAAAATCAAATAAGTGAAGTCTAATATGCTGACAATATATTTGCAAATTTCCTCCGAGAAAAAAATTACTTTCGGTCTTTTCATTTCTTCATGCTTTGAGAGACTTAATAGTTATCTGATTTTCAGAATTGTCATGTCTGCTTCTCTTTTTGGTATAATAGGATTATGCATGCAATCATAGTAATTAGAACAAAAAATTTATTTAAAATACATGTAACAGTTGGAACCTTCCCGCCTTATTGCAAACAATACTTTTTCAGGTGAACTGTTTCTGCATCTATCAAAGCAAAACTGTATATTTCAATATCCATTCTGTGAAGAAATACAAACTCCTTATGTGTAAGATTATTTGAAGTACAGATGAATGGAACAAAAACGGCAACTGAGCAACAGAATATATTGAGTAACTTAGGAAACTTCGAAAAAGGTAAATGATTTCAAAGGAAAGATTCGAAAAGTAAACATGCAAAATAAAGCAATCTGTCGAAAATTCGCAGTTGATATGACATCTTGAAATGAAAAAGAAATTATGTCTGAAGTGTCAGTAATAAAGAAAAATATCTAATAGCACTGAAATTTACGAACGAAACAAAATATAATAAAGATACTAAATGTGCATTTCTTTTCAGATGAATTTCTTACAAAAGAATGAAAATTTTAGCACCATTTATAAAATAGCTTGATATGGAACAAAGATTTTACAGGCTCACAACAGTTATACATCTAAAGATATTTTCTTAGAACGTAGACAAAAAGTTTCTACCGACATTCTGTAACTTACAACCAAAACAAAAGTTATATTTGTTCACAACTACATGTATATGACTATAAAATGAAATACATAATTTTTTTTTACACTGGTAATTAGGGGAGATTGTTGTATCCTTAATTTCTTTGTCAAGGGAAAAGACACATATCCATACAGCATATCAACAACTGATAGTTTTTAAAGAAATTTGAAAAAAATTCATTATGTCATTTTTGAAAATACTCTCTTATGCCTGATGTAATACAACTGACCTAGTTACCTTAAAATTTTAAAGACTATTTAAAAAAATGAAAAAAAATGGACAAAGAGTAAATATCTATGTCTATCAAAGAATATATGTATCTAGATGAAATTGTATTAAAAATTGCAGATATACAAAAACTAAGGAAAAACGTAAGAAATTCACGAAATCTATGAAATATCATGTAACAGTTGTAGAAACTGAATGAAACCTTCCCCCAATGAACTTTAGTTTTGAATTATTCACAAGCAAACTTGGCCATTGATCTTGTGTTTCTTTGAAACTTCATGACATGAATTCATTCATTTTTTCAAAACAAAATGACTTGAAAATGTAAATAAAAATAAAAATGCATTAACAATATATAAATCTTAATCAACAAACTCAACTAATGAAAATTGTACAACCATTTCAAAATATACATATATCCAATAGTGATGGCCTGAACTTATCAAATGTAGTCCATGCATGATGAAGATATGAAAAATTAAGTACATGCACATGTATATGAAATATCTAAATATATTGTTAAGACAGAAAGAACTTGCGATATGAATGTTTCTGAATTCATGACAAAAGATTTTTCTGCTAAATAAAGGACAATTTTGGGGGTAAAATATGTAAATTTAGAAAAGTTTCTGTGTTAAATGTGAAATTACTACTAAATATATCAATAAATCCTTACTAATTAAATAGGAAGGTACTTGTATATTGTCTTATAAACATTATAACCCTTCATGGCTTTTAGTTTTATGGAATACAAAAATGGGGATGAAAATCTGACGAAACAGAAACTTTGACCATTTTATCTAAAATAATGAAAATTTTGTGCCCAATGATATTACATGAAAGATGTTTTAATAATTTGATGAGGGTAATCTCAAATACTTTTTTGTTCAATTAGAAATCTACATGTATATTAAAGTAGAAAATGTACATTAAAATAATTTCTTAAGTCTTGGCCATGTTTCTGTAGACAGTATAGAATAGGCAGTTCAGACCATAAGAAACAATTTGCACAAACCGTAAATTATGGAATTTTTGTTTCAAGTTGCATAATCGCTTATACTTAACACAAATAAACGGTACTTTGAATTTTATCACCTGCATCATAAACATTCACTAACCAAATCAGGACAAAATTGTATATTTATGAATTAATTATAAAACATTCACGTGTATGTATGATTTACGAAAATGCATAATGAAACATCCTACGTTTCCATTGCCGTCATCGAATTATGATAAATACGTAATACGTACAAGATATACATCTATTCATATATGTAAACAAGGAATTTCTATTATAGTATATGTAAATATATTCAACACGTAAAATAAATATCAAGGACATAACTTTTGCACTGTTCCATACAAAGTTACCTCTTAAATATAAAATATGTACTTGATTGTATACATTTCCAACCAATCGTCTAGAAATACATTATATTTGTACAAAATTAATTTTGGATTACATAATCTTTATGGATATAGAATGAGAACATTTACATGTTTATCATTGTTTGCTTTTGAATAATTGGTCTAAATGATAAATATATCTACATTTTACATGAATTTAAAACATTTCTTACAGAAATTAAAAAAAAATTCAAATCATTTTCATATATTTTACAGAAATTTATCATGTTTTCTTTTAGGGAAATTTCACTACGTTACAAAAACTTAATATGTTTTATCAAAATTAAACATTTTACACCAGATTTCATATACTGAATCAAAATTTCAAAACTTTTACACAAATTTTATATTTTACCACATCTTACATATTACAAATGACTTGAACCTTAATTCAAGTCTTGGCAGTGCACAGCTTGTGACCTTAAAAATATCATTTCATACTTGAAAAAACCCTCTTATTTCTTACTTCATTGGCCGTCAGCGTGTAAACCTAGTAAAAGGAAGTATTCTTGACAAGCACCATTTG